>JAXQQM020072976.1:0-99927 GCA_034641835.2 Pinus albicaulis
AGTCGTTACATCTTCACCAAACCTCTTGGCAAGATAAAATTTACTAAGTTCAGGGATGAACTTGGTATAGGTTGTAATGTATATTTGGATCATAGGGGGGAATGTTATATGATCCAAATATCATAGTTTAAAGCTAGGATAAAATATTTATTAAATTATAATATTTAAATTAATATTGGATACACATATAAATATAATATTGTTAAAAAATATATGACTCTAGAAAAGTGTCGTATCTTAGGCTCTAATATAGGAAAAAAGTTACTAGTTTTGTTAGGAGGACATTTATTGTAAATGGATAGTTGTTTTTTTATCAAGTGGACCATAACTAAAATAAGTTAGGACATGTAGCTTATAAATAGGCCATTTTCCTAATTGCAAGAGTGTTGGAGTCTACGTGTGTAAACTCTTGCAATTTTCTCATGTAATTTCTTTTCGTATTAATAAAATTACGTGTCTGAGGAAACTTATGCCATTAATATACATCTATATAATTATTTTTCTAGGGCACACTCCCAATTTTAATATGATGCCATCTAACAATGACAATGACCAAAAAAAATCCATCCTCCACCTTCCCTTCTTTGCTACACATTCCCTTGGGAAATCTGATCAGCACCTTCCATGCAGTCACATACCTTCCAAGTTTCATGGGAATCCCCTTCTATGCTATATAGTCCCTCAAATGACTCCTCCCTTGGAAAGGTTTCCTCGCATCCAAAGATAAGAAAACACAGTCATATACTTGCCTCAACCATAATACTAGTCATAACATGCTCATGGAAATCAATGAACACTATTAAGTACCAGTGTCCCACAATGGACCTGATCCTGAAGTGATTTACCAACATACTGGTTCCTTTTCCAATTCCTTTCTCTATCGCTACGAATTATTGCAGTCGGTTTCAACCACCCAACTAGGCATTTTCACACTTTCCTATACCAAGCACATAATTTCCATTAGATTAAAAATAACTGAAATAAATCTGAAACATACCTGTTCGATGGCATACTAATAAGGTACACTTGTAATCCTTTTCACTTCCTACCACAACAAGTCAAACCAACAACTAGAAAAAATCATCATGTGTAGACATATCACATCAGATTAGCTCGAAAATCAACTATCATAATCAAAATCATGAATCACATACTATTATCATAAACCTGAATCATAGGTCACATGTAACCATCATAAATCATAATCATATATCACATGCATAATAAATTGAAATGACATTTTTATACTTATCCTTTAATTGATCCTTAACTTCTACTTTTATCCTTTATCCCTTCCATATGAACACTGGATTAGTTGCCACACCCGAAAAACACCCAATTCCTTCTCTTCAACCACATACACATACATAAAATATTCATCACACACATACACCCACATATGACATACAACACCATACAATACATGCACATACACCTGACATACATCACGACACATACACCTACACCCGATGTACAACACAATAAAATACACCTGCATCCGACGTACAACACCACACGATACACACACCTACACCCAGTGTACAAAAAAATACATATACATACACCTACACCCAATCTACAACATGACGAATACACAAGTCATGATACCATGATTATGCAATGGACATACATAGTACCACATGTACACAAGAAAACATGTACAACATGCACACAATACCACATGTACAATAGCACCATATGTATAGCATGTACACAATACCATTGACACATAGCACCCCTTGCACCACATGTACACAATACCATCATCACAACGTGTACATAGCACCACATGCACGACATGTACACAATACCACTTGCACACAACACCCCATGTATACCATGTACTAGGAGCCACATGCACACATCATCATATGTACAATCATACATACAACACCACATGTACATAACACCATATGCACAACATGCACACCACGCCATATATACATAAAACCACATATGAAACATGCACAAAGCACCATCTATACACAACAACACATATCAAACATGTACATAGCATAATCTATACCCAACATTGCATAAAAAACATGTACACAACTCTATCTATACATAGAATTGCATCATGTACACAATGCCATCTATACCTAGCATTTCATGTATGTAACATGTACATAATACCATATACACACAACACCGCATGCACACAACACCATAGGTGCAATATGTACAACATATATACAAAAATATTACCACACATTGAGGGACCACAGAATGACTCTACCAAGAAACCTTGTCTAGTGTCTTTCCACTTATTCATGCATGTTCCAGCATGCCACCGATCACACCGCTTCCACTCTGCTGATGTATCCCTCAAAATTACATGTCCATAATATAAACATAGGCATAGTATAATCACATAATCTCAATTAATAGCCACATTATATTGACCTCATAGATCTGGTAGGGTCACTCTTCCCACTCAATTCCTCATAAGACCAGGAACCTCTTCATGCCATTCACATGCATAAGAAATCATTCCTCTGCAAGAATGATCCCCGACAATGCTGGAGATAGTGACATAAATACATAGATACATACATATATATACATATAAACATTGACATGAAACAATCATGATCCCTGACCACCCAATCAGACAACTCCATACATACACAAGCATATATATATATACATATATATATACATATACATACACAAACATATATACATATACATATACATTTACATATGCATATACATATATATACACATATACATATACATATACATATACATATACATAGGCATAGTATAATCACATAATCTCAATTAATAGCCACATGATATTGACCTCATGGATCTGGTAGGGCCACTCTTCCCACTCAATTCCTCATAAGACCAGGAACCTCTTCATACCATTCACATGCATAAGAAATCATTCCTCTGCAAGAATGATCCCCGACAATGCTGCAGATAGTGACATAAATACATAGATACATACATATATATACATATAAACATTGACATGAAACAATCATGACCCCTGACCACCCAATCAGACAAATCCATACATACACAAACATATATATATATATATATATATATATATATATATATATATATATATATATATATATATATACATATATATACATATACATATACATATACATATACATATACATATACATATACATATACATATATATACATATACATATACATATACACATCCATATGCATATATGTATATGCATATATATATATATATATATATATATATATATATATATATATATATATATATATATATATATATATATATATATATATATATATATATATATATAATCGTAATGATGCTATCAATCAACGACATATGTACATACATACATCTATGCATATATAAACATCAACATAAATAAATCATGATCCTATTAGACAAAAACATATATACATGCATATATACATATATAGACATTTTCATAATCATGATCACAACATAATTACCAGATATCATAAGGCAAAGGTTAAGAGAACTCCCTTTATGCGTGCATAGTATGAAAAACATTGAGAACAAAAATTCTGAACACAGAAAAGGCATATGACACCTCAAATCCATTTAATTTACCTTTTTGGATACCTCTCTAATGTTTGTACTCCCACCATCCATTTACCCCAATGGACCCCACTAGTCCAACCGACTGTCATACTTTTTTCTTTCAACTTCCCTTACTCATGCATCAAGATTCATTCAAGTCTTACATCACTTGTCGGGTTTCATTCAACTCTTCCCGAACTCCATTAACTTTCCTCTTTCCCAACCAATTCCATATACTTTCAAAACATAAAAGGAAAGAACAAGAAGTAAGCCATAAGAAAACCATGAAAACCAATAACAATATGACACCACAAACAAAGTGGCATGATCATGCACTAGATGTAATCAAGATCACAAATCAAGCATAACCAAGTAAAAAAGGACCAAAAGAAAAATAATAGCAACAAACACCATGAATCAATCCCCATGGTTCCCAGTCCTTCCAAAGGAAATTTTAGCCTGATCCTTCTTCAATAGTTCATGGAAGTCTCTTTGCCATGCAATTCCCTGCATAATACTTCCATACACACATAACTATTAGTGCATAAATGAATATTGCAATGTATGTGCTATCTTACCTTGTTGTTCCAAGCACGTTGCCTTGTAACTGAACACATCAATGCCATCTCTCAATGGATTCCAATTCCCTTTATGGATCTAGCTACACTAGAAAATAGTTATTATACTTTTCAAACACATGTTCATGACTATAGCACATATATGCATAATGTCAGAAAAGTTCAATATTAAGAATACTTGATGTATGCAGGGCACTCATTCGTTTGGAATTAGGGATTCCAAACATAACCAAAGGAATTATTACCTAATTCATTTCTTTTAACATTTACCTTGCTACAATTGAGTCTTGCTATATGCTATCACATCACCCAATTGTTAAACATATATAAGAAAATAAATTGTTACCTTGTCATGCTAATGCCAAGCATGTTTCCCTGCAACTTCTCACACATGTCAATAACATGTTCCAAATATCAAGGCATTATATATATTAACTAAAATAATCCTCTACCAAGAATAAAAAACATGTCATAGTCAACTAATAGTCAATATCATAATACTACAACTACCCTACACTTACACTCAAGTACATATAAGTTGTCTCTTCACATAATGTGTTAGTAAAACTGTCTTGAAACAATACATTCATTCAAGAAATCTTATGTACACATAATCATATCATGAAATAAATCAAACTTTCAAGCAATAGATATATGACATAATAGACACCAAACACTCAAACACCAAATAGATGACATAATCAAATTCATACCTTAATGTATATCAGGGTAGGCTATCTTGTATGCATAATCAATCTAGATTAGCACGATATAACTTCACAACACCTCAAATCCACATAAATAAGTTCATGATATCCATAACCATTTATAGCTAACATGTTCACATCATAAGCTCATAAACAATTGTCATTCATGCATAATAATCACATATGCACAACAAGTTTAGATTATAATGATACATATCAAGATCTTGAATGCAATAACCCTAATCATAAAATTAACTAACATATAACACCAACAAGTTAATCATATAAAATAATCTTAATGATGTAATAATTCTAAAAAGACATTTATCTATATCATATAACAATCAACAACTTAACATATACCATACTTATCAACAACATATAAAATAATCACAAAGTTAACTATCATATAACAATCAACATGTTAACATATTCAGACTTATCAACAACATATAACATAATCATCAAGTTAGAAAACTGAAAACAACAACAACAATGCATATAATAATAAGTTACTATCATTCATTACTATTTGACACATGTGCATTTGACCACACTGATTCACTAGCATCTACCATGCATGTAACCATAAAAAAATAAAATGACAAGTACATAAGTAGCCCTAATTCTTATAAAAACCATTAACCACATACCTGCATGCCCACCATACAAACTTGTATGACGATCTAATCTTACCCCGAATTCTAATGCTGCAACCTCACTCTGATGATCTACATCTCTTGCTCTATCTCAAACAAAACATTAGAATCATAACAAAAAACAACACCATGATGACACAAACTACATATAATGACCTCACAACGGATACATAACAACATATAGACACTAAAATGCATAAAAAAAGTATATATAGCTAGTACCTAGAACAAAAATATGAGAATGCATATGCAACCAACATGAATGTATGACCAACACACCGCCCATCCAGTCCAAGGGGTTAACCATGCTCTAATACCACTCTGTAACACCCTCCTACCACATTTAGCCAAGCTAACTAGTCCACCAAGGTAAACATGTGACAAAGGGTTACTATGACATGATTCTACTCTTAAGTGAAGTTAAGGAAGTGGAAACAATAAAACAAAACGAAATTGACCTTCCACACATGCAACATGACCCCCTAGACCTAATCCACCACTCCAGGTGCCAAACCCTTCAGTTTTGCTAGCCAAAGAATGAATTAAACCCCCAGTCACTCCCATGACAAGTCATGCATATGACTGGAACCTTATCGTCACTGCCACAATGACTGCAAGGGAGAGACTGTAGTTTTTTTCAACCAGTTTTGTGCTAAAGACTATGATATTTACGCCGATTTTTTAGGGCTAGTATCCATACCACTTCCTGGAACTTGATGAGACTTTCCAAGACAATAAATGACAGTAAAAAAAAGCCTCTAACAAAAAAATTGATCAAGGAATTTAGCTAACCAAGCCTAACCATGACATATATTTCGTCAAAGATGTCACAAATATGCATTCTACATATTTAAACAACATATTTGAGCATAGGGGTCTTATAATTATCTGACAATCACTAAGAAGCATTGATTCCTTATCACATTAGTTTCATTATCATATATTAGGTCATATATTCATTAATAATTCATTTAGAAATAAAAACATAAGGAGAACCGTAAATTTTCACTGTCATAAAACATATTCG
Source organism: Pinus albicaulis (assembly GCA_034641835.2). NCBI lineage: Eukaryota > Viridiplantae > Streptophyta > Pinopsida > Pinales > Pinaceae > Pinus > Pinus albicaulis. The sequence continues at coordinate 6,531 of JAXQQM020072976.1, forward strand.
TAACCATAATCTAAACAACATAAATAATGAGGATACAACAACCATAAATGCCACATATGAACTAGCACATTTACACATAAAATACCAAGGAGAGTAACTCTTCTTAATGAATGCAAAATCCAACCTAGTATAGGACTACCATGTTCCACTCGACCATAGATTAACTGAGCCAAATCTCTCTTCAGCCAATCACCCCTATGCCATATTCCAAGCATCAATGTGGGACTCATAACAGAAAAGAAGAACCAAATGAGCATGGATGCCACCAGATTTCTCCACTTACACTATGAGGAATCATAATGTTTCCTAGTCCCTAGGCTTTACTGCAGCCCATAAGCCGATTCAGGGGTCACTAAGCCATGATCGTGACAAAACGCTCTAGGATTTATCGTATATCCCACCATTCACTGGTAAGGATTTTTAGGCATGATCAAGGGAAGACAGCTCCATGCTTTACCATATATCCTGCTATTGACCAGTCAAGGATTTCAAGGCCCACCGAGGCACACAACACCTAGATTTGTCGCAACCCATAGTATGGTTCAGTGGTTACCAGAGTAGTGGATTTACCGCAATCCATAGTTCAGTTCAAGGATCACTAGGACGTGTGTTTTTCCTTTTATAGATCCACCTCACTCAACCTTGAATCCATCCGAAAATCCATCTCCACTAAAACATGAGAACCCATCACCTCAAGGCTATCTAAAAATGGCAAGGCAAGGATGAAGAACCATATCGCACTTGGAAAAACCCATGCCAATGACAACAAGAGAACCAAGAACACACATACATATCCACGGATGCCAAATCTAGTAAGGAAATCACATATGCAAATAGATACTTGCAAGTAAACCCGTTGTAGCTACTTAATCTTGTTCTTATTTTCTTGATATTTTATTTCCTTTTCCTTCTTTTCTTTCTTGATCCAATGTTGAAGTGCTCCAAGAAAACTATAAGTGTCCAAGGGTGAGAGAGAGAGCTAATAGAGAGAGAGCTCCAAAACTGAACTAACAAAAAGCTACCAACTGATCCTCTGTGACGTTTCGAAATGGAAATCAACAGCTTTTTCACTGCTAAAATGTTCCTTTGTCAGAAATATGAACAAGGCTATGTCAGAGATTCTGAGAGGGATTTTACCAGTTATTTCACCTCTAAAGAGAGGGTGAGAACCGGAGGCTATCTGGCCCTTCCTTAGACTCTACCTATAGCTATGCAAATATTTCCTCCTCAAGAAGATATTTCTCAAGGGAAAGAGCTACAACAATATGCAAAACATAAGCATGAAAAGAACTTGCTCAAACTTTTGAAAATTTTGGAGAACTCATAGCCATATTATTGAAATAATAGCAGCTGCAAATGTATACAAAATCTTGAGGGAAATGATGCTCAAGATGAACAATAGCAATCCTCAAGGAAGAAGTACAATAATCATGAGATAAACATAGCTACACAAGTGATCCCCAGCTATGACTGCGCAGTAACATGGAGACACTGCAACATGTAAAATAGTAATAAAATGATATTACAATAATAACTCAAGAAATGAGGGGGAGCATGATCTAAACCCTTGAAAACACTACTAAAACACTAATACACAATCCTTAGAAGGATTGGCTACAATACATGTATAAAATATGAAAATAAAATAATGCTGGAGTTGCTGGGTAGCTGTAGCAACTCAAAATATATAATAGTAGGAGGAGAATGAATATGGCCTGCAAACTGAAACAACCTCCTCCAATGTATTCCTTGAGTGCAAGGCTGATCCCGACACAAAAAATATCTTCCTCCAAAATGGTGGAACAAACTCCCACTTCAGAAAAAATCTGAAATTATGCAGTCTATGGAAGGGACTGCGCTGATGAAGGTGGGAGAAGCTTGGCCTTCTACCAAAATATTAAAATCAGTTCTAGAAACCCTCCTTGCTGATCCTCCCAAAGAATAGGAACTCCTTCCCATGAGAAATGATCCAAGGAATGGTGTTGTGGAATCTCCTCCACAGCAACACCTACAACACAACCCAGTGACTGCGTTGTAGATGAAGAAGTGGCTATGGCCAAATGCCTGAATATGGAGAAATGAAGAGCAATCCTCCTTGAGCTACTCAAGAGAGGAGAGGAACTCCTAAATAGGAATCCCTCGTGCCAAAGGCACTACAATTCAGCTGAACAACTGGAGATTGCAAATAGACTCAAAGTCCAAATCTTCAATGAGGATCTCTATGGCTGCCTCATCCTCCTTATATGAAAATGATGTCTCTATGCCATGGACACCCTCTTGTGTTGTGCTGTTGACTTGGTCAACATGACTTCATCCTCATGTGTTTGCCCCCTTTTTACACTAGGAGGTGCAAAATTGGCTACTCCATAGATCCCTTCTCACTTTATGTGGAATTTTATTTATGCAAATGGGTCTCCTCACCCATTTTATTTATCTCCTAGATGATATGAGAAAAATTTAATGTTCCAACTTATTTACAAAAATTTGGAACATTACAGTCCTCCCCTCCCAAAGATTGCCTGCCCTCAAGAAAGTGAAAGGATAGACAATGTCTTCTTCTCCTCTGCCTGTGGCATCCCTATATGATGTTCCCCTCCAAGTGCAGTGATGCTATCTCATCAATCCAACCCTCCACAATGCTCCTCCTTAGCATGCAAGTAGTTGTCAAGCCATCATCATGCAAGGTATAATGCTTAAGAAGATAGCAAGTGGTGTTTAGAGGTCCTTCCTTGAGGAATGGAGTCTGAAATCTAATGGGAATTATCTCCCCCATATGGTCCATCCACCCCCAAGCTATGTGCCATGCAAATTGAGTCACCTCCCAACTAGGCAACTCAGAAAAACTGTCATCCACCTTTGGCTCTGGCAAGGAAGGTGGGCTAAAAATCTGCACATGGTAGACCATATAGTCTACCCCACGCTGTCCATCTCTCCACTTAAGATAAGTGTAGAGTGTCTTCTGATCCTAGGCTGTAATAATGTTGCCATCAAGTGGCAAGAAGAAGGCTGGACCTCCCAAGGTCTCTCCCCCAACGCTACAAGACACGCTGGCCCAAAAATCCCCATATGTGATGAGTCGGGAATCATCCTCATATGGTATCATACCTCTCATATGGCCCACCTCATAATAAAACATTGTTGCTATTTTAGTGGCCATTTCATTTCTCATGTTCCCATTAGAACATGCAATGCAAAATATGTGAGGGACTCCTCCCTCAATGGACACATCCATCCTATATGTCTCCTCCTCAATCTTGCTCCTCATAAAAGCATGAACAATAGAATCATAGGGAGAAAATAGAGCATCATGCTTGATTCCATGTGTAACTAATGGGAAGGACAATGGTCACTCAAGTGTAACCAACACAGCTTAGTGCTCCACTGCCATAGAGACTGATATAAATTGTGGCTTCTCAACCACTGGTGTGTTGCATCGATCTCCTAATAAGCTTGGGGAAGGTAAATGATACTTGCTGAAAATTGAGCATGTCTTCCATGGTCTCTATCCTCCCCAAGTCTTCCAATATAATGGCCATTAGCCATGCTTATGGCCCCCACTAAACCATGAGGTCTAGCAAAATGTATGCTCCTCCTTGGAGCATTCTCCTGCATATGTATGGTTAAGGGACACATATATGTATCATATAGATGTGCATGTAAAAAAAATGTACACCCTTACCATGTTCTCTGCTCACATCAATTGAGGGACTCATAGATGAATCTCCTCTCATCCATAAAGGAAAAAGGGGTGGCTATGCTGATTCCCCCATCCCCATATGGCTGGTGCATCTCCTCCCATGCTGATCATCAGATGTCCTGCAGGTGAAAGGATCATTGGAATATCCCACCAATAGCCGGGAGTTCTAATGCAGATCTATCCTCCATAATGACAGCGCTGGTAGTTTTTCATGAAGAACATCTGTCATATGGATGTCCTCCTCATTGACATCTCTTATGCCTAAGTCACAAATTGGAAGGTTTCTATCCTTCCTAGGCTGCTTCTGCCACAGCGCAGAATATGCAATGAGAGTAGGTGTAGATGAGGTTGAGGAGACGTCTCCCTCCATCATGAATCCATCCAAAACTCCCACTTCTATCTCAAGCTCTCCCAAGGTTCCTACCTCTATAGAATCAATGAGTGGTGCCTCCAAGTGTGAAGCAACCATCCTCCTGTGCTGAGCTAGTGGCCCCCTGGGTGAAATGCCTCCATGTGGTGAGACATCTCCATTAAGAGAAGACTGAGCATATGGATGAACGCCAATGTCCATGCCTTGACTGCGTAATCCAGCTTCCCTCCTTGGTGCAATGACCCCAAAAAATGGATATGGGTGAGTACTCCCAAACTCATGCTACTGGTTCTTCTCCCCATCTCCTCCTTGTGACTCCATGGCTTCACACCTCTCCAATAATTGCACATGAATTGTGCCTTGATCTCCACACATGAGATCTTCCTGCAAAATGTCTCCATGCAATGCGACATCATTATCAAATGATGACTGAATAGATGAATGGAGATAACCCTCCATGCTTCCACTTCACAATCCAATAATCTCCTCAAGTGTATCAACCTCTATATATGGATAGGGATGTGTACTCCTCATCTCATGATGCTGGGTATTCTCCCTACTTCCTCCCTTTTCCTCCAAGGTCCCACACCTTCTCAACAATGGCACAGGTAAAACATGAGATGTGCCTTGATCTCTATGTATGAGATCCTGGGGACTCCCTTGCAAATATGAAAGCATCCCTCTATAAGGAGAAAGATCTCCTCTTCCCTCTGCATGAGGTGCTAGATCAACTCTAGATCTAACAACGTTGTTGACCTCAATATCTGCAACATGAGTGGGAAACCTCTCAATGATTGGATCCTCCTTTGGGAAAGAGATCCCCATGCTCCCTTGCTCCAAGATGTGAGATGAGAGTTCCTTCTCTAGCAAGTTTTGGTTCAGATTTTTGGCCTTTTCCATTGTTTTCTAAAGAGGCATTGAGTTTTCATGCAAGGGTTTTGTTTGGTCTTCTTTGTGCAAACCCATCATGTGTGTCTCAAGAATCCTCCCATCAAATCTCTTCACTAATGCCTTAGTGAAATTTTCATAAGATTTAATGCCATTATTCTTCAAAGGAAAAGATTCAAAGATTCACCAATCATAGGCCTTACCTCTCATAAGCAGCGCTGCAACTCTGGTAGCTTGACTCTCTGGAATTTGGTGCTGGTGCAAAAAGGTGTCTAATTCCTCCACCCAAGCTTTGGCTGAAATGACAAGTGAACCATAAAAATATGATAGATAGGATCTACCATGCTGCCTTCTCTACTTGGTCACTCCTCCTTCTTTTTCCATCTCCCTCATGGGATTATTAGGACTATGGTTGTGCTGACCCTCATAGTGTGTGGCTGAATGCTCACATCCACTATGTACAAATCTAGAGTTTTCTTTAAGATCAAACCCTCTTGGGGATTCTTCATCTGTTTCCCTCCTAATCTCCTTGAGATCTCCATGAATGCTTGGTGCAGATTTAGGAAGAAGCATTGTAAGCTTATCCCCATTTCCTCCATCAGAAAATGGAGTCTTCTTCCTGCTCAAAATTTTGTCTCCTTCTTGATGAGAATAGGAAGTGCAAGGTCCTTCCTCCTCTCTTTCTTCGTTCTACTCAACCTCCTTGGAGAGGTTCTTTCTAGATCTAAAAAATGATGAGATCAATCTCATCCTCTTCATCATCTTGATTTCCTCTTTCTTAGGCTTGAAGGCCACAGGCCGAGCCAAGAAAGATGCTTTGATACCACTGTGATGTTCCAAAATGGAAATCAACAGATTTTTCACCACTGAAATGTTCCTTTGTCGGAAATATGAACAAGGCTATGTTAGAGATTGACTGAGAGGGATTTTACCAATTATTTCACCTCTAAAGAGAGGGTGAGAGATGGAGGCTATCTGGCCCTTCCTCAGACTTTGCCTATAGCTATACAAATATTTCTTCCTTAGGAAGATATTGCTCAAGGGAATGAGCTACAGCAATATGAAAAAATAAGCATGAAGAGAACTTGCTCAAACTTCTGAAAATGCCAGAGAACTCATAGCCATCTTATTGAAATAATAGCAACTGCGAATGTATACAAAATCTTGAGGGAAATGATGCTCAAGATGAAAAATAGCAATCCTCAAGGCAGAAGTACAATAATCATGAGATAAACAAAGCTACACAAGTGATCCTTAGCTATGACTGTGTAGTAACATGGAGACATTGCAACATGTAAAATAGTAATAAAATGATATTACAATAATAGCTCAAGAAATGAGGGGGAGCATGCTCTCAACCCCTAAAAACACTACTATAACACTAATACACAATCCTTAGAAAGATTGGATACAATACATGTATAAAATATGAAAATACAATAATGTCGGAGTTGCTGGGTAGCTGTAGCAACTCAAAATATACAATAGTAGGAGGAGAATGAATATGGCCTGCAAACTGAAACAACCTCCTCCAATGGATTACTTGAGTGCAAGGCTCATCATGGCACAAGAAATATCTTCCTCCAAAATGGTGGAACAAACTCCCACTGTAGAAAAACTCTAAGATAACACAGTATATGGAAGGGACTGTGCTGATGAAGGTGGGAGAAGCTTTTCCTTCTACCAAAATATGCAAATCAGCTCTAGAAACCCTCCTTTCTGATCATCCCAAAGAATAGGAACTCCTTCCTATGAGAAATGATCCAAGGAATGGTGTTGTGGAATCTCCTCCATAGCAACACCTGCAACACAACCTAGTGACTGCGCTATAGATGAAGAAGTGGCTATGGCCAAATGCCTGAATATGGAGAAATGAAGAGAAATCCTCCTTGAGCTACTCAAAAGAGGAGAGGAACTCCTAAACAGGAATCCCTTGTGCCAAAGGCACTGCAATTCAGCTGAACAGCTGGAGATAGCAAATAGACTCAATGTCCAAATATTCAATGATGATCTCTATGGCTGCCTCATCCTTGTTATATGAAAATGATGTCTCTATGCCATGGACCCCACCCTATTAGGGTTTCCTTTCTCTAGAAGTTTCCTCCCTTTCTAACTGTGCTGGCTTCCCAAGCAAGCTACACCCTCTTGTGTTGTGCTGTTGACTTGGTCAACATGACTTCATCCTCATGTGTTTTCCCCCTTTTTACACTAGGAGGTGCAAAATTGGCTACTCCATAGATCCCTTCTCACTTTACGTGGAATTTTATTTATGCAAATGGGTCTCCTCACCCATTTTATTTATCTCTTAGATGATATGAGAAAAAATTAATGTTCCAACTTATTTACAAAAATTTGGAACATTACATCCTCAGAAGACATTTTATCAACCAGGCCTCTATTTTCTTCATTTTCAATTATTTTCCTTCATTTTCCTCCTTACATGCAAATTGTGACATTTCACCTTCCTTTTCTCCTAATTTCCATTATTCTCATAAATAAATTCCATTATATTCCACTTTTCCTTTCCATATCCTTTTTCATTGTCTTTGTCAGGTCCCTTTAGCCATAATAAACCAAATGAACACCCACTAGGATTTTTTTCCCAAAATTTATCTTGGAATATGTGTCCGATGACCTTGGTATTATTTGTTTTTCCTTTATTAACTTTATTACATGGATTTTTGACTAGGGTTGTTACATTTTCCATGATTATTTTATTTTTCCTTTGTTCTTTATCCTTTTCATACACACGCTGAATCAATTTCCAAACCCGGAAATAACCCGATGCATTCTCTTCTCTTTAAGAAGTAAGGGAAGCTGGAAAATAAATGACCTCAACCCTAAATATCAACAACAATGGAATCCAGAGACTAAACGACCTCAACCATCAATAGCAAAAAGGGTATCCAGAGACTAAACTGCCTCAACTGTTGTGAAAATGGCTCCAAAAATAGAAGAAAAGAGATATCAACGCCTTAGAAATAAGCCACTTCGAGGGGGAAGCCTCCAATACATTACATGAATGAAAAATTCCTGGATGGTACAAATGAAAAAACCTCCTTTCTATATATAGGAGTCCATGGGGCCACAATGTAATGCTAGTGGAGCCACAATGTAATCCTAGCCGACCTAACAATAATAATGTAAGGGTACAATAATAACAATATGGGGTTTACAGGGGTACAACAATAATAATAAGGGGGTTACACTAACAACAATAAGGGACTATACTAGTAATATAGGGACCTAACATGCTCCTCTCCTTCAAAAAAGTGTTTTCCTCAATGCTTGAGTAGCTCCAGGTGCTTTTGTATAAAATTATCATCGTCCCATGTAGAATCTTCAGTGGGTAAGTTCTTCCATTTGATGAGATACTCTGAAATTGATCTATTTTGTAGACGTCGAGTCCTTCTTTCCGTGACTGCTTTAGGTTCCAATATGGTTTTTCCTTCCTCATCAAGTTTTGGAAATATTGTTTGAACTAGAAGTTTGTCCCCTATAACCTTTTTTAAGCATGAAACATGGAAAACTGGATGCACTCGCGAAGAAGCAGGAAGCTCCAATTTGTATGCCATAGTACCAATCTTTTGCAACACCTTGTAAGGACCATAGTACTTTAGCGATAATTTATTATCCTTCTTAACATGCTTGAGGGACATTTGTTTGTATGGTTGTAGCCGTAAAAATACCCAGCCTCCCATGTCAAAACTTCTCTCACTACGATGTTGATCTGCCTGTTGTTTCATTCAATTTTGTGCCAAATTTAGGTTATCGTTAAAGAGTTGGATAACTTCTTGTTGATGCTCGATGTGATCCTCCACTTCTTGAACCCCATAAATTTCCCTTAAAGGAGATGTGATGGATGGTGGATGATATCCATAAAGTGCCATAAATGGGGTCATTTTTGCTGCAGTATGGAATGAAGTGTTATACCACCATTCAGCGAGAGGTAACCACTTGACCGATTGTGCTTGCTTATCAGATACAAAACAACGAAGATATCCTTCCAAACATTTATTCACTATATTTGTTTGACCATTGGATTGAGAATGATAGGATGAGTTATGAGCTAGTTGAGTACCCAAACAAGAAAACAATTCCATCCAAAAATTTCTTGTAAAAATGGGATCTCTGTCACTTACAATAATCTTCGGGTTTCCATGTAGCTTTTTAATTGGTTCCATAATTCCGTAGAAATTGTACTTGCTTTAAATGGATCAGATAATGCAAAAAAGTGTGCCTACTTGGTAAATCTATCAACTACCACCATGATGACACTTCTTTCTTTGGAATTAGGTAAACCTGTGATAAAATCCATTGAAATCTCCTCTCAACGTTTTCTTGGAATGGATAAAGGTTGTAGAAGACCTGAGGTATTAATTGTCTCAACTTTATTTTGTTGGAAAACCAAACATTCTGCCACAAAATTTTGAATATCAGAAGGCCATCCCAAAAAAATTCTTTCTTCACCCTATGGTAAGTTTTTAAAAATCATGAGTGTCCTCCTAAAGGAGAAGTGTGCAATTCCAAAAGAATCTTTTGTTTTAGTTGGGAATTCTTGCAAATATATAAGCGATATTTGTACAATAAGGAATCATTTTTCCAACTAAATGTATCAGATGTACTAGGATCTTGCTGCAAATTTTGAATGAGTGTCCACAATTCTTCATCCTTCTTCCATTCATCCCTTTCTTCGGTTATCCAATATGGTTGGAGAAAAGAAATGGCACAAAGCAATGCTTCCACCTCTTCATCCTTCTTGAGAGTGCATCTGCAACAACATTTAGCTTCCCTTTTTTGTAGATGATTTCAAAGTCATAAACCAACATCTTTGTGACCCATTTTTGCTGCTCTTTTGAAGATAGTCTTTGTTCCAAAAAGTGTTTAAGACTATCATGATCCGTTTTTACCTTGAAGTGTCTTCCCATTAGGTAAGGTCTCCATTTATTTAGTGCATGTAGTATTTACAAAATTTCCTTCTCATAAATAGCCTTTTGTAAATACTTTCCTTTGTTTGAATTACTTTTAAAAGAAATGGGTCTTCCTTCTTGCATTAAAACAACACCAATTCCGTTTCTCGAGGCATCACATTCCAAAATAAAGGTTTTTGTGAAGTCTGGCATAGCTAAGACTGGTGTTAGGCACATTGCCTCTTTAAGATGTTCAAAGGCCTTAGTTGCTTCAAGAGTTCATGAAAATGAAGCCTTCTTCAATAATGTTGTTAGAGGTGCTGCTATTCTCCCATAATTCTTAACAAACTTGTGATAATACCCTGTTAACCCGAGAAATCTGCATAAATGCTTTATGGTTGTGGCGACTTTCGATTCCTTAATGGCTTTAATTTTGTTAGGGTCTACCTTAACACCCTCCGTGGTCTAATTTGACCTGGTATTCACTGCTGCCATCCAAGGCATTTGGATGTTTTTTCATTGTTTTCTCCAATAGTTTGAACGCATCTGGTTGTTGAACACTGATCCTTCATGGACTTTCTTTATGAATTATTATATATCCAAAAAATACTGCTTCATTTTTAAGAGGTTGAAAGTCGATATCAACCTTAGAATGCAAAGATGCAATTAAATGGAATCAAAGGCACTGACAAAGTGGATAATGAACTCATGGGGTTGAAATCTTTGCTTTGAAGGGAATATCACCAGGTCTTAATTCTAATTTCGATGATATCTTGAAACAGAAGGTTAACTGGTAAAATGATGACATGTGTTCTTTGTATTCATCAATCACATGAATGGGAAACTTATCTTTAATAATGAGCTTATTGAGCTCCCTATAATTATACCAGCCTCTAACATTTCTGCAATCATATGTTCAATTTCGCTCTTTTGGACATAAGGATATCTGTAAGGCTTGATGTTTGGAGGAACACTACCTGGAATCAAATGAATAGCATGATCATGATCATGAATAGGTGGGAGTCCTTTGGGATTATCAAACACCTTGGAATGTCCAAGACTTTTTGGATATCTAGAGAAATAGATGATTTTGATGTTGGAACTTCTAGTGAGCATAATTGTGCAATTACGCCTCATTGTTCTTTCTTCAGAAGCTTTGTAATGAAATTAGAGCTTATTATATTTCTTGGATTCCCCGCGATATCCCATAATTTGATTTCCTTTCCTTATGAAAAAATTTTCAAGAAAAGTTCTTGAAAATTAAAAGCTACCATCCCCAAAGATTGTAACCATTATACTCCTAGTACAACATCAGCACCTCCCATTTGGATGGAAAGAATTGGACTATTCAGTACATATTCCCCCATGGCTAGCTTGATATTATGGAATTTTCCTGAATAATTTATAGTTCCTCCATTTGCAACCATCACTTGACATTCTGGTGATGGGTATAGGAAGAAATTCAATTCCTTGGCTACCTTACAATGAATAAAATTATGGGTACTAACCAAATCAATCAACACTATTACCTTTTTCTTCTTGATATGTCCTTCTACCTTAAGAGTTTGAGGAGTGGTAATTCCTGCCAATGCATTACATGATATGGTCGGACTCATTTCTTCTTCATCTAGGGTTGCTTCCTGGTGTATATTCTCTTCTTTTGAAGTATCTTGTTCATTTTCTTCCTCCTCTTCACAATCTATGTAAAATAATTTCTTCTCAGCACACTTATGACCTTTAGTGTATTTGCTATCACAACTGTAGCAAAGCCCTTTTGCTATTTTTTCTTCCAATTTTTGTGGTGTCAACCTTGTAGGTTATGGAAGTCTAGGAGTAGCAACACTTCCATATTTATAGATGTATGTGGTAGGCTTCCTTGTCACCACAATTTTACATTCAATTTTACTTTCCAACCTGAATGCCTTCTCCAACGAATCATGTTCCCAAATGCGAACTTCATGTTGGATGTTATCCTTTAAAGTCCCTATGAAGGCATCAATCCTATGTTCCTCTGGAATATCAGTTACCCTTATATTCAATTTTTGGAAGTCCTCAATGTGCTCCACCACTGAACCCTTTTGTTTGAGATTTATCAATTGGCTAAAGAAGGTGCTGCTCTTTGTATCTTCATAATGTGCTATCATTTCCTACGTAAAAATTGACCAAGTGACAGTTTTTTTACGGTAGAAAATCCATTGATACCATACTAATCTATTTTGTTCTAAATGTAAAGTTGAAATGTGTACCTTTTGTGTGTTTTTCACATTATTGAGATCAAAATATTGCTCCATCTGTAGTATCCATGTTACGGGATCCTCGCCATCAAATTTCCTCATATCCATCTTTGGAATATGGTGGCTCTTCAATCCAACATTAGAGTTTATGAAATCATGATTAACATTTTTTTTTTCCTCATCATGAGTTTCTTCTACTATATTTTCGCCATTAGGAATCATTTCTTGTATCAAATTTGACAAACCTTCCTTCAAACCTTCCATGTCTTCCTTGAAACCTTCCATTTTTTCTTCCATACCATCCTTCAAACCTTCCATTTTTTCTTCCATACCATTCTTCAAACCATACATCGTAGCTTCCATACCTTTCTTCAAACCATTCATCTTAGCTTTCACGCTTTTCTTCAAAACATCCATCTCATTTTTTGTTTCTCTTTGCGGGAGTGAAATTTGTTGCATTTGCTCTTGTAATTTTGTTATGTCATGTTGCATTTCTTCATCTTCATGAGCCATAGTAGAGCCTTCTGAAGGCTTAATTGGTGTTGAATTATTTTTAGGGGGCATTTTAGAACCCAATACTAATATCTATTCTACAATATGCTCTTGGAATCAATTCAAATTGATTCTTCAAACAAGACTTATGCAATTCTGAAAACAATACACACCTTTTTCTTGATTTTGAGGAGCTTGATATTAAAATTGAATTATCTCTTTGATTGTGGATCGTCAATATCTTAAATTTGGCCTTGAGGTATCCCTCTGAAACCTATTTCAAATGCCACAGGTCTGACCTGATTTGGATTCTTCAAGGCAAAGTTTTGTCCAATCTCCCATATTGACCTAATTATGGACTGGTTTAGTAGAGTGAGATTGTAAGACTTGCCACGTGTCATTTTTTGCTCCTTCAACTCTGAAATTTATTGATAGGAAACTACATTTCGTTTACTTCTAGCCACTATTTACAAAATTCTAATTTGATGGACATAGAGAGAGTTATGAATATTTTCCCATGATCACCTCTTTGAGATGAAATTGAGGAGCCTAAAAAAGACCTAACTTTCACAAATCATACATCCTAAACTATTGCAAACCAAGCTCTAAAAGTTTACGAAGATGTTCCTTAGGATTTCGGCTTCACATTATAAAAATTTCAGCTTCTGAACCTTTGTAGAAACAAATTTATAGCGAAAATCCATGATGACCCGTTGGTGCATCTAAACCCTAGAATCCAAAGCTCTGATACCAAATGTTGTGAAACCAACTCCAAAAATAGAAGAAAAGAGATATCAATGCCTTAGAAATAAGCCACTTCGAGGGGGAAACCTCCAATACATTACATGAATGAAAAATTCTTGGATGATACAAATGAAAAAACCTCCTTTCTATATATAGGAGTCCATGGGGCCATAATGTAATCCTAATGGGGCCACAATGTAATCCTGGCCGACATAACAATAATAATGGAAGGGCAAAATAATAACAATATGGGGGTTACCGGGGTACAACAATAACAATAAGGGGGTTACACTAACAACAATAAGGGACTATAATAGTAATATACAGACCTAACATCAACCCTAAATATCAATAACAAGGGAATCTAGAGACTAAATGTTGGCTCAAGAGGTCCTGACCCAGGTTTGGTGTGCAAGGTTTGCCAACAAACCCCTATACTACTGGCCCTTTCAGCAGTGACCTGCTTGCGTAGGTCAAAGTCTCACCCGAAGTAGTATGGGTGGGTGTTAGAACCAGGTTTCCACACCTTGAGAAAGGATGGGTAAGGCAAGCAGAGTTGCGCTAGATCTTGGGAGCCCAAGATTACATTGTTCTGCACAGGGTCAATTAAGTCTCTATTCACATCCACGTGCACTAGATCTATAGTTATATGCTTGTTATAACATCAACAAAGCAATACATAAACAGAACATAATAGATCTATAGCCAAGAACGCAGTATACAGATCTTTCATAGCTTAAGGAAAGAAAACACACAATACAACAATTATTAGTAATTCACATAAAAGTACTCATAGATTCAGTTATCTAACAATCTTTCACATTCATTCATTCATCAATTCTTCCTTACAATTCCAATTCCCTTCCCAACCTGCGCACATAGTAGCAGGGTCCGCACACAGTTGGACTTGGATCTCCGTGCACACAGTCAGCAGGAGTCCGTTCCCCAAAACCCAAAAAGATAGCTTAAATCAAAATTCACATCAATAGCTCATCATGTCCTACCTCTTTCAATACAAAATACATCTCTATTTATAACAATTTAGCCTCGAATTTCCTATGGTACGCAACACATGGTTTTTGGATCCCTGGTTTTCCCTTTTACCCAATACAATGCTTTTAGGGCTTTGAACCACCCCAAAACCCCTCTGCTAGATTAAATTTAATCAAAATATCCAAAAATGGACTAGTTTCGTAGAATTTTAGGAGACCCTGTTCCAACAGTCCCCCAACACAATCTTGTGACTCATCCCGAGTCACTGCAATGGTGTGGCCTCTATTTGTGTGCGCAAGGTAGCCAGAGTGCAGACGAGTGGAGGGAGCACTTCGTAACTCTGGGCCGCAGCTCATTGCGCAATGTTGGCAAGTGCCAGGGAGGCAGGGCTGTCTGGAGCTGCGATAACCCTTTCTAATAGCCAGTGGAGGCACGTAATGGCAGACTGAGCATCTTCAATGAGCTGGAGTGCAGTGTCAGCCCATGGTTTCAACTGCTTTTGGATGACATGCTTGTTTTGGCGAAGGTTCTCAAGCTTGTCCAAGACGGCTAGACACTGCACAGAGGTAGTGGAGCCTCTAACTTGATCCAGAGTAGCTTCCGCCTGCTGTAATTACTTCTGGTTATGTTGTAGCGTAGGATGGTGTTGGAGGGCTATCCATAGTTGGGTATCTTTTTTGACCAATTGTGAACCCCACGTCAGCTGCTCCTAAATAATATGCGTTTCATTTGTGACCACTGCAATCCGCTGGTCCCGTACAGTCAGCGGTATGTCATACTGTTGTTGCGTAGCCCGGTCACGGTGGCGAAATTCATGCAACATTCTGGTGTATAGTCCTTGTAGCTATGTGTGAGATAGATGCACTAAATCTATTCGGATGTCCCCAGTAGTTGGGCCAGGAGAGTTGACTAGGGAAAGGAAAGGGAGTGAACACACATTGCTTCTGTTGGGCGGTACTCTAGAGTTGCAGAGAAGGCACAGCATGTCCCTATATCTCAACGTTCCTTCTTGGCGTAGAACCAGTTGGGACCTGACTATGATGCTGTGGGCGGGGGAATGCAGTACTAGAAGAACTTCATCTGCTATATCTTTTAAGGCTAGCTGACTGGGTCCCGTGGCTCTCCCTGGAGTACGAAGGTTGGTTGCGTAGTACTGGTGCCTCTCTATTTGTGGGTCGTAGACAATTTTTCCTGCAAGAAGCTAGTACTCATTCCTTTGACTGCACTCAACATTCCTAGGCTCTCTGAAGACGATATCTGCAGTTACTGAGTAGCTTGGAACTGGATCATTCGACGGTTTAGGGTCCATCTGAGCAACAAGAAAACGGGCATCCCATAGAATGTTAAGGAGTACAAAAAACTAGTACGCAAATAGCAGGAGCATGCTGTAGGGTGAATAAATAGCCTGGTGCAAAGCGATCCAACCAACCACACACCGTCCAAAGGTATTTAATGATGGAGTATCCCATTCGTGAGATTGACAATCGATTAGGTGGATCAATCTTACCATAAATGGCTGCATTGATGATATGCCACCTATTTTGTGTACTTGTAAGATTCTTTTTTTATCAAATCGGGATGTGCTGACGGGCATACTTCGTGCCTGAGGTCGTTTCCATGAAATTTCAGACCACAATTGACGCCTGCATGTCGTTCTCGTACCCTGAATGAAGGTCGACGCGAGGTGTGTTTGCAAGTTGGCCATTAGTATTTTCGAGCCATGTGCTTCACCCTTGGTTGGGATGTCCCTGCACGATAGGGTTACACCATGCGTCCTCGTGCCATTTATTACTTGAGGCGTCCAGAAATTATCCAAATTACAAGTGGGTCTAGGCAAGTCCGTAACCCAACGCATGCCTAGGTCAGCGGTACCCCGGCAAGCCTTTCCATGCAAGTTTTGATCGCACCCTTGAGTGTTGTATGTCAGCTAGTATCTGCGTAGGTCGACTGAACTCGAAGTCCATCTGGCAACTGGGGTCCCTATGCGCAGGATCACCCTTCTCCAATACTTCTCCTGAGTGAAGAATACCGGTCCTTGCATAGGTGCTCCACGTAGTGTTAGTGCCAGCGCCCCTAGCCTGCATTCCATGGGAATCTTAGGTTCAACCGTCTTCTGAATATCATATGCGTCCTCTTGGCAGGGTAGCTTTCTTTCCATGGTAAAGATGCGATGAAAATTCCTGACGGTCTAAAGACATTGAAGCACTGAAACCTCGTGTAATCGGCCTTGCCAATTTTCCAGCTCCTCCCCAGAGTCAAAAAAACATTCACTGTCCTTTTCCCAACAAAGCATTCCTTCATCTGTGGGGTTAACCTGATCTTCTTCCTACGTAGTTAATTTATAAATGTGATCTAATTCCTCCTCCTCATAGGCTGGCTCTGTATACCATGCACCTTCTGCTGGATCTAATGGTACTATGACACACGTACCTTTTCTTTCAAACACCATGATGTGCTTCTTGAGATTGATGACACCCCCCATGTCAATTTCCCAGTCCAGTCTAAGGAGCATAGGGTAGGGATCCACATATTCCACAATTTCTATTACTTCAAAGTCAGCTAGGACCCTTACCCCTATGATGTCAACCATGACTTTTGGTAACCTCCCTAGAGGGATGATTTTTTGTTGATTGGCAATTCACAGCTGGATGGTGGACCATTCTAATTTAGGTTCTCCCATTCATTGCCATGTCTGCTTTGGTAATACATTCGCACCTGACCCCAGATCTAAGATAACTTGATCCATCTCGTAGTCACCAATCTGTGTAGTCAATCAAATCTCTCTTCCGGTGCACTTCTTATAGCTGTATAGTTTGTGTACATCCTTGGTCTTAGGGATCAAATTGGACTGAACTGCGTAGGCATTCAGTAGTGCTTGGAGATTTCCTACAGCCTGCAGATTTCGCAGCAGCTTCAGACATGCCTTTAAAAAGGGATCAACCCCTTCCTCTATCTGAGGTTGTGTCGGAAGCTGCGTGTGGACTTCCACTGGTGTTTTTTCTTTGAAAGGCACTCCTTCCCGAGAGGCAAGCTCCTCCTTTGCTCCCTGGGTGACTAGCCTGTTGTGTTTCATGACTTTTACATAGGGATTTGCCTTTCTTAGCTTAGTTTTAGCTCTTTTTACGTTATGTGTAGGGGTAGGCTGCTTTTTTTGCATCTTGGCTATTAAAATTGGGCAGTCCTCTACCTCATGGTTGAACTACCTACAATATTTGCACGCTGGCCTGGTGGGATTTGGGCATTCTTTGGCAAAGTGCCCTATTTCTCCATAGTTATAATAGATTAGCTGCCCACGTCCTCGCCCTGCGCTTCCTCCCCAACCTCCTCTGCCTCGGGCTGGTGATCCTCCAAAGTGCGTAGAAAGTCTTGGTGATGTAGGGTCTGATTTCACCCTATATAATTTCCCATGATCCATCATTAAGTCATAAGTACGAAAATTTTTCTCATCATGTCCCACTGATCAGCAGAATCGGCACCATTGTTTCTTTAGTTCTGGGACATATGCACCTAGCCGAGGGCAATGGTTTGTATCATGTAGTCCTACTACCCGACAATCATCACACCATAGCATAGGTCCGCTTGAACCTGGTCGTAATAGGATGGGTTCCCTACTTGCCCCTGGGCGTACTGGACTAGGTCGTCCTGCTTGCATGTAAATCGTCAGTAGAGGGAATTGATCCTTCGTATGGCCAGACACTCGGCATCGTATGCACCAGAGATCTACGCAACCGTCCTTTCCTCGCTCTTTTCATAGGTTCTGTATTTCCATATGCATAGCCCCAATTTGTTCCTGGATTTTTTGTATCCCTGCTGACGTATCCTATCCGGGGGAAGCCTCTAGTTTCATAGCGACTTCCACAACCTTCTCCTACGACTCAAAGGTCTGATGACTCATTGGTGTGCGCAGGCAAGGTAACAATATAGCGATGAACCATTCCGTATGCTGTCTATCATCATATTCGAATCCTCCTTCCCTTATTTCTTTCTTCAATCGCTGATCAGCCTCCCATACTGACTCAGACGCACCTTGTTTGAAGTCCTTCACTTCTGCTACCAACTGGGAATAAGATTTCGGCTTCCTGAACTGGTGCTTCAAAGCGTCCTTGATATCTTGAATAGATGTGCTCCCATTCTGGGCAACATACCACATATACCATTCCAGGGCCCTATCCTCGAAGGCAAACGACAGCTGCGCCCTTTTTACCGTATCACTTGCCACATTCTATGCAGTCCATACAGAGTCTTCAATGAACCAAAATCGGTCCATATCCTCATCTACCACCCCCTTGAAGGTAGGTAGTTTCAGATGCATATCCATATCCACTATCTAGGGGGGTTGTGGTATAGGCGAATTCTTTCCTTTGCGCGGCCTTGGTGGTGATGTAGCTAGGGGATCTTGCGCAGCTGGTCCCTACAACAGATCATAGGAAGATCTCCCTCCATCAAGGTTGGTCCGATAGTATTTACCACTGCGTGTCGCACTCCCATCTAGATCTGAGGTCATTCAATCAGTATGACTACACAGAATGCTCTTTTCGCAAAGTAGTTTCTTTATCAGAAATGGTAACATCCTCAAACATTTTCCTCGAAATCCTTTGAAGAATCACCATTCGGTCTCAGAGTATGATACAAACTGATCAATGAAAAATTCCGTCACAAATACTCCTAGCACACTATCCACCCTGTGATCCACCGTGTGTGTGATAGTATTATCAGTTTTTTCCATCTACTCAAGCAGCTCTGGGGTCCACTGAGTGACTCGCTCGTCCTTCCAACATTTCTGGAATTCCACAAGTCTGGCCAACCACTCCTTTTCACTGTGATTTTATTTTACTGCGAACTCCTGGATTTGTCTTTCAAACCAGTCTTTGATCTCTTTTCTTTTAGGTTTCTAGTATTCTCTTGTCATTACCCGATTCCTCTCTCAGAGTTCTTCCCGTCTCGACAACAGAGCCATTTGTTGGCTTGAGGGGTCCTGACCCAGGTTTGGTGTACAAGGTTTACCAACAAACCCCTATACTACTGGCCCTTTCGGTAGTGACCTGCTTGCACAGGTCAAAGTCTCACCCGAAGTAGTATAGGTGGGTGCTGGAACCAGGGTTCCACACCGTAAGAAAGGATGGGTAAGGCAAGCAGAGATGCGCTAGATCTTGGGAGTCCTAGATTACCTTGTTCTGAGCAAGGTTAATTAAGTCTCTATTCACATCCATGTGCATTAGATCTATAGTTATATGCTTGTTATAACATCAACACAGCAGTACATAAACATAACACAATAGATCTAGAGCCAAGAATGCAGTATACAGATCTTTCGCAGCTTAAGGACAGAAAACACATAATACAACAATTTTCTGTAATTCACACAAAAGTACTCACAGATTCAGTTCTCTAACAATATTTTGCATTCATTCATTCATGAATTCTTCCTTACAATTCCAATTCCCTTCCCAACCTACGCACACAGCCAGCAAGAGTCCGTTCCCCAAAACCCAAACAGATAGCTTAAATCACAATTCGCATCAATAGCTCATCATATCCTACCTCTTTCAATATAAAATGCATCTTTATTTATAACAATCTAGCCTCGAATTTCCTATGGTTCGCAACCCATGGCTTTCAGACCCCTAGTTTTCCCTTTTACCCAATGCAATGCTTTTAGGGCTTTGACCCACCCCAAAACCCCTCCGCTAGATTAAATCTAATCAAAATATCCAAAATGAACTAGTTTTGTAGCATGTTAGGAGACCCCTTTCCAACACTAAACCATCTTGACCCTTAATATAAAAAAGGGTATCGTGAGACTAACCCGCCTCAACCCTTAATAGAAACAACAAGGCCTAGATAGTCTCATACTTTCTTTTCCCATCACACTATACATCAACATACACATACAAAATTTACAATGTAGCATATACACCTACACCCAGTGTACAACATGACACATACTCCTAAATCTGGTGTACTACATGACACATACACCTACCCTCGGTGTAAAATGCCACACATACACCTAGACCTGGCATAAAAAACAACACATAAAACTACACCCAGTGTAAAACACAACACATATGCCTACACTTGGTGTACAACATGAAAAATATACATACATATTGTACTATTCCATGAATACACATTTCACGACACAACCACTACACAATACCACATATACAAACCACAACATGTATGACTTGTACACAATACCACATGTACACAAAGCCACCTTCACAATTTTTACACAACACCCAATGTACATAGCACCACCTACAAAACATGTACACAAAACCAAATGTACATAGCACCACCTACACAACATGTACACAACACCACACATACAACATGCACACAACACTAGATGTACACAAAACTGCATAAACAACATGTACACAACACCATATATAAACAACACTGCATGTACAAAACATCACAGGTACAACATGTAAAATGTGTATGGCATATACACAACAATAGTAATATACATCCAGAGATTACATTGTCTCTGCCAAGAAATTGTGTTTCCAATGTCTCTCCACCATCTATGATTATCCCATCATGTCACAGATCACACTTCTCTCGTTCTGCTGATGTATCCCTCAATACTAGTTGTACATAACATAAATCTAGGCATAATACAGACACATAATTTCAAATCATATCCACATGATGCTAACCTCATAAATCTTCATTGTTACTCTTCCCACTTGATAATAGGAACCTTCTCATGCCATTCACCTCCATAGGAATTCATTCCTCCACAAGAATGATCCCTAATGACTTGTTAGAAAATGACATACTACATATATACATATAAATGTTAGGATATAACAATCATGATCCCTGAAAACCCTATCAGACAATGACATACATAGATACATGTATACATATCATCATCAACATAATCATGATCACAACGTAATTACGAAATATTATAAGTTCAAGGTTAAGATAATTCCATTTATATGGGCACAACATGCACAACATTAAGAACAATAGTTTGCAACATAAGCAAGGCATATGACACCACAAATCCATTTAATATACCTTACATATTACCTTTTTCATGATTGTCCTATCACTCTCCATTTACCTCAATGGACACAACCAATCCAACTAGATTTCATATTCTTACCTTCATATTCCCTTTAATCATGCACCAAGCTTCATCTGAGTTTTACATTACCTTATAGGTTTCACTCAAATCTTCCATACCTCCATTAAATTTCCTCTTTCCCAAAACAATTCCCAAGACTCTCAAAACATAAAAAGAAATAACACGAAGCAATCAAGAAGAAACCATGAAAAAATAAAAAAAAATATGACACCACAAATAAAAATGCATGGCCATGCACTAGACACAATCGAAACCTCAAATCAAGTGAAACATAATCACAAAACATTGAAAGCACAAAAACTAGAAACAAACACCATGAATCAATCCCCATGTAGGGTTACCAATACGTCCAAGGGAAAGATAAACCTGGGCCTTCTTTAAGATTTCCTGGAAGCCTCTTTTTCCATGCAATCCCTCCATCATACTTCCATAAACACATAATTTATAGTGTATAAATAAACATAACAATATAATGGTCACTTTAACTTGTTTCATTCAACACGTTGACCTCTAACTGAATGCATACACCTATCATCTCTCAAGGGATTCCAATTCCTTGATGAATCTAGCCATAACTAGAAATTAGTTATTATACCTGTCAAGCATATGTTCATGAATATACCATATATCCACATAATTTCAAATGAAATAAATGTTAATAAGAATTCTTGTATGCAATGCACTCATTTTTTAGAATTCTGGCTTCCAAACACATCTAAAGGAATTCTCATGCAATTCCTTTTGTTTAATTTTTTCTTGATGCATTTAAGTCTTATTATGTACTATCACATCACCTAGTTGTTAGTTATATAATAAAATCAATTGTTACCTTTTCATGCTCTTACCAAGCGTGTTTCCCTACAACTGATCACACATGTCAGTCACATGTTCCAAAGATCAATACATTATATCTATTAATTTGAAATCAACCTTTACCAAGACTAACAACCATGTGATAATCTACAATCAACTCACAATCATAGTCATAATACTAAAACTAGCACCCACTTTCACTCAAGTGCATATCAGGTGTCTTAGTACATAATGTGTTAGTACAACCATCTTAAAACAAGATCATTTCTTCATGTAATCTTATGGACATACACTCATATCATGAAATTAATCAAACATTTGGAAAACGAATAGATGACATAATAGACACCAAATAAATCACATAATAAAAAACTCAACACCACTAGACAAGATAATCAAACTCATACCTCAATGTATCTCAGGGGAGGCTTTCACATTTGCACAAGTCAATCCAAATTAGTATGACTTAGTATCACAATTATATCGACTCATACCTGAATATCATAACCATAACCATCTGCACGGTCTAATCCATATTAGCATGATACATATAACATCAAGAACTTAAATTCAATGACTATAGTCATAATGTGTATGACCAAAATGAATATAACAACAAGTTACTACCATACATGACTATCTGACACATGTGCATAAGACCACACTGATAAAATAGCATCTATAATTCATATAACCATGACAAAAATAGAATGACATGCATGTACATAAACATAATTCTTATAAAAATTATTAACCATCATATCTGCATGCCCAACATACAAAGTTATATGATGATCTACACTTACTCTGAAATCTAGTGCTGCAACCTCGCTCTGATGATATACATCTACTACTATATCTCATCCAACAAATAGACATCATTATATACCAATATCATCATAATTACATAACCTTCATACCATAACCTCATGTCTGAAAACATTAACCATGACTGTAATATTCCCAAATGGGGAAAGTAGGAATAGAGTCCATAAAACTAGAAATATGCAGAAATATAAATAGATCAAAGCATGAGACAATAGTAGATCCATTCCATTATGAATATAACAGAAAAATAGATATAAGATCTTGAGGAAAAGATTACTCAGGTTGGGCAAACAATCCTCCCATGAAAGCACTCACCTAGATCTGAAATGTTGTTAACACATGAAATAAAAGAATACATGAAACTGTGTTTCCTATGAGAGAATAGCAGCTGAAAGATATAAAAATATATTGCTGCTGATATAATGCTCCAAAAATTCTAAGGCTAGAGATCCATGCTCCAAAACAGATTTCCAGTAAAACCCAGTAAAGGTTTCCAGAAATACACACTATACAAAATATAGCAGATTTGGCCCTAGGGCTAAATAATCTCTTAAACTAAATCACTGATGGGATATGGATGATATGATATGCAAGTTGGTTGATCCTCCTCCAACAAATATCCTAAATGAAGGGATGATCCACACACAGAAAAACCAAACACTCCAAATAGGGCAATAAACCCACTGCTACAACTACTCTCCAAAATAATGTAGTCCTTGAGGGAAACTGCATTATAGTTGATGACTGCTACTTGGCCTGGTGCCAAAATATGTAATGAAGCCCTGAAGTATTCCTCACAACATTTTGGATGAAAGGATGATCCCTCCAATGGAAAAATAGTTCAGAAATTGGAGATCTCTCTCCTCCACTCCTATACCATTGGAACACAACCCAAATCTAAACAAAACTACGTTGTACATGAGATTGAAGCTTGGACAAATGCCTGAATGTGGAAGTATAGTCCAAAACTCCTCCAAGAGCTTCTCAATGGAAGAGGTGGGATTCTCGATCAGGAACACCCCAGTGCTAAACAACACTTGCAATCTTAGCTAAATAGCCAAAGAAAGATTTTTTTTCCCAAGGAAAAATCATAATTTTATTCATGATTGAAAAAATTACATGTTGTAGATGCTAATCGAATATGCAGTATTGTGCTCATCCTTAAAAGCGGGATTTTTACATACTCATTATAGAGAAAAAATTATTCTTTCGTACCTTTTTTTTTTCCACTTTACGCCAGCCTCCATTGGTGGGTGTGGGTGTTACTATAACCATTTGATTCTCGTATACATTAGCTGGGGGATCTTTGTCAGATTCAGATCCTTCTGATACATGGGAGCCTTTGAATCCCCTTATCACTTTTTCAGGGGTGGATTTTGCATGTTGCATTTGTGTAACTACAGGAGTTGGTGTTAGCTCAACGTTATGCTCAGTCACGTCCGGCTGTGGGTTGATTGTGTCATGCTTGGTATTGTCATTTGTTTCATTTTCTGATGCTTCTTCTTCTTCTGCTTCAGCATCCTTTGATGCTGTGAATTGCCAACCTTTGGGATTTTCAGGGTATCTCTTCTTGTTGTTGTTGTCCTTTTTGTCTTGTGGGCACATGCTTTGAATATGTCTCGCTTTTAGACATGTACGTCATCAAAATGCCATGTTTTCATAATCAAGTATTTGTGACCATTGTTGATTTTTGTATTTTAGTGTAATGTGGTCAGGTAATCCTTGACTGAGATCAGCTTCAACACAGATTCTGGTGAATGTGAAGATGCCTTTGTGGGTTCGTTGTACATCAACCTTGAGAAATTTCCCCACAGAGTTCCCTATACATTTTAATACTTGGGGATGCCAAAGATGGAGGGGTAGATTGTGTAACCTGATACAGACCGGCATTTTGGACACCACCATCATGTTGGGGTCAAAATCAGGGAAACAGGAAGTCATAAAGAGTCCAAAATTTCCCCAAAACCAGGGCCCTTCATTTAATACATATTGTTTTTCTTCATTTGAATTGAATTCAAAAATAAAATACCCTTTTGAGGAAAAGTAGATATCACAGTGAGAAGTCCAATTTGTGAATATCCATTGATGAAGTGCCTCTTATTTGGGCCAGAATCCATTAAATCTACATATGAGTTCTTTGGTGTAGAAATCTGCATATAGGCTATTTACTTTGTCCTCCGTAATATTTAAAGTTGGGACCTAGGTTTTCAGTACCACGATGTATGGCCTAGGGAGGGGGAATGTGGTTTCAGGTGTACTTTGTGGCATTCCCTTTCCTTTAATAGCATCTTTGAAAGATGTAGGTCCTTTTGAGCTGGTTCCCGAGGTTCCTCCATTGAGTCTCGAGGTAAGGTAGATGGATGTGTTTGGAAATATATTATAATCCTTTAAAGTGTGGTCGTCCTGCATCTGTTTTCTTATATATATCAATTTTTGTAGTTCTGCTGGAATTCCGGTTCTCTTTTGGATCTTATGTTTGAGAGTTTGTATAAGCATTCCTTCCAAGATCTGAATGCATATGGAATCCCGCTGAATGTTTTAACAAAGAATTCCGTTGCTACTTCATTAGACTTCTTTGAGAAGACTCGTGCATCACCATATGTCCATAGGGTGGCGATTTTCCGATTGTTGGAGGTTTTCAGAGCTAGATCTGGCCTGTTACATTGTGGATCTGAGAGTAATGGATCCCGTGATTTCATGCTCTTGGATAGTTCTAGTCTCATATCCAAAAAATAGGTGAAATGATAAATCAGGTCCACAAGTAATGCAAATTTATAAGATCTCACAAGGAATTGTGAGTTAATTCGTGGATCCGAGTTTGTGGGTACCAGATTTGTATTACTCGTATTATACGCTCCAAGTTCTGCATCAGAGGGTGTCCAATTTGTCGTCTTGTTGCTGATCCATGGGTTTGCAGGTGGATTTTGTGGGGATGTTGAATATCTTTGCATAGATTCCCATATCCAATAACTGGAGAGTTTATTTTCCTCTACAGCATAATACCCTGAGGCCCTAATCTCTTTTCACTTATTAAAATACGCACTCCTGGCATTTTGATCCGCTCTCCCTGATTGCAAATCCTATGATGCTGAGATCTTCCCAAGAGGATTGATGAGAGAGATACCGAGATTATCGAGGGAGAGCCCAAGAGATTATTGTTGCGATTTCGCTGGTGCAGATCAGACCCAAGCCAAGAACTCAATAAAAAGAAAAAATCGACCGCCACTGTTGCAAATATATGGGGATACATGAATGGTTTGTGAATAGAGTCTTATCCCATCCATCGTGTATTGGTGGATCTATATCTATCCACCATATCTATGGTATTGGGGAGAAATGCCAGATCTTCTTATTGAAGTGGCGCTCATAGTACCTGTAGAGAACTGTGAAACCCTTGTGCAGTCCATTCGTAAAAATTCTTACTCTCATAGCCAATGAAAGCTATATGTCCAAACAAACCATATATTTAGAAATATAAAATATATCAACATAATGAATATGGCTTCCGTCCTCTTCCTTTTATAAGATATGATCTTCCAAACCCTAAGCCCCATCCCTTAATGACACTACTTCCATGCAATGTGTCTCCATCTAAAACTTCTCTATACCTCCATTAATGCCCACTCCTCCATGACAACACTGTTGATTTGGTCAAAGTTGACCTAGTCAAAGTGCTCCAGCCCCTTTTCACACCTTAGGGTGCTTTATTAAGCTGAAAAGATGATCAACTTTCACATGAGAAGTGGTTTTATTCTTCATAAAGAGATTTATGTGTCTCCCTACCCACTTATTCACATATCTAAGTGACAAAACAAAAATTTAATATTCCAATTAGCTGCAACCTAATTTAGGAATATTACATTGAAAATGCATGCATAAAAACATGCATTCATCCTATCTGGTCCAAGTGTTTGAACCATGCTCTGA
Source organism: Pinus albicaulis (assembly GCA_034641835.2). NCBI lineage: Eukaryota > Viridiplantae > Streptophyta > Pinopsida > Pinales > Pinaceae > Pinus > Pinus albicaulis. The sequence continues at coordinate 33,535 of JAXQQM020072976.1, forward strand.
TACCACCCTATGGTATTAGATATCACCCAAAGGGAACAGAACCATACATCACCAAAAGAGAGCAAAGCCCACTTTGACACCACCCTATAATGTACTACTCCCTTATTTACTCTCTTTCACCAGCTTTCCCGTGGTAAACATGAGCTGAGGAGATATATGATAAGACTCAACCTCCTATATGTCCTTAAGGAAATGGAGTTGAAAAATTAAAACCTTACTGACTTCCCACAGGTACTACAGTACCTCTAGGAGAAACCCAACCCCTCTAGGTGTCCAACCCCAAAGATAACTCTATTTTTCACTGATCTAGAGCCTCAACCTCTCCATTTCCAAGGAATTCAAGTGGTTGTTAGTCTCCAGTCACTCCCATGGGCCTTCCTGCTAACAAATATGGACTTTTCCAGCCAGTTCTATGCTAGCGAACCCAAATTTTGAGCCACTTATTTAGGGCTAGGACTCAAGCCTCTACCAAAAACTCGGTGAAACTTTTAGAAATGATGAATGACATAGAAACAAATATTATAAAAAAACATGAACTAGGTCTTAACATGCTGCATCCAAAATGGGACTAACACTCCATCAAACACATGGTAAACATGCAACCTACAGGTCATGAATTCATACCTGAACATAAGGATCTGGAAAATTATATGAGGTTTAACAAGAAGGATTAATGCCTTCTCAAAATAGTTTTCATAACACTAGTTAGGTCATATATTCATGAGCTAGACATTCATTAATGAAAATGTGATAAGAGCCATACTTAGATTTCTCATATAACCATGCTTATAACCATGATATAACTAGATAAATACAATGATATAACAACCATTAAAGCCAAAAAACCAAAAGTACATTTACTCATAAAAAACAAGATAAACTTAGATCTTATTAATCAGATGCAAAAGCTGACCAGGTCCAGGACTTCCACATACAACCCAACCATAAATTTGGATGAACCAATTCTTTCATTTAGGCAATCACCCACATGCCATATTCGCAGCATGAATGAAGGATCTCATGGGATAAACCAATCCAAAAAAAATCAAGGGAATCCATAGGTTAAACCACCTACACCCTCACCATACCATGATCCCTCCTAACCTAGTTCCGAGATCACAAAACCAAACTGAGCTTGGATGCCTCAAAATTCCTTCACTATCCCTTGAGGAATTTTCCTATCTCCACTCACTTGTGGATATATTTTCTAAGAAAAACATCTCCACCCCTAACCCTTGGGATTTTCAAGAGACCACATCACCTAGTTAAAAAAACTTCCAACAATCCAAAGCTCAACCAAACTCATGAATCATCACATTATGGCTATCTAGAAATGATAAGGCAAGGCTAAAAATAATGTTGAAACCCATAAAAATCCATTCTAATGACAAAAAAATGGCCCAATACCAACATGCAGATACCATGCATGCCAAAACCAGTTAGGAAATCATACATGCAACCTATTACCTACAAGTATTCCCACTAAAGCCGCTTGATCCAACCTTTCCTTTCTTGATCCTTGCTTTCCTTTGCTTTCATTGTCCTTCCTTTGTTTTCCTTGTCCTTCCTTTTCTTGCTTGTTTTCTTTCTCTGCTTGGTGTTCTTCTCCTCTCTGAGACTAATCCAAAAAATGAACTGGTAAAATGCTGACAAAATACATGAATTGATCCTCATCAGCCCCTATATAATTGATTCCTCTAATTTGTTCATTTCTCCTCTATTTTCCATCAATTTCCTCCTCACATGCAACTTGTGACCTTTCACCTTCCTTTTCTCCTAATTTCCCTTATTTTCATAAATAAAATTCCAATAATGTCTTTTTTCCTTTTCAAAGACTTTTACCTTTCATTTTCCAATTTCCTTAGCCATAATAAACTTAAGGTGAGACCCACTAGTATGTTTTTCCTAACATTCATATTTGAATACGTGTCCCATGACCTTGGTCTTATTTTTCCTTTATTAACTTTATTACATGAACTTTTAACCCGAGGCTATGACATTTAGGCACTGCATCACTGGATATCAAAATTTTGTCCACATTGATCATGCATCCTATTGTAACTCCTAAAGACACTCCCCATATTGATTTGAGACTAGTGCCTAGGAAATCTTAAATGAGTGCTTCAATTAGTATGTCTGAATTCAATATTACACTCATCATCCATTCAATACACTTTGTTAATGATGGGTTTAGGACCATCCTTATTTGAGCCAATACATTAACTAAAAAATAAATGAATATTGAAGGAAATAGTAACATAAAACTACAGATATAGTCCAAATCTTAAATAACAGATATAGATGGCTGATATAAGAACAATAGAGGGGAAAAATCGATGTAAGAGGCTTAAGACTATAAGAATCCATTAAATTGATCTCAGAGAAAGAAAGTTGCAAGGAATGAAGGAGGAGTGTGAGGGTATATGGAGCACCATTAAGGATTTCATTTCTTATCAAACATGGAGGGAATTTTTGATAAATGTTTGATCTTAAACGAATCCATGATTTTACCAAGAACCAATCCAACAACTTCAGTTACATAATACCCAAGAAAAGAAATGCATACAAATATGAAAGGTAAATTGAAGTGATACATACTATAAAACATAGATGAGTTTGAATATCCATAGATATATATTAGTCTTCCTTGAAATAAACATTCAACAATGAGACATCATATTCCTCTTTCAGGAGAAAAATTTCTTGCCAAAAATTCTAAACCTCCTTTCATTCTTACATTGTTCTTCATATAGGCCTTCAGAGAGGGCCCATTATCAAAATATTCTTTCTTGTTTTTTCCAGTAAATAATCATTAACAAAATAAAGTGTGCTTCATAGCACAACTGGGCTAACTGAAATTTAAAAAAATTAAAAACAAACTAAATAATTACATGAAAGACAAAAGATAAAAGTAAAAAGTGTCTTCTAGACATGATCCAGAAATTCTCATTGGTGGTGGTACGACTGCGAAGTTTATGTTGAAGGCTCAATGATATGAAGTATGGGTGGAAATACAAACTTATCACACCTTTGTCACAGGAATGGGGATGACATAGGAGTGTGTGAATAGAGTCGATACGCGATCTAGATATGAGTGAGCTCAGAATAATCCAAACAGGAATAAAACAAATTATTTACCAGCCACAAGAGGTGAAAATCCATCCTTAGGTAAGTCACTATCATTCTGCCTCTCAGCATGAATGTTTTCTCGTGAGAATATTCCACCTTGCTCTTTGCTTCGACTAGGCTGTCATTTTATTGGTCGCACAACACTAATCCTCGTCCTTGATCCCAGCAATTCAGAAACCCTACTCTGGTGATCCTCGCAAACTCGATATCGAAGACACCGACAATTTTGATCACTGAGTTCAAGCATGCCTTAGATTTAACCCTGACCTCCTTTTTGTATATGGCCTTAAATAATTCCATGAAAATGCTCACTTGATCTACCACATCTATGGGCCTCAAGTCATTGACTGGAATCTCATTGATGAACTGGATGTATTTCTCAACAATCACGGAGTTCCTCGCTCCAACCACCCTGTTTGACACAATATTGAATTAAAATTCCTTTATACTGGGCTTATTTTTGTTCATAAATGTTATGTACTCCTAGTTACACTTTATCTCATCAATGATCTCATCATAGACCAACTATTTAGCTTATAGTAGGTACATATTCCCCTTTAGCTTTTCTCTCAGGTCTGCTATTTCTTGATTAGCAGCTTGTAGATTATTGGAGGTGAACTCAGTATTCACTCTGGAAGCTTCCAAAAAATTCTCTTTCTAAACCAAGCCTTCTTGAGAAATATCCAAGTCCCTCTGTATCTTCTTGAGTTCTCCTGCAAAGAGTTGAAGTTCAGTCAAAGCCTTGGTGAGCTGATCAGTAGGATTTATGGATCTTCGGGCACGACTACTGTGCAGACATGTGTATCTATATTATGCTAAATATTTTCTTCTTGTTGTCTAAGAGATATAATCTCATCATTCTTGTAGATGAGTTTCCTCGTTAGAACCTCTTTTTCTGCTTCTACTCGTGCCAATTCCTAGGTGTGCACATTTTCGCTACGAGGTAGTTTGAGCTTATGCCTCAAATCTTGGTTCTCATATTATGAAATTTTCGAGATGGTTTCCACAGATGATTTATCTTCTGGGTTTAAACCCATATTTACAATCATTTCTTTCTAGGTATCCTTTTTCATGTTGAGGGCCCTATAATTTTATTTCTCCTACTTCAATACGGTAGTAGGTTTCTGCAACAAATTTTCTACTTTATCAATGGTCATTGCATTTTTCCAGAGTTCATTATACATCATATCTCCTACCTTCTTGTGAAGCTTTACCTTATCCAATAGTGGGACACTTTACAAATATTGAGAGAGATCTAGTGCATTGAATTGTGATCCTGAGGGTAAGGATTGAGTTGATGGATGTTGCAATGAGAATTTCATCTGATCCCGCTCAAGATCCATAAGGGCCATCAGCTTAGTGTGATATGTTGCAGAATGAAGGGCTATTCTATTTCTCATCTCATCCCTCGACATCTTGTTTCTTTGATTGATATCACACCAATCTATCTTGTCAGAAGATGTAATTTCTTAAGTTGCCCAAAACAATTACCTCAGTGGAAGTTGATGCTCAAGCTGATGGAGGTTCCTTCAACACAACTTTAAAACCTAGCTCCTTTGATCCTATTTTTACCAACTTAGTAAAAGTATCTTCGTCTTCCTCTTCCTCTTCATGTCCCTGAGTCCTAGCCTTTTTACTTACATGTACCTCCTCTTCCTCCTTGATATCTTCAACTTGCTCAAAGAGCCTTTTCGGTTGCTTGTCCCTCCCAATGGCAGTCTCAGTCTCCATATCTGTATCCAAAGGCCATGAGTAAGAATTAGATTTTTATTCATTGTTAGGTATGGGTTCATGTATATAGGTTGAATATTTTATCTTTTCTCTCCTTCGAGCAATGACACTGTTAGGATCATAGTGCCAGACATATCCATGTCAAAATTCCATCTTTCTAAGAAGCTCCGCAATCATTTTGAAGGAATTTATTGAGTTTGTAATAAAGGGGTCTATAAAATTTCGCAGTTTAAACATGTATCATTTCTTTGGTAGAACAAAGTGTATCTGGTTTGTATTTATACTTTGTCTCATGAATTCTAGTGAAAATATCCTCATGGGCATGAATAATAGCAATTGATAAGGGGGTAGCTAACCACCATATATCTTGAGTTCTGTGTGGTCCTCAAACACATACCAATCTCTTACATGGATATCCTTTTTGAGCTATAGAAACTCTTTTTGTTGTTGGAAAATGTGGGGTGGAGGAGCACCATGAATAATCTTCTATGCAATGGACATGAACTTTGATATGAAGTTAGAATATATGTCAGTGTTGAACCTATTTTTGACTACAAAAGTCTAGTAAAATATAGAATTGACATCCTTTATATGAGTAACTTTACTCAAGCATACATGCTCAAATTCCTTAGCATGTATGTATATAAATAGATAAAACAACAGAGAGTAATATCGGAAGCTGGATGAAGTGGAGAGGTGTTAGAATTGGAATTGGATGGCCGTGGATAGTAGGATGGGATATCAACGAGTTGGTCAGGCTTCATCATCATGTCCATAAAACCTAGGTAAGATTTTGTGACCAAATTAGCATCATCTTCCCCTAGCATAGATAAAATTACGGACATAATTGGTTGAACAAGTTCAACAAAAAAGGAGAGAGGAAAATTTTCAATTGGTGGGAGTTTTTGTAAGCCTAGAAATAATATTATCTGCAGTAAGGATTGCTATATTTTATTTGGGAGGCTGGAAAAATGGTACATGAGGGTAACATTAGTGAACTATTGTGGCTTGGAAGACATAGGGTAAACCAGGGCGCTTCGAATGAGCTTGGGGGTAATTTCAAGTATCTTGTTTGCTCTCGAGGAGCTAAAGTACCTTTTTTGCTGAATGTAAGCTTCCATGAGCCATGAGACAATCTTAGGGAAGTAATATATAGCTGGAGTTATTTGGTAATGCAAGCTAGGTTGGAATAATTGTAAGAGGTATTTACCCCTCCAATGATAACCCATTAAGTTGAAACATAGGTCAACGATGTGGTATGGGTAAATGGGGTTGCATATCTGGGATTTTTTGTCCATGAGGGGTTCAGGGCTAGAAGCGAACTTAAATAATAGGTTTTGGGGGTTTCTGTGGCAGTATTTTTTATTTTAATAGTGTTAGAACTCGAATCACAAGTGGACAGGGAAGGTAGAAATACCTAGTGACTGCATAGGAGTTTGAAAATGAAATCATGACAAGTTCTAGAGCAACTGGGAGACTATGGATCTATCCTATGCAAGTGCCAATATAGAGGGAGAGTTTAGGAAAAATAAGAGTGAAAATTGGGCATATAAGGTGGGAGAGGTCAGACACGTAGGTGGAGGACAACAACTGTAAGATGACACGATAATGAAATCACTGGGTTTGACATGTGTCTTAATTGAATTGGGTGGATAAGTAAAACATGTGGCAGGCAGGTGGGCCCATTACCTTACCATTTTTATGTCGTGATTTCTTGTTGTAGGTGGTTGTGGATTCGAAAATTGGCACAGTTTGTCTCCGCCAATTTTCGGTGGGTCAGCTAGCGATCGGGAAAACAAACACTAACCTCCCATAACAGATCTTAGTCATCGAATCTTTAGATGACTTTTCAAGACTAGGTTGGAGGGGGGGGGGGACAAAATTTATCCTTCACGTATGCTTCCTTGCTGGTCTTACACGAGGAGGGTCACAAAATATGATGAATGGTGAAATTTTGGGAAGATGCATGGAATTTAACGCTTGTCTCCGCGTTTATAAAATATTCCTCTTTTAATCTACTGCTACGCGTTGAAAGCACATGTATATTGACCGAATTAATTTTTTAAATGTAGTGTTTCCTTCTTTGGTAGCGCTCGACCTTGGATGAATTTCTGAGGAGGGCAGGCGAAGCATAATTAAAAAAAAATATTTTCATGAAAAAAATAAGGCAAGCTATAACATCGGATCCATCTAGGGGTAGCGTGTTGGGTGTAATGCGATGAGAACCTAAAACTTAGTGCCTTTCTCCTTTGGGTATAGAGTCATATTATTGAAAAATTTCACTTGAACAAAGGAAGAGATAGAAATCTAGAGCATAACTAGATATTTACAGATAACCATATGGTATATACAATGAATGGGGGGGAGTTACCTTTATAGCTAGAAGTAGGACTTGAGAAACTTCCCATTGATTGGCATCTCAAGTATTTCGCCTTCTACATTTTCTAGCATGAAGGTGTTATTTCCCTTGACTTCAGAAATTCTAAAGTGCCCGAACCATAGGGGGTCAAATTTGCTGTACTTTCCCTTGCATGTCCTTCTTACATCCTACCTTAGTACTAAATCCCCAGGTTGGAAACCTCTGTCTTTAGCCTTCCTTTCAAAAAATTATTTCATCTTATATTTATAGATGATCAGCCTATGATTTAACTTCTCTTTGGTCTTCTAAAGGTCCACCAATTGGTTTATCCTCCTGGTTAAATTATTGGGATATTCTTCACATTCTTACAAGAATTTTTCCAGTGGCATTGCTGACTGTATAGTAGAAATAATAACCTTTTCGTAGGCTAGTTCGTAGGATGATTTGTGAGTGGATATGTTGCTGGTAACCTTGCTATCCCACAAGGCGAACCTCAGCTGTGAGTCCCAATTTCTCTGATTGTCTACTATAATTTTCTTTAGAATCCTTGATAGAGTCTTGTTTGAGTATTTTTTCAACCCATTCCCCTACGGGTAATAGGTAGTGGAGTCACCTAAAAAATGTATACTTTTGACAAAAAATTATGAACTTTTCGAATTTAAATGCCCGTTCATTGTTTGTCACGATCTTCTTGGGCATCAAAACCAAGAGAGTATGTTTTCTTCCATGAATTTTATGACTACCACATTTTTTTCTTTCCTTGCTAGAATGGCTTCGAACCACTTAGTGAAGTAGTGTGTTGTCGTAAGTATCCACCGGTGTTGGCTGCTGAAAGGTGCATGCATTTCCTTAATAAAATCTAGTCCCCATTTCTTGAAAGGTCTCTCAACACAAACTGGGATGAGAGATAAATATGCTACCTTCTGCTTGGCAGAGAATACTTGGCATTTCACATAGGCCCGGATATAAGTGTGGACCTCCCCAAAATTTTTGGCCAGAAGAACCCTCCATTGAGGATTTTGTGTGCAACAACCTTCTAGCTGTAGTGTCCTCCCCAAACGCAACCATGAAATTTGTTCATAACCTTTTGAACTTCATTTTACACCAAGAAGAGAAGTAAAATTTCGAAAGGGGTCCCTCTAGTATAATTTTCCATTTGCAACAACAAAATTTTTGGCCCGTAATCTCAGAGCTCGGTATTTCACTTTATCGAAATTCATTGGGAACCTCAGGAAAAATAGATATTGAACTATATATTTGTATCAAAAGGAAGTAATATATTAAATTTGAATATTTTGGGCTGACTTCTCAATTCTTTTCTATGTATCTGACTCTCCATTTTCAGCCGATACTTCAGGCAACAAGTTTATCCCCAATGTATGGAAATTTACCTCAGGTAGGATTTTAGCTAATCCTTTTCCTTTTTTGAGTTTCACGAGATTGATTTCCATATCGCAATCATAGATTCTAGAAATCCATTTACCTCTCTTTCTGTCACTATCCCATTGTGGGGACATATGCCACTATGCTGGATTGAAGGACATAGATCCTAAAGGCCTTAAGAGCCTTCACCATCGTGTAAGAATGATTTCATAAAATACTATACTTCAATTTTTCCTCTCGCATCACATGAATGAAGAAGGCTATTGGTTTCTAATTCCCTTAAAGGTTCTTATGCAATAAGACAACAACCATTGTGTGAGGAGAAGCAAAAGAGAATATAAAAAATGGATACATGTAATCAATACTGACTAAGACTCAAGCCTCAGTAAAATATTGTTTGATCCTAGAGAAGGATTAACGAGATTGTCTATACCATTTCTCTTCATTATCTTTTCTCAGCATCTCAATGATATCCTTAACTATCTCTGCGTAATTTGGTATAAACCTCCTCAAGAAGTTGATTCTTCCCATAAAAGCTTGGATTTATTTTTTGTTCCTTGGTAGCTGGATAGAATTTATGGTTTCCACTCATTTTGGATCATTCTTCACTCCCTATTTTGCTACTATATGTCCCAGTAGCTTCCCTTCACTAAGAGAAAAATGTGTTTTCTTAGGATTCAACGATAAACCATATTTTCTACACTTCTCAAAAGTGAGGCGTAGACGTTTGAAATGCTTCTCATAGCTTGAGAGAAAATGGTAGTTTCATCTAAGTACATCACAACAAACTTGTCTTTACCCCCACAAAATATATGTCCATTTCCCTTTGGAATGTGGCTCCTGCATTTATGAGGTAAAATGGCATCCGAGAATACATGAAAGTCCCCCAGGGCAAGGTAAAATAATTTTTATTCTGATCCTATGGATGCATAACCACCTGATTATACCAAGAGAAACAATCCATCATGGAAATTCAAGCTGATCCTATAACCTTCTGCAAGATGTGATCCATTTTTGGGAATGGGTAATTATCCTTTAGTGAGGCATTATTTAAATTCCTGAAGTCCACACTTAACCTTATCTACCCATTATTTTTACTTATTGGAACTAATTTAACCACCCAATCGAAGTACCTCAATTGCACAATAATCTTGGCCTCAAGAAATTTTATTACTTCCTTCTCAATGGATGGAAGGAGAAGGGGATTGATCTGCCTAAGATTCTTCTTATGTGGTTATATCCTACCCTTAATAGGAATATTATGTTAGATCATTTATGTATTAAAAGTTTTTAAATATTCGTAAGACCAAGAAAATATATCCCTATAATGTTTAAAAAGATAAAAATACCTTTTTTTGAACAAGAGAGGAACCTCATTCTACAACTTGACTATCTTGGGCTCCTCTTCTGTGTCAATATTACAATCTTCCACTTGCTCCTCAATTTCCTTCTTAGTCGGTTTGGTGGCAGCATCGTTGGGATTAAAAAATATTTCTAAAGGTACCAATCCCCTAGGAATATTATTTCGCTTTAACTGCAAATATTCCTTCCCTACTGTTGTAACTCCTAGAGACAGCCTAGAGTTGTTACAGACCAGTGCCTAGGACATCTTATGAGGTGTAGAGAGCAGGATATTTAAGACAACGTTTCATCCCTTAACGAGACAGAGCTCTTACACTACTCTTTTTGAAACAGAAAACAAACTAAAATGGAACGAGAACTTGGACGAGTTTGAGGCATTTTCAAATAGCGCTGAGCGAATGGAATGCTTATATTTGAATGCTTAACGTCTGAATTATCATAAGGCAGAGATCAATTTAATAGAGACTGATTACGACATATATGTGAAAGTAAATCATAAACAATAAGCGAAAGTTTGTATAACAAGAAGGGGATATCGGCTGTTACATAGATGATATTAAGGAGAACTTCATGGCATAGAAATGGGCTTAAATATCTAAGAATCCATGCATACCAAGAGCTTTCGTCAATAACATTTCAATACAACCAACATAGTAGAAATATGAGTGAAATGCATGTGGCAAAATACATTACTCCTGAGCCATTTAAAGTGTCACACTGCTACTGACATGAGTATCAACACGATAAGTTCATATCAAAAGACAAAAGACACTCGCATTCCAGGATATAATATAAGAGAGGTGAGCAAAGATGAAACTAACAATAGAGAGGCACACACACCACCATACAACCGTGTCCAGAATCTGTATTACAGTAAAGCTTCTTATTATTGAAACCCAATGGGCTCCTCCGGGCAGTATCCAAATTGTTCACAAAGCAGACGCACAGGAAATTCTAATACAATCAATTTTCTGAAGAAATGGAACCTGGTATCATTCTTTTTCCTGTATTATATAGCCTTCTATCTGCCTTTCAGCGAGAAGATATTTTCTGAAAATATCTTTCTCGCATGCTCAAAATTGTTAACAATCATTGTCAAAACCACAAAATGGCATGATGGGGAAAACAACTCTTCCATCATGCGTAACAGGCCCCGGGCCAAACTCAAAACCAAAATGTAGATCATTGTTCAAGGTAAAAGTAAAAATGCAAGAGTGGGAGGAAAAACCGCCCACTCGGAAATTTAAATCAAACATAACTGAAATGAAAGTAAAGGCCGTTAAGGCCATGTCATGAATGAAACATAATGTGTCATGAAAGCTGTTGGGTCGAGGCTGTAGTAGACGCTGGAGGAGGTACATTGGTGGAAGGACTGGCGTGCTGAGTCAGGAACTGCGTTAACCTCCGCTGGCTTTCTGGATTTGGCTCTGACATCTCTGAGAGTCTCTCCACCCTGGTAAATGCCTCGCCGAAGGTGTGGATGTCTGCGTGGGTGGGGAGACGGTACCGGATCATATGGAGGATACTAAACTCCTTCTGTAGGGCTGTGATGATGGTAGTAGCTTTAAGCTGAGTTCCTTTGCCCATCTGAAGATCTGACCGATCCCGTTCTGCCTCTAGAAGTGCTGTGTATTTGTCGGGGTGCATGAGTACGGCAGGAGCGTTTGGTTCCCAACATGAAGGGAGGCCAGCAGTGGTGATTTCGTTCCATACCTTGTTGAACTGTTCCACAATGTCTGCGACCTGTTGGAGAGCCTTTGAAGCTGCCGATCGAGCCTCCTCTTTCTCTATAATTTTCCGACATTCATTGATTTCCATAAACCTGCTGGGAATGTCATGTTTTACCACGTCATTTGCTCTCAGTGTATAGAGAAAAGATATATAAATTCCAGCATGTCGAGCTCTAGTTGGCAGATTATCCCCGGCCTCCTGCAACCTCCTATTAAGGTATGGAAGGGTCGATTTGAGTTCTCCTATCATCGTTAGGAACTCCCACTTTTCAGTCACGGCCACGATTATATCCGACCAGATTAGGCTTCTGGCCTCGGCCAGGGTGATATTTCCCTTTACCTTACTCTTCAGCTCGGTGATGGTCTGTTGTTGCTCAGTCGTAGTCTTCTTTCCTTCCTCAACTTCTCTTCGCATCCCTTCAATATTTCTGACCTTCTCAGCCAGGGCGCCCTCCAGTTCTTCCACCTTTTGCTTGGCTGTCATTGTTTGCTTCCCCAGCACTTCTATCTCAGCCATAGCTGTGGATAGTTGTGATGTTGCTGAACCTGTCCCACTTGATGTCTCGGCTGCATGACAACTGTGCGTGTCCTAGCGGGTCTGCAGCTCGGTAGCTCTGCTCTCCAGATCTTCCATTCTTCTGACCATTTTTTCTTTCTCCTCTCTCTCTCTGGAAAGCTTGGCCATCAGCTCATTTTTCTCCTCCTCCACGTGCACCAGTTCATCGGTCTGTATCGGATGTGAAGCTGGCATGCCAAACCGTTTCCTAGCCGCTGAAATGTCCTTCTCCAACTTGGCTATCAATGCCGCTTGCATTCCCTTCCCTCCGCCGTCTGAATTCTTAATCTGCTCTCTAAGAACGCGTACCTGATGTGCGTTAGCACGACAGGCGCTCTGTTCTGCGGAAAAAGAGCTGTTCAGGACGTCGAATTTCTGCTCTGTCTTCTTTAGGGCAAGGGTAATCTGCGAAATATTATCCTTCATCATGTCGCAGATTGTCTGGAAAAGGTCATTCAGGTCCTGTACTGGAACCTTCTTCATGTCGACAACCAATTCAATCACCTTGTAGCTAGGGACGTCCGAATTCGGGTCCAGGATAGCCTCGGCCATAGAAAGCACCAGGTCTTCAGTGTCTGCATTAACCGAGGCAGAGATTCTGGTGTGATATTTCTCAACAAAACCTCCTAGTTCGGCCCTATATTTGTCTCTGACGGTTTTATTGGTCAGCTCCCTTTCTTTTGTCTTCGAAGGATGAGGCTCGATGATGGCCTGAGTGACTTCAGTGTAGTCATAAGAGGCGGTGCTATCTCTTAGAACTACTATCCCTGCCTTGCTCTTATCATACTCTCCAAATTTCGCGAGGGGCTCCAGAATTATCCCTTCCCCGATGACCTCGGCTTCACTAGTGGCCACCCTTTGCCTCTTGGGTGGTGGCGCTCCGGAAGTACCAGCTTCCTGCTCATTGCCCCCTTTGTTCACTTCTTCTTCTTCTCCTGTGGCAGATGAGTCTGTCTCCATCTGCGAAAACATAGGCCAGACCTCATAATTAGCCTTCCACTCCAGAAATGGCCTGGATTCATGAACGTAGGGCGCAGACCTGTTTCTCTTTCTTTTATTTGAGATAATTTCCCGTGGGTCATAAGCCCAACTCTCCCCTAATTTCAGATCCAAGTTCTGCAGTATTTTCTCAACAATCGGGAGGGCATATCTAGAATTTACAACAAAGGGGCCAATATTGTCGGGAAGCTTCAGGATGTAGCCTTTCTTAGCGGGGACGAAATGAAGCTGTTCAGCCTTGAGGGCTTGCCGGATGTATTCAAGGGCGTAGACTCGTCGGACAGGAAAAGCTGGGAGCTGGTAGGGGGCTACTTCGGCTCCATAGACACGGATTTCAGTATACTCCTCTGATAGAAACCAATCGTCGGTACACTGGTACTTCCCAGCCTGTAACCAGCGCTTCATCTCTGGGAAAACCCTAGGAGAAGGTGCATCGTGAATGATGGTGTAAGCAATGGACATGAAGGTATTCACGAAACTGATGTAACCCTCCCCCTTAGGCAATTGACGAACGGAGAAATAGTAGCATAAAGTAGAATTTTCAGAATACGTCCGGTCATTGAATGATTAAGCTTTATGCACTGTCTTTGGAACGGGAAGAGGTAAGCCAACGACAACGAAACTTTGGGGCTGGCGGCTCGGGGTGGTTTAGGATGGTAAAGCAGAAACTGGAATATCCAGTGCTAACCCCATTACGGGTGCAAGCAAAGAATCGAATGCATACCGAGGAATCTTCGGGGTCCCTTCTCCCGGGAGGCCGACGATGAGGGACGGGGTGGTCGGACCTCTTCATTAACGGACTGTTGAGGAAGGCTCAGGAGTATAAGGTGCGTGCTGATCGGCTTATTATGGCGACTATGAAGGCACAGCGAACTTCCTTCGACGGTTTATTAAACTGTCATGTAACCCTCCCCCTTAGGCAATTGACGAACGGAGAAATTCCAGTCGAAGACTGGCCTGGGCTGAGAATTTTCAGAATACATCCGGTCCAGCCCCAAATGATTAAACTTGTCTGCATGCTGGAACAGGAAGAGGTAGAAAACCAACGAACAAAAACGAAACTTTCGGGCCTTGGCTAGCTCCCGAAATTGGGTCCGGATGGTAAAAGACAGGAAACCTGGAATATCCAGTGTAACCCCATTCTGAATCATAAGCCACAAGAATCGAATGCCTACCCAAGAAATGTCTTCAGGGGTCCCTACTCCCAGGAGGCCGGCAATGAGGGACAGGACTGGTCGGACCTCTTCATTAAACAGACTCAATGGGAAAGGTTCCACTGGAGGTAGGGCCGTCGCCTGATCAACGGTTATGGCAGCTATGAAGGCACGGCGGGCTTCCCTCGACAGTTTATTAAACTGTGCGAGCAAAGTTTCATCTTTGAAACTGAAGTAGGCATCACTGGAAGGGAAACGGAGAGCCTGCCTTATAATATCGGGAGAGAGGGAGAAGATTATGCTACCCTGAGGGGAAATGAAGGCATCACGATGGGAATCGTAGGAGTCTCTAAGCCAGACAATAAAATCGACACAGGAATGGACTTGGGGGGTAATGTAGTGATACAAGCCGGACGCGACAACTCGGAAACGATCAGCACTTTTACAGTGGCGGCCGAACAGTAGGGGCTTGATGTTCCGTATATCGAAAGGGTATTTTGGGTCACAGATACCCGCTTGCAAGTCACAAAGGGGCTCAAAACCAGGAGGATTTCTAGACTCATGGAGTTGGGGAGTTTCAGGTTCGTTCTTCTTGGGCGTCCCTCTCCCCATGGCAGTTATTCAACAATTCGGAAAAGAGAGAAAGGGAAAAACAATGAAACGAAACGGAAAATGGATTACCTGAGCAGAGGGTGACAATGCTTGGGAAAGCGACGAGGGGAACCGTGACAGTGACTTGGACAAACCCGGCGTTCTTCCCTACTTGGTAATCGCCGTGGAAAACTACCTGAAAATGATTTACCAGAGAGGAATACGAGAGTTTTTACCATTCGGGAGGACTGTTTAGGTTAAAAGGTGAAAATGTAAGAGAACAGAGGGCAAGTGTCGTAAGGACACTGACACTGAGACACGTGGCGCGTGGGGATTGGGTAATTTTAGATATAGGTGAGCGCCTCGTGTCGGGTTAAAAGCTGGTACGGGCCTTAGTACCAGCTGTCCTAATGGACTTACCTTACCGTTGTTCCATATGCGCTATCCACTTTTTAACACGTAGGACTTCCCCTTTGCCGGACTAACGCTTATCTTCCTCACCTGAGCGGGCCCACCTTAACTCCACCACGAGACAGAACCTCTCGGCCCAACCCTGTTACTATTTCTCCGCCGTGAAGTCTTGCCACGTGTCGCGAGTCCGCGGGGGTAAGGGCCTCGTCCTTTCCCCACGGCTTGACCCCCTCGGAATTTCTACGTACTGCCGTCATGTATAATCCGAGGCCTTCTCTCGTATATGAGTTGGTCTGTAAAGGCATGTCTCCCTAACCTTTGTGCCAGTCGTTAGCTATTGTTCCGCCTCTCCTCACTTAGTGCCATTTATCCATTGATTTCAATATATGTGCGCTTTACCACCCTTTTTCCCTTTCGGCTTGGTTTGATTTGACACTTGCTACTTGGCATATAACTTTAATGCGACCTGGTTCCTCTTTTAGGGAGTTTCGTGGCTATTGCTGAGAATTGAACAACACGTATATTACTCGATAGCATCAGACTAGTGTTAAATTAAAAAAAATGTCGATCGTAAAATTCATTTTCGCTATTCCAATGTTATACCCCCATGAATCCTCGATGCTCTTAACTTTTCTGAATGCCCCTATGCATATACAAAATGGTGCACCATTGCAAAGTTTTTAATTAAAAATAGTGGTGCACTAGGTGAAATGAGAGCATCAATGCATATACTACTCGATAACACTTGACGAATGTTAAATTTAAAAAATTGTTGGTGATAACATTCATTTTCACCATTTCGGTGCTATACTCTCACGATGCACTAGTTTTATTCCTTTTTTGAAATTCCCTAATGCATAAATAACATGGTGCACAATGGTAGGGTTTTTAATCTAAAAAACAGTGGTGCGCTTCACAAATAATTTGCAAGGGTGCGTCGAGTACTCAAGTACACTAGAATAGGGTTAAATAGAAAAAATATTACTACAAGTAAAATTAATTTTTACCCTTTCAATGTTGTTGAGCTCTCAAACACTGACGCTACTTTTTCCTTTGTGAAGCACCCTACCATAGATGTTTCTCTTGCTCGCCATCCTTTTGTCCATTTCTCACTGCGTGCCTTTCGAATTTTGTCAATTTTTTTTTTCATTTATGTGGCAACCATGCCTCCCCAACGAACAAATGTCCAAGTAATATCTATGCCTTTCACTAACTTAACTTTTTACACTACTACATTTGGCGCAAATTCCGACACTTGGTTCCGACGCTTTTGACCAAATGTCAGAAATTTCCCCAAATTTTTTCCATCCCGCCCGAAACCGTCGCTATACCGACGTTTATAGAAAAGTGTCGCAATACCGACACTTAGAAAAGTGTCACAATTGCGACGTTTGGAGGAAGACGTCGCAATTGCGACATTATGGACCAAAGCGTCGCTATTGAGACGACTTAAATCGTCGCAAGTGCGACACAATGTCTAGGTGTCGCCACTGCGACGTTTAAGTACCGGTCGCAATAGCGACGCTTTTTCCGCCGTCGGTAAAACGACACTTATATGCACGCCACCTAAAAATACGAAACTTATATGCGCGCTACATAAAAATTCGAAACATATATGCACGGTACATAAAAATGATTTTATTGTTTCGTATGCGTCGCAAGAGCTACATTAACGTGTGATATGACGCGCACATTCGCGCTCCGCTCTTGCAGAACAGCATTCGCCCTCATCTCTTGCAGAACAGCATTTTCCCTCAGTATTCGCGCTCAGCTCTTGCAGAACAGCATTTGCCCTCAGCATTCACCCTCAGCGTTCGCCCTCAGCTCTTGCAGAACAGCATTCACCCTCAGCTCTTGCAAAATGGTAAGTTCTTACTGCAGGCCCTTCCTCCTATAGTAGGGTTGACTCTATTTGGGTTTTTTTTGGTCAATTCCATTGGATTGTGTTAGGCTGTAGGGTTCTCTCTAGATGTCAAGAATCAAGATTCAATACCCTCTATTATCTTCATCACCCAATACAAGATTTAAATTTTCCCCAAAGAAACGCTTATTAATTTGGCAGCCATTATTTCTCCCTGCTTTAAAAACCCTACATTTAAATGAAAACAAGCATTGCATTTCAACTACAAAATATATTAGTGTTCAAATGTACATGTGTGCTACATTAACGCCCGATATCACGCGCGCATTCGCTCTCCGTTCTCAACAAAGATTCGCCCCTCGCATTTGCCCTCGCCTTACAGAATAAAGATTCGCCTCAAAGATTCGCCCGAGCTCTCGTTAGAACAACATTCGCCGCATTCGCCCCGAGCCTTTCGTAACAAAGATTCGCCCGGATCTCGCCCTCGCTCTTTCGTAATAGCATCGTCCACTCGCCCCGCCTCTGCGTACCGCATTTGCCCTCGCATCGCCCCCTCGCCGTTCGCCCCCCCGCCTCTTTAACAGCATTCGCCCTCAGCTCTTGCAAAATGGTAAGTTTACTGCAAGCCCTTCCTCCTATAGTAGGGTTGACTCTATTTGGTTTTTTTGGTCAATTCCATTGGATTGTGTTAGGCTGTAGGGTTCTCTCTAGATTTCAAGAATCAAGATTCAATACCCTGTATTATCTTCATCACCCAATACAAGATTTAAATTTTTCCCAAAGAAACGATTATTAATTTGGCAGCCATTATTTCTCCCTGCTTTAAAAACCCTACATTTAAATTAAAACAAGCATTGCATTTCAACTACAAAAATCTATTAGTGTTCAAATGTACATGTGTGCATCACTTGTGTAGGGTATTCCTTTTCCACTTGCACATTATCCAAGAATGTGTGCAGTATAGTTCATATTTTTTGTGATTTAGATTGTCTTGAAAAAGGAAAGGTAAATTATTTCCCATGGAAAAAGAAGGTTTTCCTTTTTTATAGGTTATTTGGACTTACGTGGAAAAATTTATGGTATGCCTTTCATATTATGTATTTTAAATTTGAATTAACAGATTATTCTACATGAAAATATAATTACCTATGTGATGTCCTTCATCACTAATTAAAATTATAGGGTTTCAATTTCCTAGACTCTAACTCATCCGATGCTAAATTCTAGGTTCTCATTGGTGGATCACTCTTCCATTGATTTCCTTTCCCTCTGGATCTTGTCATACTTTAAAAGTCATCAATGATACATATATTATTTCAGGTATCCCTAAAGGCTTTATAGTAGAACATATTGTGAAGTTTTTTTGACACTTGAGGATTCTTTTTAGAACTGCAACGTGGTCTATGCTATCGAGTTATATATCAAGCAACTTGTCCTTAATAACCACACTATGAGGTAGGTTCAACCAGCTTGAACTTGTTGGGACATAGCATATGAAGTTGTGTGATGAGTCCATATCACAGGTCTATTATGGTGAAAAAAGTGAAGACATGTAATGATAGTTATTATGTTAACATTACTAGAAACATTTTCGAAATTATCCATGATATCAAGATGTCAAAATTCCAGGCATTAGGTGTCAATACTCGTAGCTAATAGATAATAATAATAATATAAAAAAAATCACATCTTTATTCTTGAAATATGATTGTTACACATTGGTAACCTAGTTCATGAGTTATTATCACCCAAAGATTGCAAAACAAACTTAAAATATAAATTAAACCAACATGAGAATCCAACTAAGGGTTTCTCGACAAAATCATGCCATAACCTGGCATTTTGAAACCCAAATTTGAATCCAACATAAGTAATACAATGCAAACTCAGATGGATTTTCAATGCATGTTTGCATGCTACACTTATTCTCTGTCTAGATATCATTTTTTAAATGGAACCATTAGGCAAGCCCACAGTCCTTTTTATGTGAAAAATTTCAGCTCTATTTGAGCTCTTTTTTTCTCCACCACCTCCATAAACCAGTGTTACACGGGGTCTCGCCCCCCCACCTAGGGGTCTAGATTCCTCGCCCCCTCGCGCTCCGGGGTCTTGGGGACTTCTAGGGGACGTTTCCCTCACGCCCCCTCACGCCCCCGCACACCCCCTTTCACGCCCTCACGCCCCCTCACACCCCCCTTCACGCCCCCTCACGTCCCCTCACCGCCCCTTTTAGTTTATGGTTTCGTGTTAAAAGTTGATGTGCCACTTAGCATATTTGAGAATCCAAGTGATTCTGATTCAGATGGTGACATGGTTGATCTTGATATATTCGGGCAGAAGTTGGATGCAGAGACTAGTGGGGCATTAACTTGAGCATTTATGCTCATTTATCAGTATGATGATATCATTTGATATTCATATGTTATGTTTTATGTTTCAGACATAACTTATTTGCGTTAAGTTTTATGTTTCAGACTTGAGTTGTAAACTTCAGTTTAAACTCTATTTTGAATCTTGATATAATATGTCATATGATATCTTAAACTTTATTTTCATTGTACATTGTTAGTAGTTACATTAATGATTATATAGTTACAAACTTACAAACTTACATGCATGATTGTATGATTTATGTTTTAACTTTTAACTTTTAAATTTGTTTCAATTATATGATTCATCATTCATCGATTTGTAATTTTATCATTTATGATTTATCTTTCATGATGCAAGTGTATGATGACTGTATATACATTCCTTGAAAAAATATAGTTACATTTTAAATATTAAATTTTATAATTTTTATGACCCCGACGTCCCCCCACGTTTCCTGAAAATTGGTAGGGAGCTTTTGCATAGGCCGCTCCCGCGCTCCCTCCTCCCCTCGCTCCCACCTCCAGGGGACTTGGTGGAACATTGCCATAAACATATGCAAACATATATCATGATCTTGGAATTCCATTAAATATGTATGTGCCAATGTTCCATAATCATGCCCCATCATCAATTTAAGAAATTTCCATTGAATATCAAATTATGGAGGGGGGGAACTTTTTGCTGCAACATTTGGCTCAAAATCAGGGACCATCTCCGTATGAGGTGAATGAGAACTATAGATATTTGAAGAAGTAGATTAGTGCTTTTTCCTCTGGCCATGGAGTCATATACAGTCATCCATCACAAAAATTTGTCTTTGTTCATTCTCACCTTGAAAGTTGCAAAAATTCATGCCCTAATTGAAATGACACTAAATTTGAAAGATATAATAAAAATGCAAGCTAGAAGTGCCCTATTAATACAAAGGGAAAACCTTCCTACCTACCCTAACCGAGATAAATTTTGATTGAATAGGAAACATGATATTTCCTATGGAGTTGATCCAACAACTTGTTAAATGTATGGGACTAAATCATGCATTTGATTTCCAGGGAAACATGTGCATGAAGAGAAAAAGTGTAGAATTAATGGAAAATCCATACATGCCACTTATAAAAACTACACCGAAAGGTCAAAAAATACTTAAGGCCTTAACTTAATTTGAATCCAAAAATGACAAAACAAGATTAGTGAAAACACGAGAGTGGTGTGGGTGAACAACATAAATAAAAAGTGAGGATACCTTTCCCCAAGATGCCTTTGTCACCGTTGTATGAAAACATGTTTTCCTTTCCCTTTATACATGCAAGTGAATGCATTATAGGTATGGTGTTTTCCTAGAATAGGAGAAGCCTACTTAAATATATCATTTGTGGATTGAATGTTTGGGTGCCTTAATGTGCAATGACATGTTTCCAGGACTGAATTCAATGCAAGGCATATTTGAAACTCTAACTCCGTCTTCTGGTGTCTTATTAGAAATTATTTCAGTTTTCATTTTGTGTTTTCAAGTTAGATATTGTTTTCAAGTTTTTACATTTATAATTTTATTGCAATGTGGCAGACTGATCAGAGCAGTGCAGGAACAACCCCGAGACGGGATGATCGCGGAAAGAGGCCAGCGGAAGAACATGTAAAGTGCCCGCATTGCTCTATCTTCAGGTATTTTAGTTATTTACATAATTGAAATAATATTAATTTTGTTCAAATATGCAGACACCTAGCCATGGTACGCCCGATGATTCCCCCTTTGAGGAAGAGCTTTCTTCATCCCTATCTCCAATGTTCTTGTTGCAAAAAAAGACACGAGATGCAAGGTCGGAATTTAATACTTTGATAGACGCGCCTCAAACACCTGAAACAGAAGAGAGGATAAAACATCTTATGAGCCAGCTAGAAAGATATCAGGTAATAATAAAAAGTCAAAAGGATATTTTTTTTGTTCTGTATGAGATGAATTGTGATAGTTTGATTTTTAATTTTTACATTGACTAAACTAACAAAAAGTTCTTTTGTATGTAGCGTTTTCTGGCATTTGCTGAACCCGGTGTTGGTGGTAGTGGGACACAAGGGCAAGAGATTGCCCAACAAACCTCTCGTACACCTTCTACTCCTTTAGGTGCTAGCCAAGAAACACACCCTGCCCAAGCAGACACCCAACCAACCGCTGAACGTGTTGGCAATGATGAGGCTGATATGGCCAACTACATTATTGTGTTTCCTGGAGCTACACATGTCAGCTCCACAAGGACCATTAATGGCACGTTGTTGGTGAACGATGAAGGTGTCCCTATAAAGCATGTACAACTCCCAGGTAAATTTTAATATTTTAACTATTTCATGTACTTTATCTAAAATATATTTATCATGATTTTTATTTTTAAATTAATGATAATATCTTCTTTTTTTCTGTGTAGGAAACAATGAGTTCTACAGGTTTCTGGAGAGCCATGCGTTGGTAATTTTTGGCCCAACCATACGCACAGGGTGGAATTCCCAAAATTCCAACCTGAAAAAAGAACTTCTAGATTATCTAGAAGCCCTTTTTGGGGTCGGCACATTTGACAGAACAGCGGTGGCTCGGGTAGCCGGCAAATATTTGAAATATACCATGGACACCTATAGGACGCAATTGCAATTTAACCCTAGATATGAGCGTCCTCTCGCAGTTCCAGAGAGTGAGTGGAGAGCATTCATCCATGACGGAAAAGAGAAAAGGGCAAAGAAAGAAGGAAAAATTCCAACTGGACCCACAAGGTAAATTACAACTTTAATTCAATAGCTTTAATTTTCTTTATGTCTAAAATAAAAGTGTGCTACGTCATATCTAACTTCAATCTTTTGATGCTAGGTTGCCTGACACCTCAAAGGCAACCAAAGCTAGGATTGAGAAAATGGGCCATCACAAGCTCGGCCAGGGTGGCTACTTGAAATTAGCTGCAAGAATTGTAATTAAGTAGCTAAACATCTTATAATTAATTGTATCGCCTTCCAACGTTTTTGTAATCCTATCAGATATGATTAAAAATACACAATCATATGTAATGTAGGGTGATGACTTCGAAACAGAAACTACAGAGGAAGATAAAAATATCGCTTTCCATTTTGGCTATCAAGCCGTAGTTGAACGTCGCAGAAGCTTGGGGCAGGTCCCAAGATCCAGAATGCCTGATAAGGTAAAACATTAACCTTTCAATATGTTTGTTTTCGTCCATAAATTTAATGTCTAACAACTTTGTTTAAATCAGGGGAGCAGCACTACCGACGAGGCAAGTAACCCAGTTTTAGAGCCAGATGTAGATGATCCTCTCGTGCAACCTGATCATTGTAGTGGGGACCAGGCCGACAATGCTGCTATCAGTGAGGGCCGTGATGGTAATTAATTTCCACTTATAATTTTTTCTAATTATACCTTGATGGTTTTCCTTATAACGTTTTTTGTTTAAATGACAAAGAATGTTTCCCTTGAGGATCTTACCACCAGAGAGGAAGACAGGGCAACAGTCCCAACGGCGACAACTGGTGCACCAGGTAAATAATCTCATTGCAATTTTTTTTATTAATATTGCCGAACTAGTTCAATGATATTTAAAAACTGATAATTAAAATTTAATATTATCTGTTTTTGTAGGCGATGCCCCGTCACTGGATGAGACCAGACATCGTGACAACGCAACTAGGTCAGCGGCGACAACTGGTGCACCAGGTAAATAATCTCATTGCAATTTTTTTTATTAATATTACCGAACTAGTTCAATGATATTTAAAAACTAACAATTAAAATTTAATATTATCTGTTTTTGTAGGCGATGCCCCGTCACTGGATGAGCCCAGACATCGTGAATACACAACTAGGTCAGCAGTGCGGGTCGAAAGGCACGAAACAGGAGCAGAGCACGATGATATTGATGATGTAATTAGGAGCTTTAGAAATAGGAAGAAGAAAAAGAAAATTTGATAATGTAAAATATTGTATTATTATAAGACAAACGTTACCATACTTGGAACATTTTTTGCGTTATATAAAAAAATCATTTACCATACTATTTTTATGTCAAGCATTAATTTCAATGTTTCCTTGCGTACTTTTTGTTGAATTGTTTTTTTATTAGTTATTGAATATTTTTTTTATGCTCATGAAAGTAAAAAATGAAATATATATTGGGTATTGGGGAATTGAGAGTGATGTGAGGGGGGGGGGAGGGGCCATAAGAGCTTCCACCTTCACGTGGTTGGCCCTGTTTAGTAGAGAATAATTTATTGGAGTGATTTAATCTTGGAGCAAACCTCCCTTGATCCAGCGTAGCAACAAAAAAGTCACTGTTGACTTAGTTGCTACTCTTTCAAATCGTGGGAGGCTTGTTCCAAGTTCATGCGACTCCAATAAATTTTTCTTGAAACGAAGAGGAGCTTATTCAGGTATGTTTTGACATTTTCAACATATGTTCTAACATTATCATAAGAATGCATCTTAGAGTAAAAAAATACTACATCAATTACTTGTATTTATTGTATAGATAATGATGGATTTTGATTGACTTGGCAGTGCAGGTACAAATCCTCTTGCATCATGAGCAATACAACTTGTCAACCAGGGTCATGTCCAGAATATTTTTGCTTGTGCGCTTGACCAGGTTCGTAATGTCACATTTTGTAAGTTCCTTTACAGTTCATAATTCAATATTAAGCTTGTTCACGATTATTATCTAGGTTTTTTGTATGTGTTTTTTCATCTATTTGATTGTAAGCAACTATGCATGTTTCCCGTTGTTCACTATGATTTCTCCCATTACCACTCCCAGGATGAATCCGACTTTATTGTTACATAGGTTACTTTATTGTTACTATGATTTCTCCATTTACGATTTCATAGGTTACATCATGTAAAGTTGTCAATCTCGTGTTGGTGATGAGCTTTAGTTCTCCAGATTTGGGGCTTTTCTGATATTTTCTCCCTCATGTCATTCCTGCATCACCTCGTTGTTTGAGCATGCCAATTGTCTACCACTTGTACCAATTGGCACATGTCAATCTCTGAGTGGTGCCACATTTCACCTATTTTCAATGAGATTTTAGGGTTTCTCTAACATAGCTTCAGAAATCCGATTCAGTGCCTGCTTGAATATCGTCACATAATACTCATGGTTTGGATTGATGAGCATGTTCTGAATGGTTGATTGATTCATAAGAACCACCCATATAGTCATCTTGAGATATTTCAGAAGTTTTCTCGGGTTTCCTTTTTCACCGTTTCTAGTGGGTGGGATGGTGTGGGTGATCCATCAATACTGGTGCTCTTGTAGTAGGGAATTTGTTTTTGGGGATATAAAGGAGCATTTGATGTAGATATCCCATTGGATGCATTCATAGATGGGCACGAGAGGTCAAGAATTTAAATTAAAAATATGCAACCTCTAGCATGGCAACCTGAAGGCCGCGAGAGACACTGGTTAAAGATTGTTTTGTGCTGGCCTTAATATATTTGTGATTTCTTTCTATTATCTTAATGCAAATATATAGTCCGGTCTCATTAAAATGAGGATTGTGGTTGTATTTCTCTTTGGTTGTTTCTCTCTTAATGCTCCAGAAGTTGCCAAAAGTTGCAATAGTTGTTTAGTTTGCCTGTTACAACTTAAAAGTGGTTTTTAGTAATGGGAGTCATGTTTTTTAAGGTTCATACTAATATGAAGATCTTGTAATTCTATATTCAGCATAAGAGAAGATGGCCTCTGCTTTGGGCGGTATGACAACAATTGCCACATTTACCTCATTGGGTAACAATGGAAAGGGGAAGAATTTGGGTGCAATGTTTGATAATTATGGCAGACAATTGTCTTCTCTTTCAGTTTTTTCACCCATTTCCTTTAATCGCTCAAGCAGAAGAGGGACTCTGAGATTACGCGACAAAGAGAAGGTAGTTAATACAAGAGCTAAGGAAAAGGAGTTGTACTTCAACAAGGATGGCTCAGTGACAAAAAATTGTTGGTCAGAGAAAAATTATGTTTAAAGGAAGGTCACCTACACGTGAAACTTCACTGCGGTGGATCTTTCCTTGTCCACTTATATTCTATTTTAATGTGTTATTTTAATTTTTCATGGAGGGTTGTTTTGGCATATGGTCTGGCATTCAATTGCACACTTACTGAAAGCATTTTCAATTTGTCTTGCAGGCGGTGTGAACAAACTTGCTGATCTTGTTGGAGTCACCCTTGGGGCGAAGGGAAAAATGTTGTCTTGGAGAGCAAGCATGGTTCTCCGAAATAGTTAATGATGGTGTGACAGTAGCTAAGGAGGTAATTTGTAGATGTGTGCTCTGGTTTTCTTTTTAACGTTGTATTAGTTCCCCCTCTTAAATGTCTTAGATTTGGTAGGCATAATTTGAAAACTCAAAGGTGAAAGTAAACATATTTGTTACCCAGTGGTCTACTTGGCCTATGGACTAGCCACATTAGAGTAATGCATAAAGCTTTTCACAACAATAAAAGGAAAGGGTTATGGCTGAGTCAAATTTTATTGTTATTGACAGTGTAATGAAATGTATCTCAATGCTATGGTTTTGGCCTTTTTATTTGCTGAATTAGAGGACCCAGTTGAAAATATTGGGGCCAAGTTGGTAAGGCAAGCTGCGGCAAAGACAAATGATTTAGCTGGGGATGGAACCACAACATCTGTTGTTCTTGCACATGTTGGAATATTGAAAAATTCCATAACAATGAATGGAGAATAAATCTCCCTTCCTCTAACACAGAGAAAATAAAAATTTCTTTGACAGGAGACATAGTTTCAATACTTTGAAAACAAACTTCTATTCCCTTCAATAACTCAAAAAAAAACTATTACACTTCTTCCTCACTGAGAGGGATTACAAAATTATGACTGCTACAAAACGCAGTGCATAAAACCAACTCACTGTCTGTTCAAAACAAACATACTCCGTCTCTAAAACACTCTGCTGTGTTTTTCCCTTTCGCACTGCTGTGCATACACACTTAAAAAGTTACATTCAGTCTTTCACTTTTTACACACTGCTGTGTAATAAAAAATTTACGTACTGTCTTAAAAAAAAACTACCAAGCTTTTTCGACCTTTTTATTTTTATATGCCGTAACATATAAAACATATTATAATAAACCCTCTTTTAAAAAAAATAAAATTAAAACTAAATTCTATGGCCCACCTTTCATTTCGCATATGATATATATATAACATATGTATATGTTAAACTATCAAAACATTAAAGAACCCTTTCCGTCGGACTTCAAAAGTCTAAATAGATTGAATTTCAAACCAAATTCGCGTTCCAAAATGGGATGCTGACGTCTGCCTAATTTTAACTCGAATTCTCAATTCAATGTGCCCTATAAAAAATTCGGGTCCGGTTTTCAGGTTTTCAGATTCCCTTCAATTTCATGCGATCCAATATTAATGCTCCACGTGTCCTCCTTTTGAATTTACAAAACTACGTGTACTGCTTGTTTAATTTAACAGAATTGCTGCAGATGTTAATGCCGGCTGTTGTGTTTAAATTAATCCGTGCTTATGAAGCATAGAAAGATATCATTGATGCATTGTCAATGTTTGGCTAGGGTTATTTTTGGAGAAAATAACTCCTTATTCCTAGAATAGTGATCTTCAATACAAGTAAATGCCAGAGAAGAGAGATCATCGTGTGACGCAACAAAACTGAAATTGGACCCCCAAGGAGAGCTGGTGTTTCTACAATCGCTCTGTCAGCATTTCCCCTTGGTGTACCCCATTATTTTCCTCCAGCATGAGTCTTAATTGACTTCTTTCTTCGGGTTTATTTATCAAATTCGTAGAATTTGATAAATAAATACTATCCACTATGGTTGGACTTTAATTTATATTCCCGACTTTATATTATCTCCAATCCTTATGTTTAACTTTCAACACTTTGTATTTATACTCCACGTTTCTTTTTAAATAAATAACTTGTAATGAACTTTCGGCTCTATATTTCACCACCCAGCCTTACAACAATCACGCTCCAGACTTATGCTAATTATCCGCCAATCGTTTAATTAAACAAATTCATTATACTCCGGCCCCACCTATATATATCAATAACCAATCAAACACTCGTATCGTACCTGGCTATCCTCCGCACACCTTAGTTAACCTCCGGGCAAGTTCAACGTGTGACCACCGTCCGATGGCCCTTCTCCAAATCAACGACTCTTGGCAATTTCACTCGGCTTCCAACGTCGGGCTTTAACGTGCGATGGCGTGGGTTAAACGGTTGTTTTCTGGGGTCACTTCGCCACGTGTCGCATTCCCTATGGAATCGCTCGCGAATAGGAAATACCGCCTACTCCGCAAAAGCGGTGCGATATGGGCAACCCGCTTTTGTGATTCCGCTCGTGGTTTTGGTAGAGGGCTTGACCACGGGTGCAAGTCTGGTTTCGCTATCCTTTTGTTTGTTAACTCATGTCCAATCCTCAGGTCAGGTTTCGAAAGCACAACAATTTTGTCTCTTTATTAAGCGGGATTTTTATATTTGAACAGTTTTCACGACCTCGGTTCTCTACACAGACCTCGCCTTGGATATTTTTACATAAAAATGATTGTTCTCAATAATTATTTATATAAATTTTCCACATGTTAAGTGTGGTATTCCCATGATTTATTATAAATATGTGTATTATCAAAGAAAACCAACACACATTTTATAAGATGGGATCAAACAAAATTGTTCGTAAGTCGAGCCCGCCGGACTTCAAACGACGATAAACCATAATTCAAACCAAATTCGCGTTCCAAAATAGCCTGCTGATGTCGGCCAAATTGCATTAACATTTAACGTTGTTCAATTAAGTTTTCACATCAAATCCGCATTAATTAATTTTTAACACTGTTCAAGATCAGACCTCCACTCCTCTTAGCGATTCCGCACGCTCCAATTTGATCCGGCCTTCGGCTCTCATTATTAATGATCAGAGATTAATTATGACGGGTGTCCTTTGATTGCATTGCAGACGGGTCGACAAAATGGCGTTTAGCCATGGTTTTTCAGACAAGCCGGTTGCTGGATTACACTGCCTGCTAACTGTGACGATAAGGAGAAGCGGCCAGCTGAACTTTTGCCTAGACGTTGCTGCATATTTGCATTTCTCTCTGTTCTGTCTCTGTCTATCTTCCTCTGTTAATTGCAATTCTGCTTCTTCATCTCCTCTTGTGCCCACTGCACCTGAGATTGCACCCATGCCTTGCGTGCGTCATAGGATGCATTGCCGCAGGGGGAGCACTAGACGTCAACCCCGGCGTGCTCCCTCCAGCCCCTCAACAGAGTCGACTTCCGGCTAGTCCAGTGATTATTACTTAGGTCGATATCCAAATACTAGGAGTGGGCAGGGTCGGCTTGTAGCATCTGGCCACCGTATGGATTCCCCTGCTCCTGGCTTCCCCACCGCTAGTTCACCTTCTCCCACGACGCGCACTGCGCAATTTTCCTTTGATTTCTCTCTCAACCGCCCGCGAATCACAGCTGTAGTCACTGTGGTCTTCCGCGAGGAGGCCCAAACGGAGGAAGAATGCACCCGTCCGGCGGGTCTGAGCTCGGAAAAAGCCGGCCAGCATTCGGGCCTTCAGGAGGGGAGCCGTGGCATGCATGTGGAGGTAGCACCTAGCGATCCTGGACCTTCCGAAGGATGGTGCCAAATCGTGGAGGAACCACTGGAGGAGTAGTTTGGTTAATTTGTTTTTCTTGCTTAGCAGGCCCACTTAATTGGGCTGCTTTTAGTTTATTTTACTGTGCTGGACCTTTGTAATATTTTTGAATTCTGTAAATTAAACGTTCAAGACTGGTTTCCCCGTATGAGGGTAGTCTTCTTAATTTTTTGATTTTTTGATGACAAATTTTCCATGAGTATGGCCAGGCAATGTTTTTGACTTCGGTGTAATTTTATTCACAATGTTAATAGATTAACTTTACTTTGAATTCTCACATGATTAGCGTTTTTCTTGATCTGTTCAAGGATTTTGGGTACTTTAATTTGTATTTGGAACGATGGACGTCGGTACTCTATCTGTTGCTTTACTGTTCTACATACTAATATTTCACTTTCTTATAGATGCCTCGGGCATATTTGAATGCTTTCTCAGATTGTCGATAATCTCCATGTGGACCGTTACTGGATTTTATATCATGTCCCCGTATGTGACATGGGGTATTTTTCTATCATTGTCTGGGGTGGGACTTCCACTTTTCTGGATGGATATTTGGGTTCCAATCTTCAGATGTGAAAATGTAATGACTTCATGGACTGTTTTACTTCATATAATATATTCAAAACAACGTTTTTTCTCTTGTGAAAAAAAAATGATTAATGTTTATCACTCTGCCTTCAAAACTAGCGATGTCGGTCTATGTTGCTGGTTTATTGATATGGTCTGATGGTCTTTTTATATTTTGGACATATCACACTCCTCACATGATTAGCGTTTTTCTCTGTTCAAGGATTTTGGGTACTTTAATTTGTATTTGGAACAATGGACATCGGTACTCTATCTGTTGCTTTACTATTCTACATAATGCTATTTCACTTTCTTATAGATGCCTCGGGCATATTTGGATGCTTTCTCAA
Source organism: Pinus albicaulis (assembly GCA_034641835.2). Classification (NCBI taxonomy): domain Eukaryota; kingdom Viridiplantae; phylum Streptophyta; class Pinopsida; order Pinales; family Pinaceae; genus Pinus; species Pinus albicaulis. Next base: position 63,778 of record JAXQQM020072976.1, read on the forward strand.
ATTGTCGATAATCTCCATGTGGACCGTTACTGGGTTTTATATCAAGTCGTTGTATGTGACATGGGGTATTTTTCTATCATTGTCTGGGGTGGGACTTCCACTTTTCTGGATGGATATTTGGGTTCCAATATTAAGATGTGAAAATGTAATGACTTCATGGACTGTTTTACTTCATACAATATATTGAAAACATCGTTTTTTCTCTTGTGAAAAAAAAATGATTAATGTTTATCACTCTGCCTTCAAAACTAGCGATGCTGGTCTATGTTGCTGGTTTGTTGATATGGTCTGATGGTCTTTTTATATTTTGGACATATCACACTCCTCACATGATTAGCGTTTTTCTCTGTTGCAGGATTTTGGGTACTTTAATTTGTATTTGGAACAATGGACATCGATACTCTATCTGTTGCTTTACTATTCTACATACTGTTATTTCACTTTCTTATAGATTCCTCAGGCATATTTGGATGCTTTCTTAGATTTTCGATAATCTCCATGTGGACCGTTACTAGGTTTTATATCAAGTCCCCGTATGTGACATGGGGTATTTTTCTATCACTGTCTGGGGTGGGACTTCCACTTTTCTGGATGGATATTTGGGTTCCAATCTTCAGATGTGAAAATGTAATAACTTCATGGACTGTTTTACTTCATATAATATATTCAAAATAGCGTTTTTTCTCTTGTGAAAAAAAATGATTAATGTTTATCACTCTGCCTTCAAAACTAGCGATGCTGGTCTATGTTGCTGGTTTATTGATATGGTCTGATGGTCTTTTTATATTTTGGACATATCACACTCCTCACATGATTAGCGTTTTTCTCTGTTGCAGGATTTTGGGTACTTCAATTTGTATTTGGAATAATGGATGTCGGTACTCTATCTGTTGCTTTACTATTCTACATACTGCTATTTCACTTTCTTATAGATGCCTCGGGCATATTTGGATGCTTTCTCAGATTGTCGATAATCTCCATGTGGACCGTTACTGGGTTTTATATCAAGTCGCTGTATGTGACATGGGGTATTTTTCTATCATTGTCTGGGGTGGGACTTCCACTTTTCTAGATGGATATTTGGGTTCCAATCTTCAGATGTGAAAATGTAATGACTTCATGGACTGTTTTACTTCATATAATATATTCAAAACAACGTTTTTTCTCTTGTGAAAAAAAAAAACGATTAATGTTTATCACTCTGCCTTCAAAACTAGCGATGCTGGTCTATGTTGCTGGTTTATTGATATGGTCTGATGGTCTTTTTATATTTTGGACATATCACACTCCTCACATGATTATGATTAGTGTTTTTCTCTGTTGCAGGGTTTTGGGTACTTTAATTTGTATTTGGAACAATGGACGTCGGTACTCTATCTGTTGCTTTACTATTCTACATACTGCTATTTCACTTTCATGGACTGTTTTACTTCATATAATATATTCAAAACAGTGTTTCTCATCTTTTAAAATTTTAATTTTTTTTTTTTAAAATTGAACCCTCCGTCGGTCTACCGACGCCTTGTAGACGTCGGAACTGCGACAACCCAGAAACGTCGGAAGAGAGACAGTATGAAAACGTCGGAAGAGCGACGTTCCAAATGTCGGACCACATATCGTTGGCATTGCGACATCTTCCAGACGTCGGAAGAGTGACGTCCAAAACGTCGGACCACGTTTAGTCGGAATTGCGACAGTTTACAAGCGTCGGAAGAGCGACGTCCAAAACGTCGGACCACGTTTAGTCGGAATTGCGACGGTTTACAAGCGTCGGAAGAGCGACGTCCAAAACTTCGGACCACGTTGGGTCAGAATTGCGACGGTTTACAAGCGTCGGAAGAGCGACGTTCCAAACGTCGAACCACATTTCATCGGAAGTGCGACAGTTTACAAACGTCGGAGGCGCGACGGTTTGTGAGACGTCGGAAGAGTGACGCTTGTTCGGAACGACGGAAGAAGTGTCGATAGTGCGACACTTTTTACGTGCGTCGGAACGGCAACGGCATGACAAACCATGGTTTGTCCGCCCCCGAACTGTCGCTATTGCGATGGATATGTGTCGGAATAGCGACGAATTGGCGTCGGACCACATTGCGTCGTAATTGCAACAGTTTACAAACGTCGGAAGAGTGACGTTCAAAACGTCGGACCACATTTCGTCGTAATTGTGACAGTTTACAAACGTCAGAAGAACGAAGTTCAAAACGTCGAACCACATTTCGTCAGAAGTGCGACATTTTACAGAGGTCAAAAGTGCGACGGATTGGGAAACGTCGGAAGAGTGACGCTTGTTTGGAAGCGACGGAAAAGGTGTCGATAGTGCGACAATTTTTAATTGCGTCGGAACTGTGATGGTATGGTAAACCACGTTTTTCCTACCCTCGAACTGTCGCTCTTGCGACGACTATGTGTCGGAGTAGCGATGAATTGGCCGTCAGAATTTCCACCAAATTTTATAGTGATGTAGCTTGTGCTTCAACTTAAATTTAGAAATTCAAAGGAACATTTGCATCTATTATCTAGGAATTCATGTGCAATGAGTTTTTGATGTTTTTTTTTTTCTCTTTGATAATATTTTATAATTATATATATATTCTCTTTCCATGGCTTGCTTTCCTTATTGATCTTCCTAAAAGTTTGATAAGTAGAAATATTTCATGGCTCTGTTTTTTTTAGGAACATCATTTCATGTTTATTTCCTTCGGTTTTAATGAATTCATGATGCATGCTCATTAATATCCTCTCCACTCTTTCAAACCCGACACTACACCGACAAAACCCTAATCCATCACTAAAGAACTGCTACCTTGATCCTTTATATATTTGCAGTTGTAACCCTTTGATACATTTAACCTAGCTACCTGGGTTTCTTCCCTGATCCAACAGTAAAACTATCAAATTTTCAAAACCTTAGAGATGACCTAACTAGCCTAAATCTACTCCTCATCCAGTCAAACCCTTTTTCCGTGATCTCTTAGATAGAGCCCTCTCTAGTTTGGTAGGGATAGCTATAAAACTGAAAGCTTGGTTTGAGGTTACCTCTGTTAGCATCCATCCATCGGCCTTGGGACGTTACGGAGGCTAACAATCTCAATCATTTCCTATAATATCTCAAAAATTTCTCCATAAATGTCTCATTGATCTTTCATAAATATCTCCATGAATCTCTTATTAATAACTCATAAATATACCCACAAATATCTCACTAAAGATTAACAACTTTAATAATTTCAAATGTATCATTATTAAAATAGATCAAGTTTTTTAGATGCAATAATTTTGGTCAAAAAGCAAGTGAATGGAGATATAGTTTTTCAAGCTCCTCCTTCCAACCTCCTCAAAAGTAGCCAAGTCAGCAAAAATTTATGAAAAAGTGGAAAGAGAAGGTTCAAAATTTTGAAAAATGTGAGCTAGCATTGATATCTCATGATTAGCATGAGCAGTGGCTTATTAATAGTGGATCTTCCAAGCATATTATTGGTGACAAGATAAAATTTCCATATTTGAAAGAATATGAGAAAGGCAATATCAATTTTTGAAATGATGCAGTGGTAACCATCAAAGGCAAAGGAACAGTCAAATTGGATAAGAGGACCAAGGCCCAGAATGTGATTTATGTTGATGGTTTGAAATACAACCTCCTCAGTGTAAATCAGGTGTGTGAATTAAATGGACATGATGTGATATTCAGATCTAGAGAGTGTGAGATAAGAAATTCAAAATTGGGAAAGTTGGCCGTAAAACAATAAGGAATGATAGCAACATGTACATATTTGATGCTATGAGACACAAGTGTTGCATGAGAAATGTAGAAGAGTCTTGGATATGGCATAGAATATTAGCTCACATCATTTTTGACAACCTAATTGAAATCAACAAGAATGGAGCAGTTAGAGGCTTACCAAAATTGTCCAAACCAGATAACACTATATGAAAATCATGTAAATTTGGGAAGAAAACAAGAGTGAAATTCAAATACATGGATTTATCTATGACTATACCATTGGACCTAGAGCATATAGATATATGTGTTCCTAAAATGAAGAAAATCCCAAGAAGAGAGAGATATTTCATTTTGTTTGTTGATGATTAAACTAGAGTCACCTAGATCAAGTTCATGAAGGAGAAGCCTGAAGTGTTCAACAAGTTCAAGTATTTTAAGGCACTACTTGAGAATGAGATTGATTTAAAGATAAAGTGGCTTAGATCTAATAGAGGATTTGAGTACATGTTTAAATAAATTGATGAATATTGTGAAGAGCATGGGATCAAGAGCCAAGACTTGTATGAAAAGGGTACACTCAAGTAGAAGATATTGATTTTGATGAAATTTTTTCACTAGTAGCTAGATTAGATGCTATTCACATGTTTTTAGCCTTTGCATGTTATAAAAATGTGAAAGTTTACTAAATGGATGTTAAATCAACTTTTCTGAATGGAGATCTAAAAGAGGAATTTTATATAGAACATCCCAAAGGTTTTTAACTGGGTGATGATGAGAACCAAGTGTGTAGGTTGGAAAAGGCACTTTATGGATTGAAAAAAATCTCCAAGGGCATCATATGAAAAGCTAGAAAAACATATACAACATCAAGGCTTCAAAAAGATATCAACGAACAACAATATTTATAACAAATTTGAAGGTGATCATTTTCTAATAATTTTTGTGTATGTAGATGATGTTAGAAAATCAGAAATGCAAAAATATATTCTTATACATGATAATTACTTGTGATAATATTATGTTCTTATTAACGTTCTTATGTTCTTATTTTATCTTAGTTCATCAATAAATTACCAAAACAACAACATGCAGATCAAGGACACCATATGTAGGTGGACATCGAGGGAAAAACCCCAATATAGGGGAAAACCTAGTCAACAAATTGTCCTTCAATAGTTTTCCTGAGATGATACAATACTATTGACCTAGACTTCCTCCACACCAAGTTAGTCCTTTCCTCCTTTTGTATAATGATAGCAACTTCGACCTAGCAGCAACAACTGGCAACAAAAAATTTGACCTAACAGCAACAACTTTGACCTAATAGCAACGACTTTGACCTAGAAGCAACAACTTCAATGCAACAGTATAGACTTCGATCTTCATATAAAGTTTGTATGTGTGGGAGATAGATGGACCAAAATTTTGATATAGATATTCCCTGCAACTTTTCTCCTTCTTTTCCAACTTCACACTTTTTATTTGCCTCTTATTATATATTGAACTTGTGTGAGAGTGTGTCCTCCAAATGAATCAAACTGCTCCAATATATAGGCTTCTGGTGAGGTTGAAGTACCCTTCTTGAGGCCGACTTGGTGTGGAGGTGACAAATGACCTATTTCACTAATAATAAATATTTTTGCATGATTAAAAGGCCCAAGAATAGTCTTATTAAATGTACAATGACTCTAATGACTCAATATAAATCCTAGAAGTCCTCAATGGGGAATTTTACCTAAAAAATGATGACCCAAGCATGAAACCCATGCTTTAATAAGTCATAAAAATAATAATAATAATAATAAATTTCTTTTTCATTCTTTTGATAGATACATTTTATTATGAATCAAATACAATCATGAAGACAAAACCTAGTTACATTCTTTAACACCCTCTTAACTAGGGAGGTATTCATAATATAAAGTATAAGGAATATCTCAAAACACATGAACCAAGAATATTTTAGGCACCGCAATGCCATGGACTAGATTCCTGACTGGGGTAATCTATCCAAGGTACTGAATAGTTTAGGAACTCACGGTGCCACAGAATAGTTCTTAACCAAGGAAATCTATCCAGGTGGGACTAAGATGCACTAAAGCTTTCGACCTCTATAGCTACCATCAAGCTTACTTGCTAACCATCAACACAGGGATCTAGGTGCATATCTTAGGTCAGAGATCCATGACCAACGTCACCCTCCCTAATTCGGGATTCATACATCAAAACATAGTGCTGGCATGATGCCCTCCAAGGAAATGTGTATCACACAGAAAGCCTCAACACTCTCAATTATTCAAATCTATGGTGAATCCTCCCTGATCAATCAGACCAGTAATAACAAATATCTCCTAATCAAAGTGATCAGTTACAAATATCTCCTGATCAAACTAGTCGATAACACCAGGCATGTAAAACATGTTATCAAACCTCCAAGAGATTTACATGTACAAACACAACCACAATCAGTAACAAAATTTCAAATGTACATAAGTAAACAAAAACCTTTGGGGTCTTTCAGAAAACTTGATGTTGCTTCTCAATTTATCACAGTTGGACTTTCAAACGAATCTTGACAAAATATTCCTGAACCATACAACTTCCTTTCCTACTTCACATGTAGCAATGTATTCTACAACCAGATCCTATTTTCCTTCTTTTATTAGTGTCTCAAAGTGTATTCTCCAATTTCTTCTTTCAACGTATGACCATAATATGCCTCCATCTTAACTTGGGGATATTTCTCCTATGTAGATTCCCTCTTAACTTAGGGATATCAACTTCTATCTATAACATCAGAGAATATTTCTTGGCTTCCATTATCCTTATCAGAGTCACCTTAACCATCATCATTCATATATAAATTTCTTCATCATGCTTACCAATCCAGTCAACTTTTTTTACAAATATATTCAATATCCTGCACAACTTGGATAGAAAGTGCAACCAAATACGTATACAAAAGCATGAAGTTACCAATATCATAATCATATATTAATGGAAGCATATATACTTTTCACATCAAATATCTAAATATAATAAAAAATAAACACATACTTCTATACTTCAAACCTCTTGACTGGGTTTTTGTTAAAAACCCTAAATCAAATCAATCAATCAAGATACCAATCTCATTATATCTAGGGCTTCAATATCTCTTTCGATGATATGCCAGATTATTCTATAAAATATTTCAAACCCTAGAATCAATTCAAACAAGCATAATTTGACAATGCATCTAACATCCTTAGAATGTGTTAGACTTCTACTATGACTTAATACGAACCCTAGATTTAATATTTAGAGACACTAAGTCTCAATAATCAAATTAATCATGATAAATTTTCAATTTTCGAAAATATGATCAAACTTTTGTAAACACAAGAAATTATCATCACATCATTATATCCTATAGTTATAAGACTTCTACTAGGTTTTGATGTAAACCCTAGATTCATCATCAAGGCTAAACAATATCACCTAGAATATCAAACGTTGACTAGGGATGATTACAAACCCTAGGAATTATGACCATCAACAATTAGGTAAATATATATACATATCTAGGATTTCATAATCTTGCTCAAGCATATCATATCAACATATATCGGGGAAACCCAATCATCTAAACACATATAAAAAATTTGATCAAATAAACATATACCTAGGGTTTCATTCTTAGGATATCATCTAAAATAAGGGTCTTGCTTATAAACCTAAAGATATATGGTTTCAATACATAACACAACAAACACTAATTTACCAAAATCTCAAAGGTTTGGGATTTCATACATCACCATCCAACCCTAACAAGTTAGGTTTTCCATAACCATACTAAAATCCCAAACATGGCATTACCATTAAAACTTCAAACATCAACAATAGCATTTTCTTAGACTTCACCAATAACCCTAAGTAGGTTACGTTTTCACATATTTTCATCATCATACCCTTAGGTTAGGTTTCTACAGAGAACCTTTTTATGGTTCCATAAGAATAATCAAATATGTGATGAGGGTAGATTTATCTAATGATGAATCACCCAATCAATAATCTTTATGATTAAAGAGATATAGACAAACAATGCTAGTAAAATAGAATAAATTATCAACAAAAATGAATATACCTTTATAATGAAAATATTATAGTTTAAGGCATACATTTGTTTCTTAACAAACCTTGTAATTTCAATGCTTTGTATTGTGAGGCCTTCTTCATAATTCGTGAGCAGATCAGAGGGTTTTACTAAACAAACAAAATTATAAAATAAATGTAATTAGCATTTAGCACTACAAAAAAACCTAGATAAGTAAGGGAAACCAATTATGAAAAAAGGTAATACAAGAAATAAGATACTTATCCTTAGAAATTGGTGAGGTATCCCTCTTAATCCAATCTCGAGGGATACATATAACCTTATAAAAACTATTCAAAAAAGTTTTTCCAAATCATGTTAAACTTATAAATACTAAAAATACAATTTACAAATAAAAAACAACTAAAGCTTAGAGAAAAGGACTTAGTAGTGTGTTAGTGTCTATGAGTCACCAATGATCAAATGTACTCTTTCCATGTGATTGATAGGCTCTTAGGTCAAATTTTTATGTTTTAAAATAAAATTTGACATGTCTTTTTATTTTCAAATGAGTCTTAAGTCATGTCCTAGGTATCATTACTACTCCATCCATTTTCAAGGTCATCAAATGAGTGTCTTGGTCATCATATTGGTCATTAATTCATTCACATACATACTTAAAGGGTTCGAAGTTCCAAATCATGGTTAAGGTATGCATTAGGTGTCATCATTTTCTCATGTCATCAAACTCTACATGGGAGTCATGTCATCACCATTGTCACTATCATGGGAGTTAGTAATTAGGGATATTTTTTCAAAAAGTTATCAAAGGTACATTCAACCCACGTGGAGATGTAACCTTTCCAAAAAAAAAAATCAAGTTGTAATAAATCACCTCATCAAGTCACTTCTCAAAAGGACATGTGATGTCACACCATCACCAAAGCAAAAAATTGACTTTCAACTAATAAAAGGACCATCCAAGCATTCAAAAGCTTCATTCCATCCTCCAAGAACACTTCTCCACCATTATGCTTCATCTATCCCCATCTGAACATTGAATTTTCATCACCAAACCCTTTTCAATAGCAAATACATTTCACTTTTGCATTAGCACGTTGCGCTCTCGGGAAAACACATTGTGTTTTTGGGTTTGGAGATCAAAGAAAGAAATAAAAGGTTCATTTCTTACCATGCAAGCTTTAGAGACTCATGAGAAAGTAATTAAAGCCTATCATCAACTCTTTCATTGGAGTCATTTCTCACAAAAGAAGAGAAATCCTCCTCCTAGGGTTTTTCGATGCGCTTTTGGTTTTCTTGGTTTTTGCTTCATTTCAGTGATAAAATCCCTATTTGTATTGCCCTAATACCCTCGTATACACTTCTAAAAAATTACCAAACCATTTCTCACACTAATTTCCTTCATTCCATCATTTTTCCCCAAAACCCTAGCCCACGCTATGCTTCTACTGCGTGTCTGGTTTTTTACTGTGTTTTTCACTTTTTTCCATTCTTACCTAATCCATTTAGTGAAATTACACTTCCACTGTGTCCCTAACACCTATCCTTATCTCCCATAATTTTTTCATAGTTTTCCCTAATTCCTATCCCCTCCATTTCCCTCCCTAAACTAGCTATTCTTTTTCCCTTGTTTTCCAATCCTAAACCCTACCCTTCCCTCCTATCAAACTAGGGTTTCATGATAAGAAAAACCAACACCATGGCCAATTAAAAGAATAATTATAGTAATGGAGGACATGTCTCCATAGATGAACCAACTCATATGTAGGAGATCAATGCTTCAGAGTTCATCAAAAAGTCATTTGAAAAGGTAAGATGCCTAGGGTTTTGTGAGAAAATGCAAGAGGTGGGCTACCATATTGATTTAACAAGATAAACTAGACTTATTGGTTGATTTATCACTGGTGGTATGAAATAAAATAAAAAAATCAAATAAAAAGGAGACAAAGTTTTGAAATTTTGAGTTTTGTGATAATTTGCTAGGGTTTACATTGCACATAGGGACAATTTTTCTTCAAAATAAATTTATGAAAAAATGGTGATGAATTTTACAAAAATTAGAGAGGTTTTTTTTTAATCACAAAAAAAAACCTCCAATTTATGCAAAATTGTTATGATTTGGGAGATATTTAGCAAAGTTTGAAGCCTATTTATGATTTTCCAATTTAATTTCCTGTTTTAGTCATTCTTTTGTGGCACGGATTCTGCGAATATGGGAATTAATTTCAAGAAAATGAGAGAGGTTTTTCTTCAAATAAACATTTTATACTAAGACCTCTCCAATTTTTGTAAAAAATATTATGGTTAAAGAGATATGGCTTCATCGTTGACCCCTAGTTTTACAAAAAGTGCAGAAATTTGCCTGCCCAGAAACGCAGCGTGGCCACACTGTGCTTTTTCTCAGTGGCGTAAAATGATAAATGGTAAGCATGTTAAGGTGTTTATTGAATTTTAAATCTCATAAATCCACTTTTTGTCTCTTTTCAGCTCATAAATTTGCAGGAAAATTTCAAAAACCATCAATTTTTCACTCTTCTGCCACTCATTGGAGGCACACACTACGTTTCTAGAGTAGCTATGGTAGAATGAGTTTTAGGTGTCTTGGAGATGATTTTTTTTTGGTTTCAAGCTTCAATGATATAGAGGACATCTCCATCTTTCCAACCATACCATTTTTAGCCAAAAACGCCTCCAGGAAGGCCTCCAAATCACCTTCCAAACTTTCACTACACTTTTGCTACGTTTCTGAGAGATTTTGCTGCACTTCTCCGTTTGAGGACTTTTCTGGACACGTGGAGGTCAAAATTCAAAATTGGTCTATGTAACAGATGTATCATTGGCTGTTTGATGGTTAATGAGCCTATTATGGTCAACTTTGTTAAGGGATCTTGTGTTTAATAACACGAGACAAAGACTCAAACTTGTTAGCCAAAAAGGGGAAATTGTTTCTAACTCCCCTAGAAATTAGATTATGAGTCATTAGGTGCATTAATTAGTTGTTTTGGATCAGGTTTTGACCCATATATGTTGCATCTTGTTTATTTTTCTATATGTACTCAAATTAAACTCATTGTGAGGGTTGGATACTTGGTAATCGTAGTGTGGAGCTAATGTACACAATTTCAGTGATATCAAAGACAGCTGCAGAATTATCTTGATATTTTTATGGTATGCTTATTTACAATGTAACTTCTCAGTTTTATCATCAATTTGAATGTTTACTTATCCTTACAACCATATGTATGGTCAAAAGATCATCTAATAGTTTTAAGTAGAATTCATAATTTTTATGTTCTGTTTTGATGAGATCTTCATGTTTATGTTCCATTTCTTCTAATGAATGACTTCATAGTCATATGCTCATTTTGATCCTTCATTTTTTTAAGCCTATACCACACTAAAAACCCAAATATGTCGCTAAACATACCTACTATTCCTCATTTTCATCTCTGCAATTGATCATTCAAAACCTTGGCCTAGTTCCTAGATCTATGATATTGATCCAACAAACCCTAATGAGCTTATTAACTAGCCTAAAACTTTAAATAGCCTCCAGTCACTTCCATTGGTTGTGATTATAATTTCGAGAGAGGCCTCTCTAATTTCGTAGGGCTAGATACCAAATCTAAAGACTGGTCTGTGTTTACCCCTTTAGCTTCCTTTCTTAGCCTTGGGGAATTGGAGGGAGATAAAATTTTGGTGTCGTTGCCGGGGAGCGAAGGTTAAATCTTTCCTGGGAAAGAACGAAAAAGATTAGCTCTGATTGTTGATGGTGAATGGTGGTTAGGCACAAGAAGGTTGTGCATCTTTCACCTGGTGACTCTGTCGAAGAATCCAAAAGTTCAAATTTTTCATGGTGACTCCACTCTTAAAAAAACGGTAGCTTGAAGAACTTTTTGGTGAATTTACTGTTTTCAAGATGGATTCATTTGCTAGAAGGTATGATCCTATGTATCGCACCTGTATTCCTGGTTTTCCAAATCATATGCCTTGTGTTGATTGGCAAACTTATTTTCCAAAATCTAAGGATGAAGAAGGCAATGATGCTGGTTTATATTTGATTAAGTTTCATATGCACATACATAGGCTAGGGGTAGAAATTCATGAAGACTACTTGATGAAGATATTTATGGAGACCTTAGAAGAAAGAGAAAGGTTTTGGTATCAGAAGTTTCCATCTTCTAGTCTATGTTCTCTTAAATATTTCTATGCAGCATTTTGTAAAAATTATAAACAAAACTACCCTTCTCTAGTGCTAGTAGAAAACCTTTGTGGAAACCTTGATGATCTTATTCAACATATGGGGATTGAAATTCATGATAAAGATTTAATGGATGATGAGATTGAATAAGCCATGTTTGATTTATTTTCTCATCGAGAGGAAGTAGTAGAGGATAACCATGACATTCAAGAAGATCTTCAACAGTCGGTAGTTTTCCCCTTTATTATAGCTGAGGACAAGGATGAAAATAGTCATTTGGATTTCCCTTCAGGTCATACATCTCTTGAATATTTATTTCAAGAAGAGACTTGTGAAAATTAGGGTTTTGAAGAGGCATGCATGGACACTTTAGAAAATAATCTAACACATAATGAAAATTGTTTGCATCAGCGAGAACATGTTTTCCCTAAAATTCATAATGATGTTCTCCCGGTTGAAGTGCATTAAAGTTCACTTTTAGGTAAACTTGAGCTACATGAAGAGCTGAAATTACAGGTTTTACCTCTTTTATTTGAGTATCATCAAAAATACATGGGTGATCATAAATGTTTTAGTGAAAGTTCTGAAGGTATAAAACATGGACTAATTGTCAATGGAAATTGTCCCTTTGGTCATAAAGACATGACAATCTTCCATATTTTCAAGGATCCTTTTGCTTATTTTCTCCAATCATCAAAAGATATAATTTTTCATGGTTTCAAGGATCCAATGATAAGTCTGTTGTAGTCGTCGGTTAAAGAATTTGAGTTTTCTATGGAGCATTGATTCAATTTTCATTTTGAGTTTCCAATATATGATCCACTTCTGATTTTTTTCAAGCATAGTCAAGAAACATAGTTGTTGGATCGACTCTTTGACTGGCTATACTGTAAGTTTCATATTGCTTGAATAAAACATTTGATTTTCAGCTTAGGGTAGATTGGTATGTACATAAATAAGCTTACAAGTTTGAGAATCTACTTTTCAACAATGTACAATTTTTTTTTTAATTTCGGTTTGATTCAGTTGCAGAATAAGTTGGTTGTCAATCATCAGGTTGCAGGGTAATGGTTGGGAGCAACCCAATGGATCAGGCTATGTGGTTTACAGTGTTATTGACATATCTTAAAGGAAGCTTTCAAATAAGTTTGAAGCTTGAGGAGAAGGCCATAAAGCTTCTATGATCAGCTATATTTTTCTGTTTAAAGTTCAAAATTCAAATCAGTTTTTGAGTCAAGTCAAGTTAGTTTTTATTTTTATAAGTTTCAGCTAGTCATTTGAGTGTCAAGTCTTTTATTTTGACTCCATCGCACAATAGATGAGGCTACCTGGTCTATGGTGTTCTTGACACCTCCTAAAGGAGCTGCCATCCCCATATGGAGCCAATTTTAGTGTCTATGAGTCACCAGTGATCAAATGTACTCTTTCCATGTGATTGATAGGCTCTTAGGTCAAATTTTTATGTTTTCAAATAAAATATGACATGTATTTTTATTTTCAAATGAGTCTTGATTCTTTTCCTAGGTATCATTACTACTCCCTCCATTTTCAAGGTCATTGAATGAGTTTCTTTGTCATCATTTTGGTCATTAATTCATTCACATGCATACTTAAAGGGTTTGAAATTCCAAATCATGGTTAAGGTATGCATTAGGTGTCATCATTTCTCACGTCATCAAAATCTACATGGGATTCACCATTGTCACCATCATGGGACTTAGTAATTAGGGATAAGTTTGTCAAAAATGTATCAAAGGTAAATTCATCCCACATGGAGTTTTAACCTTTCCAAACAAAGAAATCAAGCTATAGTACATCACCTCATCAAGTCACTTCTCAAAAGGACATATGATGTCACACCATCACCAAAGCAAAAAATGGACTTTCAAGCAATAAAAGGACCATCCAAGCATTCAAAAGCCTCATTCCATCCTCCAAGAACACTTCTCCACCATTGTGCTTCATCTCAGCCATCAAAACCTTGAATTTTTCATCACCAAACCCTTGCCATCAAGCACGCTGCACTTCTGCATTAGCACGTTGCGCTTCTAGAAAACACATTGCATATTTGGGTTTGGAGGTGAAAGAAAGCAAAAAAAGGTTCATTTATTACCCTACCAGCTTCAGAGACTCTTGATAAAGTAATTAAATCCTTTCATCAACTCTTTGATGCATTCATTTCTCACAAAAAGTGAATAGAATCCCTCTCATAGGGTTTCGTTGCGCTTTTAGTTTTCATGGTTTTTGCTTTATCTCACAGAGAATTTACCTAGTTTTTCTGGCTCGTTACCCTTTTATACACTTATCAAACCTTCCCCAACCATTTCTCACACTAATTTCCGTCATCCCACTATTTTTCCTCAAAAACCCAAGCCCACGTTGTGCTTCTGCTGTGTTTCTGGGTTTTGACTGTGTTTTTTACTTTTTTTCCTTCTTCCCTCATCCATTCAGTGAAATCCCACTTCCAATGTGTCCCTAACACCTATCCCTATCTCTCCTAATTTTTTAATATTTTTCCCTAACTCTTATCCCCTCGATTTCCCTCCCTAAACTAGTTGTTATTTTTCCCCTATTTTCCAATCCTAAACCCCACCCTTCCCTCCTCTCAAACTAAAGTTTCCTGATAAGAAAAACCAACACCATGGATAGTGAAAATAATAAGTACAACATGGGAGGACATGACTCTAGATAAGAACCAACTAACATGCAAGAAATCAATGCTTCAAAGTTCATCAAGATGTCATTGGAAAAGGTAAGAGCTGGGTTGCCATCATGGTTTAACAAGATAAACTAGAACTTTTGGTTGATGCATCATTAGTGGTATGAAAGAAAATCATAAATCAAAGAAAAATGAGACAAATTTTTGAAATTTTGAGTTTTGTGATAATTTTCTAGGGTTTACATTGCACACAGGGACAATTTTGCTTCAAAATCAGTTTCTAAAGTAATGGAGATGAATTTTACAAAAGTGAAAAGAGTTTTTTGTCAATCATGCACCAAAGAACAAAAACCTCCTTCATTTTATGCACATGTGTTATGATTTGGGAGATATACAACAAAGTTTGAATCATATTTATGATTTTCCAATTTAATTACATGTTTTAGTCATTTGTGTGTGGCACGGGTTCCAAGAATATGGGATTGAATTTCAAGAAACTCAGAGTTTTTTTCTTCACAACAACCTTATATACAAAAACCTCTCCCAGTGTTGTAAAAATTATTATAGTTAAAGAGATATGGCTTCATATTTGACCCCTAGGTTTACAAAAAGTGCGGAAATTTGACTGCCCAGAAACACAGTGTGGTCATGCTGTGCTTTTTCTCAGAGGCTTCAAATGCCAAATGGTAAGCATATGTAGGTATATCTTGACTTTTAGATCTCATAAATACACTTTGTGTCTCTTTATAGCTCATAAAGTTTATGGAAAAGTTCAAAAACCATCAATTTTTCACACTTCTGCTACTATTTGGAGGCACACGCTGCGTTTCTGGAGTAGCTATGGTAGAATGAATTTTGAGGTGTCTTGGAGATGATTTTTTGCTGGTTTCAAGCTTCAGTGATATGCAGGACATATTCAGCTTTCCAAAAATACCATTTGTAGCCAAAAACACCTCCAAGAAGGCCTCCAAATCACCTTCCAAACTTTCGCTATGCTTCTGCTAAATTTCCCTGCATTTCTGAGAGATTTCGATGTGCTTCTAGGTTTGACGACTTTTATGGACACGTGGAGGTCAAAGTTCGAAATTGGTATATGTAACAACTATCTCATGATATGTTTCATGGTTAATGAGCCTATTATGGTCATCTTTGTTAAGGGATATTGTGTTTAATGACATGAGACAAAGACTCAAACTTGTTATCTAAAAAAGGGGAAATTGTTTCTAACTCCCCTAGAAATTAGGTTATGAGTCATTAGGTGCATTAATTAGTTTTTTTGGATCAGGTTTCTACCCATAGTGGTGGAATATTGTTTACTTTTCTATATGCACTCAAAATAAACTCATTGTGAGGGTTGGATACTTGTTAATCATAGCATGGAGCTTGTGTACACCATTTTACAATGATATCAAAGACAATTGCAAAATTATCTTGAGATTCATATGGTATGCTTATTGAAAGTGTTTCTTCTCATTTTTATCATCAATTTTAATGCTTATTTCTCCTTACAACCATATGTATGCTTTCATGTGATCATCTCATTAGTTTTTAAGCAGAATTCATAAGTTTTATGTTCTGTTTTGATGAGATCTTCATGTTGGTGTTTCTTTTCTTCTGATGAATGAATTCATAGTCATATGCTCATTTTTATCCTTCATTTTTTCAATCCTATACCATACTAAAAACCCAAATATTTCACTAAAAATACCTACTTTGCCTCATTTTCATCTCTACAATTGATCATTCAAAACCCTGACCTAGTTCCTAGATCTATGATCTTGATCCAAAAAACCCTAATGAGATTATTAAGTGGCCTAAAACCTTAAATAGCCTCCAGTCACTTCCATTGGTTGTGAGTGTAGTTTCTAGAGAGCCCTCTTTGATTTGGTAGGGCTAGATACCAAATTTAAAGAATTTTCTATGGTTACCCCTTAGGCTTCCTTTCTCGGCCTTGGGAAATTGGAGGGAGATAACATAGTGTAAGTTCCTTATTTCTGATTCTTCTGTTTTATTCTTCTTTGGAGATCCTTCTTTAGAAATACTAGCTTGATCCTTGTTCCTCTTATTATTCTTTGGATTGTCAAGGTAGTCACTTTTAGAGTGACCCATTTTATAAAAATGGTAGCATTATATTTTGGACATATCTACCTTCCTTCTTAGCCCTTTAGACTTCTTGAAGTTTCCTTTCTTGTGATGAGCAGAGTAGGAATTTGAAGCTTTATATTATTAATTTTTGGTTACTAATGAAATGATAATTTCTTCTTAGCTGCAAGAATTCCATAATTCCTCTAATGAAGGAGATTCTCTCCACCTATTTATTCCTTAATCAAAAGCACTCTAAGAGGGTGGAATTCCCAAAAATGCAACAATTATTATCTTTTTTTTTTCCGATACAATCTCCTCTATGGCTTGAATTTCATATCTAATTCTAGATATCCTTACAAATAAGGAAGCCACGATGTCATTGTTTGTCATTTTGTGGTCCTTAGTTCATTATTTAGACTTGCTTCTTGACCAATTTTTTGGATAGTGAATAGTTTCAATAAGCCTTCATACATTTCTTGAGCAAAGTCTATGTTGGAAATGTACGGGACAAGATTATCCTTTATACCTTCTACCATTAGTGTCATAGCCAATATTTATGACTCTCTAAAATTCACTTTATTTTCATCACTAGATCCCTCAGTAGATTTCTTTACTTTTCCTCTGACTAGATCCAAGACTTTGTTCTTTTCAAGGATGAGATAAATTATTTTCTTCCATGACCTGTAATTTGATGCTCCTTCTAATTCTTTCTCTCCCTTTATTGTGTTATACATTGTCATTGAAGATAGTAAGCTTCTTTTCTTATAATATCTCCTTATATGATCCCTTTTTCAACTTCTTGAGATTCCTTAGACTCCTTTCAATAGATCCTCAAATTGCCTTTTTCTTCCTTCTTTACCTTAGCTTTGATTCCATGTTAGAAAATCAGAAAGAAAAAAATATTTTCTTATACTTGATAATTACTTGTGATATTATTTTTTTATTATTAAATTTCTTATGTTATTCTTTTATCTTATTTCATCAAACAATTACCAAAACAAAAACACAAAGATCAAGGACACCAAATGTAGGGAAGCAGCTAGGGAAAAAACCCAATCTAGGGGAAAACCGAGTCAACAAATCTTCCTTCAACAATTTTCCTGAGATAATCCAAGACTCTTAACCTAGACTTCCTCCACACCAAGTTAGCCATTTCCTCCTCCTACATATGATAACAACTTCAACCTAGTATCAACAACTGGTAGCAACAATTTCGACCTAGCAGTGGCAACTTTGACCTAGCAGCAAGAACTTTGACCTGGCAACAACTGGAAACAACTGGAACCAATAACTTCAATGCATAAATATAGACTTTTATGTTCCTAGAAATTCCACATTTGTGTGAGAAGATGGCCCAAAAATTCGATATAGATCTTCCTTGCAACTTTTCTCCTTATTTTCCAACTTCGCACTTTTTAGATGTCTCTTGTTATATATTGAACTTATGTGAGAGTGTGTCCTTCAAATGAATCAAACTTCTCCAATATATAGGCTTCTGGTGAGGTCAAATTACCCTTCTTGAGGCCAACTTGATCTCCTTGTGGTCGACTTGGTGTGGAGGTGACAAATGACCTATTTTACTCAATAATAAATCTTTTTACATGATTCAAAAACCTAAGAAGGGCCAGATACGGAGATAGACCAAATAGGAGGTGAGGATGCAAATTTTTTTGAAGAAACCATTAATACATCATCTCAAATACTTGAAGAAGACAAAAACAGAGTTTTTAATACTCAGAGAGAAAAGAGTAGTTATGAGGAGGTTAAAGACAAACTCAGATTTTCAAACATTGAGATTGATAAATTGAGAAAGAAAGTGAGAATGCATGCTGTGAAAAGGTCAAATTTTGACAGGTTGAAAGGTCTGTGGAAGCTGGAAAAGGTTTCAAACAGTGAGTCAATCAGCAGTCAAGATCAATTTTTCATATGGACTGTCCCTGCAATTAAGGAAAAAAAACTCATAAGGATGGTTAACACCAAACTGAGGGCTAATAATAGAAGGCTTAAAAGGCAGGTTGAAGACCTCCAAATACAGCTAGCAAAGCCTAAAGATCAACCACAACAAAAATCTATGTAAACAGTAAGTAACATCTCTTAACACATTTTTGGAGTTTTGTGAAATGTTCTATTCTTTAAAAAAGCCGCCTGAAGTTGATTATTGAAAGCTGCTTACATATAACTTCAAGGATGGTAGTAAAGGTGGAAAATAAAATTTTTGAAACAATCAGAAGAAAGTATATAAATAAGCCAGAGGGAGGCCACGAAATTGTCAGAAAAACAGGCTAAAGCACAGAGCGCGCTACGAAACTCATTTAGGATGCAGTTTTATCAATTTTGCAAGCTTTCAAAGGGGAAACAGGTATGTTTATTAAACCATGATGCTGTTGGAGGATGTATAAAGACCACAAATGAAGATCCAATGGAAAAACATTGAAAATTAAAGGTTTTAAATGAATTTTTCAGAGGTGAAGTTCTGCGCTACGAAAACAGAAGACATTTTCGTAGCGCAACAATGTTAATAGTTTTTGGCACTTCTTCAAAGTTTTGTTTTGGGCACAGCTAGGAGGACGGAATCACAAGAGTTTAATATGACTTTGCCACATTTTTTGAGCACAAATTAGTCAACAGGTGTTGTGAAGAAACATAAATTAAGTAGTACACCTATTTTGCAAGGAGCTTGTTCCTATTTCTTAGGGCATGTAAGAAGCAGATCACTACAGTTCAACAATAAGGAGATGGACATCATCAAGATCGAAGTTTAGGAGGAGTAGCTGTCAGATAGAAGATTTATTATTTGGATAAGGTTGTTAAGGTATAATAGAGAGTTTTAATCCTAGTTGTATTAGGACTCTAGAACAGACAGTTTAAACTGTCAGATGTAATTAAAGTTTGTTTTAGCAGTTAATAGGTGTCAAGCTAGCAAATTCGAATTCTCTCAAGTGTTTGGAGAGAATCCAAGAAATGTAATGATGACTCTATAAAGGACAAGAATTTGAATTGCATAGGGTTGGAAATTTTCATAAGCAAGCATATTGTTGTTGTAGCAGAGAACTATGTTTTTATGTTAATACAGAGATATTGGTTTCATCACTCAGGTTTCAGAAAGGGTTATGGTTGTGTGATATTCTCATAGTTTTCTTATTTAAATTTACTTGCAGTGGCATGAATGTATGTTACTTAGAATTCACTGAAGGTGCTCTAACTTCCTTCATATGTTCATGAACTGTGTTATTTTATGTCCTATTGTTATTTTTATGCATCTAAACCCTGAAATTCCCCGACTTCCAATTGAAACTGATACTCATGTTTTGTGAAAATACACTTCACTCCATAAGCCCAATAGATCTTTGTTGATTAGTAGTACAACCAACTATCCATTTTATCCATTTTAATCATAGAGTTAGCCATTCAATACTTATTTGAAAATCATAAACTCATTGAGAGAGCCCTCTCAGGTTGAGGAGGCTAAGCCTCAACTAAAAGTCTGGTTTGAAATAGTTACTCAGAGTCTTCTTGATCAACAGCCTATCAGGGTCTGATTTTGAGATAACATTTTAGTGTGTCTGTCGGGAGCCTAAAGATTAATCATTCCCGAAATCAAGAAATTTGAACTTCTAAAGGTAGCAGGAGCTCAGAAGGTTTTTCGAGGCTGCAATCTACCTTGGTGACTCCATAATCGTTATTTCCTAAATCTACCTTAGGCTAAAGGAAGGCAGTAGCCGTGGTAACATCAAACCACGCTCGCTCGGGGGGAAGCAGTCTTTACTGCCCCTACCAGCTCTCTCCGGGTCAATCTCCGCAAAAATAATCAATAGGGCTTGAGATGACTTGAAATAAAAGCTAATTTTAGGCTAGGTATATAAATAAAAGAGTTTGATTTTGATTTTGGGAATTTTTGTTGGATCAAAGGGAAAGGCAGTTTTGGGTGCGGGGATTAGGCCTAGTTTTTGCAGAGTTCTGATTGGGGCAAGGAAGGAATTTTTTTTGATTCTTTAGATTGAATGAATGGATGGATCAGATCGGTGAGGAGCTGAAGAGGGCAAGAGGGTCTCAAGAGTCCTCCTCAAATAGATGAAAACATGAAAAATTAAACAAACGTGACAAAAACGAAATCTTGAATTCTCCCTTTAACGATTTGCTTAATTACAGAAGAAAGGAGAATGAAAATGGTACACATAAACATCAGTGAACTTACAGATACATAGAGGAAAACACCATCAAAACACAGAGCCACAAGGATCCCAAAGAGGGCTGCAAACCCTGGTCTATTCCTTTGCCAAAATTGCAGAATGAATGTACAATGAAGTGCTATGCAATCCCAAATGTCCAACCCTGAAAATGTCTGAGAAAATACATAATATAGACAAGCCTAACCCACTCCCATGCCTCTAGAGGTCGAGCTCATCATTCTAGGAGTTGTTTCAACCATATCTAAACTAGGAACTAGAAAATAGGCCATGAAACAACTTGCCTCTATATGCTAGGAAACTGATCCATTCACTCACATTTCACCTTTTGGTGAATGAATATTATAGAACAAGTAAAAATGTGCCAAAATTACATCATGGTTATGAAATTAAATTAATATAGATCAATAGTTACATGAAAAAGTGAAACTAGCCAAAACTAGGCGAAATTCTGAGCTGTGGAGTGAAAAATAAGCCAAAATCCTCTATGCCCCGCGCCCAAAATCTCTATGCGTAGCACAACTTTGGAGCTGATTGTGAGGCACTGCCCGAAGTCCAAATTGAGCTCATGATAGCTCGTTGGAAAGCCCTGTCTGTGTACTTTCCAAACCAAGTGGAATTTCTAGATTTGGTGTCCATTTTCCCCTCCACAAGTTCAATCTCCCAAGACTGGTTCCTGTGTGTGCAAGAAGTGGCAGAAAGGCCATTTTCAAGGTGTTCTTGACCCTTTAAGCCACCCAGAACTTGATGAAATCCTAAGGCCATTCCTAAGCATGCATAAATTTTCATAAAAAATCCAGAAATATCAAGTTTTCCTCTAGAAGATCTCCCAATCATAAGCGCGCGCAAGGTGGCACTACGCGTCGGGCAGAAAAACTTGTTTTGTGACCAAAAATTCAAAAATCACAAAATTTTCTCCAAATTCCTTGAAATTTGGACTGAAGGTCCCTCATCAAGTACCATGCTCAGCCAAAGAAGCTTCGGCCAATATTTTGAGCCGATCATGCCTTTTGCGCCTCCTCAGTGCCCTCCTTGGCCTCGCTTTCAGGATCTTAATCTTTGCTTTACAAACATGTGTGCGTGCCCAATAGTGATTCTTCATGTGGCTAAGAATACTTTTCTCCTTGTTCACCTTCTCCAACAGATTCTCGAGATGGATACTGACCCTCTCCAGCCACGTCTCTCTATCGGCCTCAATCTCCCGCTCAATAGGTGTCATCTCAGATGGGCTTCTTTGGGAAGCTTGTCGGTTGTCATGAAGGTTCTGCAATTCCATGATCGTCTGCTGATCCTCTAGCTGCTTATTCCGCTGCTCCAAATAGTTAATGATCCACTGAGCTCTCTGTAACTTCTCGGTCAATGTGCTAATCTCAGTTTTCTGCTCCTGAATGATCTCTCTCAGTTTTGAGTTTGGAGAGCTCATGTCCACATCAATCAATGTAAAATCAGTATCCTGACCTCCTGAAGGGCCTTCCTCCTGCATAGGCATCTTTCCTTTGTCTTGTACCTCTACCTGTGCTGATGATGATGGTAATGAGACCCCTTCCACCCCGGGTGGAGATAGTACTCATCGGGCTGCTGCAAATAATGCTCTCGTGCCTCTCTGATAAGAAACATACACCGGCACACCGATAGGCTCTGTCTCGGGACCCTCAAACTGATGTGAAGGTTCACCCGCATCATGAACAATCTCTGGAGGAGGC
This sequence comes from Pinus albicaulis, assembly GCA_034641835.2. Taxonomy (NCBI): domain Eukaryota; kingdom Viridiplantae; phylum Streptophyta; class Pinopsida; order Pinales; family Pinaceae; genus Pinus; species Pinus albicaulis. The sequence continues at coordinate 86,433 of JAXQQM020072976.1, forward strand.
TAAGGGGCTGTGAAGAATTCACAGAAATGAAATCCTCCCATGCAATGTCCTTCAATCCAAGCTGATGTACCACAATCATCTTGATGAGCGCATAATGATAAATGTTGTTATGTTGCTACTCTGGAGTCTTCTTCTGCACAAGAGTAGTCATCCTCTCTATGTTTCGGCACATGAAATATGGAATGTTCATCATCTTCACTCTCGTGAAATGCATCAACAACCTAACGTGGTATGCATAAAGGCGTGAGAACCGGCCCTCACAACTGAAGTACCTGATAATAAGTCTCATCAATGGCGCGTAGGATTCCTTCAGGAATCGGAATGGGAATACCCTGCTGAGCTGCCTCAGATAGCCAGGCCCGATGTATGGCTCGTAATGAACTCTATCCACCTGTTGTCTTTTGTTCCACTCCTCACCTACATTCAGTATTCATGTTACCTGAGAAATGGTTTCTGGTGTCAAGGTGAAATTTACACCAGTGAGTGTAACCTAACCATCTCGCAAATGTAAAACAAACAATCGGGCCAACTCTTGATGATGTCGAATCTGAGCAATCCTCTCACAATACTGATAGCATGACTGCTTTCGGAAACATGCCATGGCAAGTGGGCAGGCCTCCAACTGAGTCAATGAGGTGGGCTCCTCCCTCACATGTTTGCCTCCTTTTCGAGGCCTTCTCGGTGCATGAAGCTCTGTGGTAGAATCACTGTCTTGCTCATATGATGAATCCGTGTCCGTCTCCATTGGTGTTTGCAAGGTATATGTCAACTGTATGTTTGTTTTGTTGAAAATGATAAATGAGGACTTGGTGTCTTTGCCTCCAAGTGCCAAATGTGTGCCAAAGGGAAATGAGGGACTGTGAGGAATATGGAACAGTGGGGAAAAGTGGAGTTTGTTAAGTGAAATTAAGGTGTCCTAACAGTCACTTGACTGTTGGGAATTGGGGATTTTGGGAATCTATAAGTGAAATGAGAGAGGGAGAGTGATAAGGAATAGTAGAGTTTAGGGATAGGGAAAATGGGAACAAGGGATATAAGTTGTTTTGGGACGGAGGGGAATAGGGGAGGGACTGTGATAATTGCAAAATAGTGAAGGGAGTAAAACAATGAGGAATGTAATGTTTGGCACAAAATTGTTTTTAAACCACCAATTTTAAAACCCTAAGGAGCAGCTTTAATAAGAGGATAGAGTTTATGTTTTGATATTACAAATTCTCCAACCAATCTTTGAAATCACACCAAACACCAGCAAGAGCGATTGTATAAACTTACTTGAGAAAATGGGAGCGAAAAATTTGAAGTTTCGTTGGAGGCAGTGATAAAAATTGGATGTCAGCCCTGTGCGTCGCGCGCAAACCCAGTGCGCCGCGACGAGTATGTGCACCACGCAGGTTAAAAAAAAACACAGGAAGGGGTGGCTCTATGCGCCGCGACTGCTATGTGCGTCGCGCCTTCTCCCAATGCGTCGTGCACTAATATTCAACACACAATCCGGCTTTAACACATGATTTCGCTTCTCCAAAATTGAACTCGATTTCTCTGATGTCTTCTTGAGTGCAAATGAATTGATAAATGTGGGAAATATCTTATATAGTCATGGATTTGATTTTTGTTTCTTACAAACCCACCTTTGTAATGTTTCAATTTTGGCACTTTCACATTTTTAATACAAACTCTGTTTTGCTTGTTTCCACTTGATTTTTTGACTGAAATGATGAAACTCTTGTCTATTTTTTGCAAGGATGACTGGCATGTTTTGGCAAAGGCGACCAGGGCTGCGCCTGAAGAATATGACAACTAAAAAATTTTGAAAATATACATAGCATTTATTACAAAGGACAAAATGACAATTTTCTTCAAAATAGAGTTTTGAAGAAAAGTCATGATCAATCATTATAACGATGAAATTTTGCGATGAAAACTTATTTTGAGCCTCCCTCATCTGTTGGCATTATTAAACATTTTGAAGACTGGACCCTAGACCTAATGACTGGAAAAACCCTAAAAACTCTTTGCTGACCAAAAGATCAAATAGGACTGTAAATGACCTTATAATTTATTTTGATGAACTTCGATAAAAAAACCTAAGCCAGCAGGTATAAGGCACCAGGGGTATGAGTGACAAAACCCTTCCGTCAGATAATCGATGCTTCCTAACGGAATGCAACTGACTGGACTAGATGAGACACCTAAATGAAATGCAACAAAAGAGAATTTTGACTTTCTCATTTCAAGGATGAACAGACAGCAAAGAGGAATACATTTATCAAAGTTTAAAGGTGGCTTCGAGAAGGAGATACACATGGAGCAATCCTGATCCCAATCCACCTACCGCTATGGAAAATCCAAACACTATTTCAAAAATTCAAAGAATTTCAGAAATATCAGGTACTCCATCTTATTCGAAATATTTGTCCTATGAAATATTAAGAAGTCCTAAAGATAAGAAAGTTGATGACAAGATTCATGAAGTGTTGTTTAGATCAGAAAGTGAAAAAGAACTCATTGATATTATCTTAGAATTACAAAAAGGAGGAATTGACACTTCAGCCTTAGTGACACAAGAAGACAAAGAAGAGTTTTGGGAAGCTGTTACCTCTGAACTACTGCTAGAAAAAGAGTCTTTAGATAAACTCAAAGAACTTGATCCTTCGAAATCTTGCTAAAATCCAAAGCTGGTTTACCCCTTCCCAATTAGAGTTCTATTGTCAGTGACTTACAAAAACCAAGCAGTCCTCCTCATATCAGTTCTTCATCTTCTTTTTCTGCCCCTCCTAAAACCACTGTTCATCCTCCAGTCATGGCTGCTCCTGCTAGGTATGCACCACTTGTACTTCCTGCTGTTTTGCATGACCTTCCTAGTAAATATGCTGCTAGGATTCCTACTTGTGGTAGTGATGAGGAAATTTAAGCAGAGGAATTTGTAGACAGATTTAATGATTTCATAGACAGGGAGGAAGTTGATGATGAAGATGTGAATCTTAGGTTATTTGCACAAAGTTTTATTGGTGAAGTTAGAAAATGGTTTAAAGCCCTTGCACCAGGAAGCATTAGAACTTGGAATGATTTTGAAGACAAATTCTTAAGAAAATGGGGTAATAGAACCAATCCAGTCAAAGCACTCACTGAATATAACAACCTTAGAAGGGCAGTTGATGAGTCTGTTCAAAACTTTTCAAAGAGATTTAATAAATTTTTTGACTCAATTCTATCTCATTTGAAACCTCCCGAAGCTTTAGCACAAATGAGATATGCCGAAGCATTTGATTATGACTTTTCTATCTTGTTGAGTGAAAGAGAATCACCTTCACTTGCTGAAATGCAAAGTGATGCAGTTAAGGTTGAGGTAAACATGATAGGTGCTAAAAAGTCAATAATGGGAAAAACTAAACTGAAAGAAGAAAGGAAACCATCCACCTCAACTTCTGAAGACAAATTTGATTCAATGATGAAAACCATGGAGAAGTTGATGGATAGGTTAGCTCTCGATAACACTTCTGCTCCTCCTATGCAACATGAACCTCAATTCAGAAATCCCCAATTTAGGAGACCTCAAAATCAGCAAAGGCCAAGAGAGAATAGAAATCAACAAGCTGACCCTCTAGTGAGACCTCCTTTTCAGCAAAATTTGGTAGATGAAGAAGATGAGTCTGAGATTCCTGAAGAATCCATCCATTGTCTTGACGAAGAAATGTCAGGAATCTTCTTGACTAAAGAAGAGCATCACGAGTCAGATTTGGCTAATCAAGGAGAATAACCATCAGATTATTTTAAAGGGTATCAACATGCTATTTTCGAGATGCAAAAGCAATATAATCTCAGAAATAGAAATGTGCCTATCATTGCAAAAAAATCACAGCCCAAGAAATATGCTCCAAAGGTTCTTGAAGCTAAGAATGATATCCCAAAGGTGGCTGAAGGTAAAAAATATATTCCACTTGGTAAGAAAGACACTCAACTTCCTCCTCTTGTCAAAGATGCTAAAAAGTTTGTTTATGTTTTGAACCTTGAGAATGAAATTTCAAAGATTAAAATATCAGTCCCTTTCAGTGAGATTCTCAAGGTGAATGAATATAGAAGCAAGATAGTTAAGATGTTGAATTTACAACCAAGGGCTACTGATATCTTGAATGTCCAAGAAGACAATCCTACTATATATTTGGTTCCAAGGTTAGAAGATGATCAAAATGAAGAGTTTCCTCCTTTTGATGTAAGCATTAGTATTCATCATATGAATTTTCATAATGCTATGTTAAATTCAGGAGCTTCTCATAACCTCATGCCCAAGGTTATGATTGAGATAATGGGATTTCAAATCACAAGACCGTATAAGGATTTGTTTTCTTTTGATTCCAAGAGGGTTCAATGTATTGGTCTAATCAAAGATGTTGTTGTTGGTTTAACGCAAATCCCAGCAAAGATATTTGTTATGGATATTATTGTGGCTGATGTACCTCCAAATTTTGGTATGCTATTGTCAAGATCATGGGCAGCAAAAATCAAATGCACAATGCAGATGGATCTTTCCTACACTACTATGTTTTTGGTGAACAAAGGAGATTGTATCGGGAGACTAGAATGGCTTACATGGTAAGTAGCAAAGATAAGCCTCAGAATTTTCCTATTTATGCCTTTGATAATGAACTTGGATCTGTCATTCTTTTCAAGGAATTTTTTGATAGTGTTGAGGAAGAAATAAGAGCAAAAAATCAGCGCTCAGAAAATCATCATGCAGAAAATCGACAAGTAAATGACGAAGAGATGGAGGAATGGTGGTCATTTTAATTTGATGGATCAGCAGGAAAAGAAGGGACAAGAGTAGGGATTTGGATTACAAATCCAAATGATGAGAGTAAGTTTTACTCTTACAAACTGAATTTTGATTGCACAAACAACATGGTTGAATATGAATCTTTGATTTTGGGTCTAGATATTTTGAAAATGATGAAGGCTCAAAATATTTCTGTTTTTGAAGATTCTGAATTGGTTATTAGAAAATTTGAAGGTGTCTATCAAATGAAGGATGTAATAATGAGGGCTTACTAAATTTAGTTTAAGACTTGTTGGAAAACTTTCAGTCTTATTCCTTCATAGTAAAAACTAGAGATCAGAATTCTATTGCCAATTCCCTTGTTGTTTCCATAAGTCTTTTCATTATTCCTATGCATTCAAATGAAAAATATGAGATTGAAGTTCGTCATAGACTAGCTATACTGGACAATATCATAAATTGGCATGTTTTTGAAGATGATCAACAAGTAAAGAATTTTATTGAGCTGAAAGAAGAATTTGAAAATACACATGTAGATCAGAAAAATATGCTTTTTGAGCCTAAAGAAAATTCTGAAGTTTTGCAATTGAAGAATCATTCAATACCAAAGGGTCTTATTCCTCTTGAGAAGCTTTTTGATCAAAATGATGTTTTTAAAGCACCAAAATTGCAAGTTGATGAAGAGGAAGTAGAGAGTTGTAATCCTTGTACATTAGCTTTGCCTAAAATGATAAAAATTTCAAAGCTTATTTCAGTTGATGTGAAATCCAAATATATTGAGATGATGATAAGGTTTATGGATGTTTTTTCTTGGATTTATTCTGATTTAAAGCAATATGATCCTTCCATTATTCAGCATACTATTCCTATCAAGGAAATTGAGGAGAATTAATCTTCTTCTCATGCCATTGATTGAAAAGGAGGTTAAGAAACTCTTTGATGCAAAGATCATTGTTCCAATCATATTTTAAAATTGGCTTGCAAACTTATTTCCAGTAAGGAAGAAGAGTGGAGAAATCAGAATTTGTATTGACTTCAGAAATTTGAATAAGGCTTCACTAAAGGATAACTATCCTCTTCCTAATATGGATACAATTCTGCAAAATATTGTTGGTTCACAAAGGATGTCTATGCTTGATGGCTTTTTAGGTTACAATTAGATCCTTGTGCATCCAGATGATCAAGAAAAAACAGCCTTCACAACACCATGGGGTACATTCATGTACACTAAAATTCCCTTTGGTCTCATGAATGTGGGAGTCACTTTCCAAAGAGCAATGGATATTTCTTTTTCTAAAGAAAAGGATAAGTCAGTAGTTGTTTATCTTGATGATATCATAGTCTATTCAAAGAAACAAGAAGATCATTTGAAACACCTAGAAAAAATTCTGTTGAAATGTAGAAGGTTCGGTATCTCTCTTAATCCTACTAAAAGCATCTTTGCTTTAACATCAGGAAAATAATTGGTCATATTGTTTCTGAAGAAGGAATTAGGATTGATGCAATTCAAAGGGTAAATTTTCCAAGAAGTAGGAAAGAGATTCAATCTTTTCTTGGGAAAGTGAATTTTGTTAAGCGTTTCATTCCTAACTTTGCGGAGATTGTCAAAGATATAACAAGGATGTTGAAGAAATGAATTGAAATTAAATGGATAGTTGAAGCAAAGAAATCTTTTGAAGAAATCAAGAAGGAACTCACACAAGCATCGTTACTCATCAGTCCAAATTTTTCCAAATAATTTCTGGTTTTTACATTTTCTTCCGAAAACACAATTGCTAGAGTTTTGCTACAAAAAGGAAAGAAAGGTATTGAACAGCCTATTTCTTTCTTTAGTAGGAAATTAGAACATGTTGAACTGAAGTATAATATTCTAGAGAAGTAGGCCTATGCTTTGGTGAAAGCTATAAAATATTTCAGAATTTATATTTTGCATTTGCACATCATAGCATATGTTCCAAGTGCTGTGGTAAAGGACATTCTAACTCAGGAAGATCCAGATGGAAAAAGAGGAAAATGAATCGCCAAATTGCTGGAATATGATATAGACATCAAGCCAATGAAGTTGGTGAAGGGACAAGGCTTGGTGAAACTAATGACTCAGTCAAATCTGGTCTGTCTTGACATAAATCTGAATGCAAAAATATCAGAAATTTCTGAAAATGAAAAAGAATTGGTCCAAATTGATGAGAAATTTCTTACTTCAGAATGGTATAAGGATGTGATTTTTGTTCTACAACATAATAAAGCTCCCACTGATCTATCAAAGTCCAAAGAAAGGTTTGTTAAGATAAAATCATTGCGGTATTTTGTTTATGATAGAAATCTGTTTTGGAAAGATGCAGGAGGAATTTTGCTGAATTGTCTACTTGAAGAAGAGGCTAAAAAGATCATTGAAGAATTCCATAAAGGCGATTGTGGAGGACATCATTATTGGAAAGATACAAAAAACAATATCCTAAGAGCTAGATATTTTTGGCCAACAATTTTTAAAGACATTTACAAAAAGATCGCTGCATGTCATGAGTGTCAAATGTTTGAAGGAAGAAGAAAGCTTGTACCTCTATCTTTAGTTCCTATCTATGTTGAAGCTCCTTTTCAACAATGGGGGTTAGAATTTATTGGAAAGATACATCCATCTTCATTAGGGAAGCATCGCTAGATTCTTACAGCAACGGACTACTTCACCAAATGGATAGAAGCGATACCAACCAGGCAAGCTAATGACTCTGTAATTATTTATTTCTTAGAGAATAATATACTGTCAAGATTTGGTTTTCCCATGAAGATTATAACAGATAATGCTCAAGCATTTAATTCCAAGAAGATGATAAATTTCTGACATCAATATCACATCACTCTTGGACACTCTACAGCATACTATCCGTAAGGTAATGGTCTTGTTGAATCATCAAACAAGAGCATTGTAAGAATCATCAAAAAGGTACTGCAGGAGAACAAGAAAGCTTGGAATTTAAAGCTGAAGTACGCCCTATGGGATGATAGGATTTGTACAAAGAGATCAATTGGAACTTCGCCATATGAGCTAGTATATGGGGTTGAAGCTATTTTCCCAACATCACTTGGGGTACCGATTATGAACTTAATTCAAGGACTTGAAGAAGAACCAAATGCCATCCAAAGGAGGATAAACTAGCTGATAGCCTTGAAAGAAAATAGAAATGAAGTCTATGACAGTCATCAGCATGTTCAAAACATAATCAAGAATACATTTGATAGGAGGATCAAAGAGGACATTTTTCAGATTCATGACAAAGTGTTGAAATGGGAGGCCAAAATTGAGGAAAAGGGCAAGCATGGTAATTTTGAGAATTTATGGAAGGGTCCTTTTCAGATTGCTGGTTTTCATGGGAACAACACTTACATATTGCAGGAAATTGATGGAGGATCATACGCTGGAGGGCTTGTTAATGGCAGGTTCCTAAAGCATTATGTTTGTTGAAGTATTATAAATCACTCATGACATTGTATATATTCATATTTGTCAATTTTTGCTAATAAATGACAAGCCGAAATAGAAATCTTAAGCCCGAGGTGAAGGCCCAATAGATTGAAGAAGATGCTTGTCAACAAAATTTCTGTTTTTATCAAAAAATGGATAGCACTAGAGCTACGAGTTCTTAGTGTACCACAGGGGCACACTATCCCAAGTGGAGCCACTGTTATCACTATTAAAATCCTATAAAATTCAGTTAGTTCATACTTGTTCTTAAGTCATGGTATTAGATAGGGTTTGAGTCATTTTTATGTTTTATAGGGTCTAAGTCATAGTTTTAGAGTCTCATTTTATCACCAAACAAAGTTCATAAACTTTTTTTCACACTTTAGTAGTCTCATACTATGTTTTGAAACCCATATTTTAAGTCTTGTTAAAAAAAAATTCGAATAAGCCACGAAACCACGTTTTCATAACGCACTTAGTGTAAAAAAATTCTTCTGTGCTATGAAAACACTGGTCTTTTCATAGTGCAAAATCCCGAAATAACACTACTAGCACTACAAAATCGGGGTTTTGGAATTTTCAATTTAGCTATCACATCCATCAACTTGGGGTTAAATTTACATGATTATAGTGTTAATAAACGATCATGGTGTCAGTCCACAAATCATCCCTCACGCATGCAATCATCCAAAGTAGTTGTGAAATCATTATTAGATTCATTAGCGGTCATTTGTCAATGGTCCTTTGCAAATTTGAAAAGGGAATTGGTTATCATTGTTTTATTTCATGCAAAGAATGCACTACATGCATATCTATTGCTAAAAGAGAAATCTTATGATAAGATACCAGAACTCTCATTAAGATATCAAGTGAGGCAGAGTTTTCAATCAAGCGAGGCAAATTTCAATTTGGTGATTATGTCAGCAGTTTCGATTGCAAATCCAGTAAGTTTGAAAATAGTTGCTAACTGAAACAAGGCTTTAAATCAAGTGAGGCAAGGTCTTCCATCAAACGAGGCTAAAAAAAATTCTCAAGCGAGCCATTTTATCCAATAAGGAGTTTATTACAGTTTTTCTGAAGACACAGGGTTTCCAGGAAGAAGATGGTCGAAGAAAAAAAAATCACCGGTCAGGTCACTGCCTGAGGACAGGGCCTGAAGGTTTAGAAAATCTCACCAGGGATAAATCCATTGAAGAAGCTTTCAAGAAAGTAGGTTGTTGGAGGTTCTACCAAGGAGGGCATAATCAGGTCACCAAATAATTTGCTACCAACTTCACAGGGTCAAACACAAAGGTTGGTTTTCTTAATATACCAATTTCTCCTGAAGTTATATCAGCAGTCACCAAAATCTCAAGAGGGGAGGAAAGATGGTTTAAAAATTTTAGGTTTGAAATGCAACCCTGCAAAATCTTTTTGAAACCTGAGTTTATGGACACTGATTTGAACAAAGTTGTGCCAAGAAATTATGTCAAGGATGCGTTTTCCAACAAACTCTACAATGTTCAAAGATACTTCACCTGCAAAGGGAGATATCACAAGGTGTACACTTATCACTTTAAAAATATTACTGCATTTCACAGGAATAATCTCTCTAGATTTACCTTTCTTTCTATTTCGAAGTCTGGCCAAGATGGTAGACAAAGTTTAGATGAAAACTTAGGCATGTGAAACCTCTTTATTTCATCATGATATAGTCAACTTAATATTTTTGCATGAGCTTCAGAAAGTGAAAAGATAATGGTTTGCATTTCTCTTTTTCAGTGAAATAGGGCTTGAAGGAACAGGTGCTAGCCCTTAAGTCAAATAAACATCTTCATCAAATACTACTGAACCTACAAACACAAAATCAAGGAGATTTGTCAAGCTTAAGCCTAGGAAACAGGTTAAGAAACCTATAATAAAGAAATCATTAAAAATCCAAAGGACTCCTCAATCTGCACAGAAGAAAAGAACTGAGGTCAAAAAGACAATTCAGGAACGATCAATTAGTAAAACAGTTCAGAAGAAGTTGACTAGGAGTCAAAGGTCAAAGGAGAAGGGTAAGGTTGCGGTCACAAATGAAAATTTGCAATTAAGAGGCGACTTGAATGATATAGTACAAGCTATTGACATTGAGAAGTCGCCCCTGGTTCAAGCAGAGTTCATAAAGCTAGATACAAGTGGCAAATCAAAGAAATTGAAAACATCTAAAAAATTAGACTTTGAGGATGAGGTGTCAAAGTTTGTTTTTAAGCCTAGAAAACCACAGACTAGGCAGTCTAAGAAAATGCAGCAACCCGTAGTGTAATAAAATGCAGCAACTAGACATGGAGATAGACCAAATTGGAGGTGAGGATGCAAGTGTTTTTAAAGAACCCATTAATACATCATCTCAAATATTTGAAGAAAATAGAAACATAGTATTTAATACTCAAAGAGAAAGGAGTAGTTATGAGGAGGTTAAAGACAAACTCAGACTTGCAAACATTGATATTGATAAATTGAGGAAGAAATTGAGAATGCATGTTGTGGAAAGGTCAAACTTTGAGAGGTTAAAAGGTTTGTGGGAGCTGGAGAAGGTTTCAAACAATGAATCAATCAGCAGTTAGGATCAATTTTTCATATGGACTATCCCTGCAATCAAGGAAGAAAAATTCATAAGAATGGTTAACACCAAATTGAGGGCTAATAACAAAAATCTTAAAAGGCAGGTTGAAGTCCTTCAAATACAACTAGCAAAGCCTGAAGATCAACCACAACAAAAATCTATGTGAACAACAAGTGACATCTCCTAACACATTTTTGGAGTTTCGTGAAAGGTTTCATTTTTTAAAACAGTTCAAAGTTGATTATTGAAATCTTATATATAACTTCAAGGATGGTAGTAAAGGTGGGAAACTCAAATTTTTGGAAACAAGCTATGAAAAGAAAAGACACAGCAGTTTCGTAGCGCGCTACAAGACTGCTGTAGGTGTCATGCACAATAGTTTTTCAATTTTGCAAGCTTTCAAAGGGGAAAAAGGTATGTTTATTAAACCATGATGCTGATGAAGGATGTATAAAGACCACAAATGAATATCAAATGGCAAAACCTTGAAAATTGAATGTTTCAATAGAAGGTTTAAGAGGTGAAGTTCTGCGCTTTGAAAACAACAGACAGTTTCGTAGCATGGCATTGTTAATAGTTTTTGGCACTTCTTCAAAGTTTTGTTTTGGGCACAACTAGGAGGACGAAGTCACAAAAGTTTAATATGACTTTGCCACATGTTTTGAGCACAAATTGTTCAACAGATGTTGTGAAGAAACATAAATGAAGCAATACAGCTATTTTGCAGGGAGCATGTTCCTATTTTCAGGGCAGATAACAAGAAGGTCTTTACAGCTCAACAGCAAGGATATGGACATCATAAAGGTCAAAGTTTATGAGTAGCACCTGTTAGATAGAAGATTAAATGCTTAGATAAGGTTGTTAAGTTATAAATAAAGAATTTTGATCCTAGTTGTGTTAGGACTCTAGAATATACAGTTTAACTGTTAGATGTAATTAAAGTTTGTTTTAGTAGTTAATAGGTGTCAAGCTATCAAATTCGAATTCTCTCAAGTGTTTGGAGAGAATCCAAGAAATGTAATGATGACTCTATAAAGGACAGGAAGTGAAATTACATAGGGTTGGAAATTTTCATAAGCAAGCATATTGTTGTTGTAGTAGAAAACTGTGTTTTTATGTTAATACAGAGATATTGGTTTCATCACTCAGGATTCAGAAATGGTTATGGTTGTGTGATATTCTCATAGTTTTCCTCTTTAAATTACTTGCAATGGCATGAATGTATGTTACTTAGAATTCACTGAAGGTGCTCTAACTTCCTTCATATATTCATGAACTGTGTTATTTTCTATCCTATTGTTCTTTTGGTGCATCTAAACCCTGAAATGCCCTGACTTCCAATTGAAGCTGATACTCATGTTTTGTGAAAATACACTTGACTCCATAAGCCCAATAGATGTTTGTTGATTAGTAGTACAACCAATTATCCATTTTATCCATTTTACTCATAGATTTAGCCATCTAATCCTTATTTGAAAATCATAAAACTATTGAGAGAGCTCTCTCAGGTTGAGGAGGCTAAGCCTAAACTAAAAGACTGGTTTGAAATAGTTACTCAAGGTCTTCTTGATCAACAGCCTATCAGGGTCTGATTTTGAGATAACAAAAGTATCTAAGAAATAAATTGAAGCAATTTGGCATCGGAGATTGCAAATCAGTAAGAACTCCTATGGTAACTGGCTGCAATTTGAGTAACGATGATGAATCTCCAAAGGTAAATCAGTCCACTTATCATTCTATGATTGATATATTATTGTATCTAACTTCTTATATGCCTAACATCATGAAAGCTGTAGGATTGGCCTTAAGATTTCAATCTAATCCCAAGGAGATTCATGTTAATGCAGTGAAAAGAATCTTCAAGTACCTTCTAGACACTCTTGATTATGGCTTACAGTATCCAAAAGGTAAACATTTCAATTTGACTACTTATACTTTAGGAGCAACTCATTTTTTGGGAGATTGTTTGGTTTCATGGGCAAGCAAGAAGCAAAGTTCCATCTCTTTGTCTACGGTTGAAGTTGAATATATAGCAGCAATTTCTTGTTGTACTCACATACTATAGATGAATAAAATTCTTCAAGACATGCATATCAAGTACAATGAACCTCTTCCTATCATGGTTGACAACACAAGTGCAAAAATAATCTCCAAAAATCTAGTTCTTCACTCCAAGACCAAGCACATCTCGATCAAGTATCATTGTCTAAGAGATCAAGTGGTCAACAAGGTTGTAAGGTTGGAGCATGTAGCCACAAATGAACAAATCACATACATCTTCACTAAGCCACTTCCAAGGGAGAATTTTGAATATATTGGAGATCATATGGGTGTGGTGCATTTTCGAAGGCATTGATGAGTTTTTCATGGAGCTAGGTGCTATCACAAGGATACCACTAGGAACACTTTAAGCTGCAAATGTTTGGATCATTGGTGGTGGTTGCTTGTACATGCATTTCAAAGAATTATGAATTGTTTTTCTTGCTTCTTCGTTCTCATTTCAAGATGTATTGCTTCTTTAAAGTGCATTATTTCTTCAAGATGTATGACCTCATATTTATTCAGAGGGAGAGTGTTTAGTAGCTCATGGGGAGTGTATGGCACCCTTTATGGGGAGTATGTCAACAATGGATATGTATTTCTTTGTCTCCATGTATTTTGTTTTGTTATGTAAAAC
>JAXQQM020060600.1:0-47717 GCA_034641835.2 Pinus albicaulis
GTTCAAAACTCCCCGCCAATTGCCTTGCCTCTATTGCGCAATCATGGCTTGTATATGAAGAGATCCAAGGTTCAAATCCCCTTGGCTTGACTGCGCAATTGTCATGGACAATTCCTCCAAGTGTAATGCAAATCCCATGCAAAATTGATCCTCCAACTGATAGCTTTACTCACCCTTTCATCTACCTCTTTCACTGGTCTCCACTGAACTGTCCATGCACTGAGTTAAACTGATGTGTTCTTTAGTTGAATAATGAGTTAATAATTAGTGAATTAAATAACATTTAATTCACACAACTCATCTCTAGTGTATTAGCCAGTTAAACTAAATACAACTAGTTCAACTAAAATAAAATTTAACACAACCTACTCATTCATTCATTAACTCCTCCAAAACTTCTCGCCAACTGCCATGGACTCGAAGTCAACCATGCAAGATGCCATCAAACCCTAGGAACCACGTGATTCCTCTCGCCTGCATGAGCCACCTCCATGACCTCGAACTCTAATAGTGCTCCAAGAGAGGAATCTGCGTTTATAGTCAAAATATTATTAAGGGTAAATAATATTTGACTTCATATTTTTAGGAGATACACCTAAAATTAGCCTGAGACCTAAAAATATGAGTTTCATATATTTTTACCAACATGTCGTATGCTTCAAGAATCTCCAACTGGAATCTCTGAATCATGCTTCGTATGTCTAAAAATAGACATAGTCTAAAAATAGACTTTGCGCCAGAATTTGCCTGCGGGCCCACTTAGTGAAGGCGACTTCATTTCACTAAGCTCCATCATCTTGCTACATTCTCAACAACTAGATCGGAAGGCTAAGAGCACAATACGGTTGTGTGTATCAGATTCAGTATTTTTGAATGTATCTGGAGAAGCTACGACAAAGAATTTGTGGGAAAAACTTGGGACTTTGTACCAATCTAATTCTCTGGTGAATAAGTTGTTCTTGTGGAAAAAGCTGTATAACCTGAGGATGAAGGATGGAGACTCGGTGACAGAGCATCTGAACGCCTTCAATACTGTGGTAAGTCAGCTGTCATTTGTTGATATTAAAATCTCAGATGAATATAAGTGCATCAGTTTGTTGTGCTCTCTACCAGACTCATGGGACAGTCTGGTTATTGCAATAGGTAGCAATACAACTACCTTGAATTTTGATGACATTGTCTCAGCCTTGCTGTCGGAGGAAATGAGACAGAGAAATATGAAGGGCCGAATGGAGATGCCTTATTTGTACGAGGAAGGTCCCAAAAATTTAAACAAGAATAAGGTTTCGAGTGGGAGATCTAGACCCAGAGGGAGATCTAAATCTCCCCGGAAAGTTTGTAAAGGTGTGTTAGAAATGCGTGGAAAGGAAGGACAAGACAAAAGGAACGCGCATCTAAAGCTCCCCGAGAAAGGGTGCGGATCTCGATGATGCTCCTTCTGCAGAGGCAAAATCCACCTTGGATAAAGGTGGGGATGTGTATTTGGCTTCTTCTTCAAACACACATGTAGATCATGAGTCATGGTTGATTGACTTGAGTGCATCCTTTCACTTCACTCCCCATAAGGAGTGGTTCTGCGAGTATGATAAATATGATGGTGGTGATGTCTTCCTAGGGGATGATAGGAAGGCTAGAATCGTCAGACGTGGAAAATTCAAGCTGAGCTGCAAGGTGGAAGGATTATAACACTTCTTGGTGTTCTGCACATTCTTGCATTGGCCAGAAATCTGATTTATGTAAGCAAGATGGATGATGCAGGTGTAAAAACAGTGTTCGAGAAAGATGCCTGCAAGATGGTTCGGGGAGCACTGGTATTAATGCAGGGAGTTCGGATTGGAACTCTGTACAAGCTACAAGGCAAAACTATTATTGATGGGTGTAACAGTTCTGTGGTTCCTGAAAGAGGAGCGGAAAGCCTAGCTATCTCTGGAGAAAAGACCATGCTATGGCATCAAAGGCTTGGACATACTGGAGAGAAGGGCCTTCGGATACTACATAGAAATGGTATGGTAGAAGGTATGTCTAATTGCTCTCTAGATTTCGATTTCTGTGAACATTGTGTATATGGGAAGCAGAATCGGGTGAGTTTTCCTTCTGGTGCTAAGAGGGCGAACAAGATATTAGAACTCGTGCACAGTGATGTGTTTGGACCTGTGTCAGTTCCATCACTGGGAAAGTCTGTGTACTATGTTTCATTCATAGATGACTTCTCAAGGAATACATGGATATATTTCTTGAGGAAGAAATCCGAAGTCTTTGACAAATTTAAAGAATTTAAGGCTCTGGTGGAAAACCAGACAGAGAAGAAGATAAAGGCGTTGAGGACAGATAATGGTGGGGAGTTCTGCAAGAAGGAATTTAAAGAGTTCTGTAAGAAGTGTGGTATAGCACGGCAGAAGACTACTCCATACACACCTCAGCAAAATGGAGTTGCAGAAAGAATGAACAGAACACTGATGGAAAAGGCAAGAAGCATGCTCAGTGGTACCCGGTTAGGACAAGAATTCTGGGCAGAGGCAGTGGAGACTGCATGTTACTTAGTTAACAGATCACCTTCATCAGCGTTGGAGGATAAGACTCCACATGAGGTATGGACTGGTAAGAAACCCTCTCTTTCACATCTAAGGGTATTTGGATGTGATGCATATGTATATGTTCCAAAGGAGAAAAGGACCAAGTTGGATAATAAATCTGAAAGGTGCATCTTTATTGGATATAAGGATGGTTTAAAGGGTTACAAGCTTTGGAACCCAGAAACAAGGAAGGTTGTGTACAGCCGAGATGTGGTGTTTAGAGAGGTGAAAGATGTTGTTACACATGAAGTCCTACCAAAGGAACCTGAGAAGATAGAGTTTGAGCTAAAGGAGTATGAATCAGACTCTACAACAGAAGAAGATTCAGAAGAGGAAGAGCCACAAACCCTAGCTTTGAGAAGATCAGTTCGGGAAAGAAGGCAACCAGAAAGGTATAGTCCATCTACTTTCAGTTTAGGTTTTTCCTTAACTATAACTGATGATGATCCCAGAACTGTCAGGGAGGCAGTAGATTCAGAGGATGGAAAACTCTGGAAGGAGGCCATGGTTGATGAAATGACATCCTTGCACAAAAATGAGGCATGGGATCTGGTGGAGTTGCCGGCTGGAAGGAAGCCCATCGGGAGAAAATGGGTGTTTAAAAAGAAGATGAATGTAGAAGGCAAGGTGGAGAAATACAAAGCTCGGTTGGTAGAAAAAGGTTATTCCTAGGTGCCGGGAATTGATTTTGGTGATATTTTTTCTCCTGTTGCCAAAGTTACTTCTATTAGATTACTTTTATCTGTTGCTGCTGCATTTGATTTTGAGATAGAACAGATGGATGTGAAGACAACATTTCTTCACGGGGATCTAGAAGAGGAGATCTACATGAAGCAACCTGAAGGCTTTATGGTGAAGGGCAAGAAAGAACTAGTATGCAGGTTGAAGAAGTCTCTCTATGGGTTAAAACAGTCACCAAGGATGTGGTATTAGAAATTTGATACCTATATACAGGGACTTGGCTTCACCAGAAGCAAGGAGGATCACTGTGTTTATTTTAAATTAATTGGTGACCGTGTTATTTATTTGGTCTTGTATGTGGATGATATGTTGTTGATTGGAAATGACAAAGAAACTATCCAAGATTTGAAGACCCAACTGTTCTCCAAATTCGACATGAAGGATCTTGGTGCTGCAAACTATATTTTGGGCATGGAAATTAAGAGAGATCGGGCAAAGAGGAAGCTCTGGTTAAACCAGAGGAAGTATGTCGAGACTATATTGCAGAGGTTCAATATGCAGGATATTAAACCGGTGAATGTTCCTATTCCTGTAGGTGTAAAGTTGTCTGCTGAACAGTGTCCCAAGACACAAGAAGAAGAGGAGTATATGTCCCGTGTTCCATATGCAAGTGCAGTGGGTAGCCTGATGTATGCAATGGTCTGTACTAGACCAGACATTGCACATGCAGTGGGAGTATTGAGCAGGTTTATGTCAAACCCGGGGAAGGAGCATTGGACAACAGTGAAGCGGGTTTTCAGATATTTACGTGGCACTAGTGATTATGGCTTGTGCTACCAGGGAAGACCAGGATTGGAAAGAATGTTGGACATTCTTGGTTTTGTTGATGCAGACTGGGCTGGAGATCTGGACCAAAGAAGATCTACAAGTGGGTATGTGTTTAGCCTATTTGGAGGTGCAATCAGTTGGATGAGTAAAAGACAGTCTGTAGTGGCGCTTTCAACTACAGAGGCAGAATACATAGCAGCCACTCATGCAAGCAAGGAAGCAGTTTGGTTGCAGAGATTGTGTTCAAGTATGGGGTTGGTACACCAAGCTATAAGGATAGACTGTGATAGCCAAAGTGCAATTTTCTTGGCTAAGAACTCTACTTATCATACAAAGACAAAGCACATCGATGTTCAATATCACTTTGTTAGAGATATGGTTGAGGCTAGAAGGGTGTTGCTGGTAAAGGTGGACACTTTGAAGAATGTTGCAGATGCATTGACAAAGTCTGTGAGCACTCAGAAGTTCTCTTGGTGTAGAGAAACAATGGGTGTTGAAGAATTGGGCCAATGACTAAGCCCTCTTGTGGCCCCCCGTGAAAAGAAAACAACAAGTGAGAGAATGTTGGGTATGTGATATATTCTTTCCACGAGTAGGCTCAAGTGTCACGTTGCGCCGGCGCAAGCAGGGGGTCACAGTGGGGGCGCAGCCCCCCGTCGTGTCCGTGGCAGGGCCCGACAATTTTTTTTTTTGGTATGCAAATTCCACTCATAGGCGGACCTTAATCGATGTTTTGTGCATGAGTTTGCACATGGTTTTGGGGGCACGATGGTTTTCGCCCCCGGTATTTTGTAGATCCTAAAGGGAACTACGCGTTATGTTCTAATCCAGGGTTAATGGATCGGTTTATGTATGATTCCGCATGTATATATATGTGTTGTAACACTAAAAGGAATATAATGAAATCAAGTTGGTCGTCCCGATTTGGGATCCAGGGGAAAATCTCTGTGTTTATCTGTTTTATGTTTTATGCTCTCGCTATTGTTTATTTTATGTTATAAGATTCGTGTGTAGATAATTTCTGTTCAGGGTTAAAACCTACAATTACATAGGGTTATTGGTCGGAATCGGTTAGCAGAGTCAACCCCTTCCTCCTTTGGGATGAGAGTAAGGAACATGGCATTCAGCCCCCCATAATTGTTTTGTTGATTCGCGAGTCTTACATGAGTGCATGAACCTCATCTTTGGTGAAGGACCAACAAATCAATGGTGAAATGATCAGCTCCTGAAACTTTTCTCGAGGGCATGGCCATCACCGCTTCATTCACTTCTTGCATTGAAACCTCTCTCAAGAGCATCTTGTTTTGATCCCAGTTAAGGATGATGGGGATGTTATTGGTGATTTCTCTGATGGCCTGGGATCTATGAACAATGGGATCCTCAAGGAGCTTGTTATAGAAGTTGTTCAGTTCCCCCGAGATTTCCTCACTGGATATAACATTTCTCCCATCCTTTGTCCTTAGGCTTAGGATCTTATTATTCCTCCTGTGTTGGACCATAGAGCGATGGAAGAAAGAGGAGTTCCTTTCTCCACATTTGAGCCAACGAATCCTAGATTCTTGCTGCCAACGTTTTTCCTCTTGCTTGGCTTTTTCTTCCCATCTTTTTTGAAGATTCATTTCCTCCTCCTTCATTTGTTCTGTGATACCTTGTTGGATGATTTTTTGTTGGAGCTCCTCCTTGCTCTGTTCCAAATCCTTTTTGTCCTTGATTATATTACCAAAGACATCCTTGTTCCATTGTTTGATATATTTTTTATGTGATTTAATTTTTGTTGGAAATGGGACATTTGAGTGCCATTTTGCGGAGGAGAGTTGTCCCACCAGTTATTCCTGTTGCTCAAGAAATTTGAATTCTCCAACCAAAAAGCTTCAAATCTAAAGGGGCGATTTTTGGGGGCTGTCAAGATATGAAGCTTCAGAGCTATCAACCAATGATATGATCCTGATTGGGGTATAATTCTACATTCACTTTCCAAGGAGGTCAAGTAGATTGCTTCCGAGATGAGGAATACATCTAATCTTGAGGCTATCTTCCTTTCCCCTCCTCTTATGTTGTTCTAGGTTTAGGTACCATTCACTGTCTGCATGTCCACCAGATCAATTTTTTCTATTGTTTCTTGGAAGGCTTCAAAGTCTTTGTCTAACTTCCTTAGTCCCCCTTTCTTTTTTGACAGATTGAGGATCACGTTAAAGTCCCCACCTATGATTTTGAATGGATGGGATTTGTTCTCAAGTGTTCTCATGACTGGATGTTGGTTACACAAATAGTTTCAGTGGTTGCTATGATTTTGAGGACAACAGTGATAGAGCTTTTGGTTTTCATTCAGGAGGTTAGTTGATATTGTGTGCTCCTCCACAAAATTAGTTGACCTCCTGTTGTTCCACATGCTGCGTTGGATAGGTAGTTGTAGCTTTTGCAACATTCCCTTTGCAGGGCCAACAGATTCTCCATGGTGAGCTTAGTCTCCTCGAGGAGCACTATATCTGGTTTACTAGACCAAATTATTTGTTTTAAGAGTCTATTTTTTCCGGGGCCATTTAAGCATGTGATTTTCCATGAGATGCAATTCATTGAGAAATATGAGGATTTAGTGTGAGAGATCTTACTTTTCCCTCATTGGTTAACCTTGCTCCTAACTCTTGAAGGAGTTGGATTGTAGTTTTCTTCTCTCGCTTTTAACTTGGACCCTTGGGATTGTACTCCTATGATGTGATGTTTGATAGAATTGCCTTGTAGGTATTTATCTTCCAGGTGTTTCCTTGTCATGTGCTTTAGTTCTTCTTGTCATAAGTATGCCCCTTCTATTTTTTGTATATATTCCTCCGGTATAACATCCAAACAACTTTTGTCCCATGCTTCTACTATCGAGTTGAGATCTACTCCTTCAAGAGCCTCTATGACATGGTCCTCTACTAAGATTTCTCTAGGTTCGAGATCCATATCTATATCCTCTGATGCCTGGTCATTCTCAGTGTGGCTTTGCCTGGTGGTGTCGCCTCGATTTTTCTCTTGTAGTATTGGAATTTGGTTTAGCATTTCGCTTTCCTCCTCAAAATGATCTTCTGAAGTTGGTTCTTCCTGTACTTCTTGCAGGGCTTCGATCTTGTTTTTGTTGGTTGAGGGTTGCTAGCCCTGTTTTCCTTGACCTTTCCCATTGTTCCTATTTTTTGGGGCTACCTTGGTGAAGCCTTGTTCATCCACCTTCCTTTGTGTTTGTGTGTTGGTTTTTTGAGAGATTTTTTGAGGAAAATATCTAAAGAAATTCCCATGCTCATGACATTTTTTGCATCTGAAGTGTATGTGTTCATAGTTTATATTTTGGAGCCATATCTCGTCTCTGAAGACTAGTTTGATAGCCTATGGTAGTGCTCTTGACACGTTGATGTAGACGCAGATTCTGGCATATGAGACATAGTAACCATTCCTGGTACCCTTCGACATTTTAATGTATTCTCCTAACTCGTTTCCTATTCCTTTTAGCAGAGAGGGCGACCAATAGTCCTTCGAGAGCGAGTAGATTCTTACCCATATGAGGACCCTGGTAAAATATTTCTTTTCAGGGGTGAAGTTTTCCTTCTAGTATATCATATACAACCCTGCAGAGTTGAAGAAATATGAGCCGCCTTCAAATATATGATCAAGATGCTCAAGGAGATCAAAGATGATTGGGCAGAAACCCTTAGAGCGTAGCTGCAATATTATTTCTCCTTTAGGGCGCCATTTGGTATGAATCCACCAGTTTAGGGCTTTTTCCGTAGGCCAGATACCCATGAATTTACGGATGATGACATTTTTATGCATGAAGTCTTTATACGCAACAACATCTGAGTCTTGAATCTCAAGAACTAGTATTTTTTCGCCTTGGGTTTACAATTGTTATTTGTTTGAGTTTGAGGCCGATGTCTTTCTTCTGCGTATGGCTGGCTAGTGGCCCCCGCAACATTGGGTTGT
Organism: Pinus albicaulis; assembly: GCA_034641835.2. Classification (NCBI taxonomy): domain Eukaryota; kingdom Viridiplantae; phylum Streptophyta; class Pinopsida; order Pinales; family Pinaceae; genus Pinus; species Pinus albicaulis. Next base: position 8,037 of record JAXQQM020060600.1, read on the forward strand.
GAGGTTGATGGCTTGCTTGAACCTTTCTTCGTCCCTTTTTTTCCCAGGGCGACGACTCTTGATTTACTGGAGGAGTTGAAGGCATTGTAAGTCATTAGCTTGGTGAAGAACGAAGCTTTGGTTCCCTACCTTTACCGAGATTGCATCCTGAAAGGAGGGGGCCCCTGAGCCCCCTCTGAATCTGCGATGGAAGAGCAGAGAAACGCGAGTCAATAAACCCTAGCTTGGATGTCTCAGAGTAACGCAAGTTCCCTTTCTTGATTCACTCCTTTATAGGGTTTTATTTAAAGCTTTATTCATTGTAAGAAGAATCAAATTCCTTCTCTGTACATTATTGTTCAATTTTTGTTTTTAAATGTTTTTAGTAACTCTGGATCCGTACTATCAAAAAGGCCTTCACAAATGATTGGGCATTGTGTTGTAGATATATATGTACTACTTTTTATTTTATTAGAATTAAGGAGTCTTTTTACATGCCTGTACTCACTTGTTTATTCTTTTTGCAGTCGTCTCTAAAGGTTGCGAGGTCTAAGAACCTCTCAAGGTAATTATGAGAAAATACTTTAACTTTTCATATTTAATACCCTTTTTTATTATCGATTGTCAAATTACTGACCTTTTGTCTATTTATTTTTATGGGTAACGCTTCCTCAAACCAGATGGGTTTCTTATTTCCTTCAATGTTTCTAGTTTTTGGATACTTCTACAACTTACAGGACATTTAAATACCTTTATACAGGTCAAATGATCCAAACCCTTGGCCTCCTTTTGCCCGGACGTGAATGTTGTGTTCGAAGTTCAAACTCCAATTTTTTTTGTTATGAATTATTTAATAATTAATTTTGTTTATATATTCTTGAGATGTATTTCTTCTTGAATGGAATAACTTACCAAAGGCTCAAAGGCTCAATGCCTCTTATGTAATAAGTTTTTTTGGAAACTCTCTGACTCTTACTGTAATTTTTGTGACCAAATACTTTATTATATATTACTGGAAATATTACATTTATAAAATTATTATCCATAGTGGTTTTATAGTTGCATGACTAGTTTTTCCATGAAGTTAAAGCCTGATTTGTAATTACATCAATGTATTATAATAATATTTTCTCCTTTTAAATTTTTACCAGGAATATATTAAACCTGTAAGAAATCTTTCTTTTAGTATCCTTGATGCTTCCTTCCCAAAAGGTTTTGGGCCTATATGCATGTTCTTATGTTCTTGTATTTACATGTTTTATACATTTTCTTATTACACTGTTTTATTAGTAGTTATATATACTATATATTATACAATTTACATGTTTTTATATTTTTTCAAACCTTTACATGTGTATTTATAAGTAGATATATTTATATTTTTTCAAACCTTTACACGTGTATTTATAAGTAGATATATCTCTACTCCTCAAATATAACAATCTTCCTAAATATCAATCTTTGTAACTCTTACAAAGTTACTAATAAAATATTAAAATATCGACTACCTAATACTACTAGAGTATACACAATATTCACTAGAGTTACTATCTTTGTAGGGTAATTGTATTCACTAGAATATCCCATGTTTATGGGAGAGTATACACAAGTTGTACTACAAAATTAGAAGATCAAAGAAACTATACAGTAACAATTTTTCTTTCTCGTTTTCTACACAATAGTTTCCAGTATTCACATATTCAAACTGTATGTCTTTCAATAGTGTATTTGCTCTAATCCGTCTACTTGAAACTTTTGCACAAAATAAAATCAATTTGTATGCAAAATTAACTATATCATTAATAAAGATAGAATCTATACCATTTTATTTTACAATTTTCACACATAAGGTAGGTTCATAACACTGACTTGAAGATTATAAAATTTTGGAAATTCCACAATTCACAATAAATTTAGTCATTTAGATGCCTAGGACTTATTTCTGGGCAATTAATATTCATATTCATCATCAATTTGCAGTCTCGTCTCTTTCAGCCAAGTGTATTCCAACATTAATTTTCCAGACCTCTTTATTTATTATAAACATCTTAAATACAAATTTACAATAATTCATTGTCGGTAATAAAATATTGATAATTAAATTATTCATGTCATTCAAACTTAAACATTCAAAAAGGAAAACACATATATACAATTATTTACATATAAACCTCAAGTTAGGGGATGTCACAAATGCTATGAATGTCACCACTGCTAGTGTTAATAGAGTGAACTTCCATACTTTTGTAAATACTTAGATGTGAACTAGATCACATCAAAGACCATGAGCTTTGAGACTTGAAAATCATATATATAGAAAAGATTAACATGGTGAATTGGTAACAATTAGAGTAATTTGGGCGAGGCCTAGGATCAAGTCTTTCGGTTGCCACTATAACACAAAGAGTATATCCAAAAACCCACAAGTTAAATATACCAATAACTTATGACTTAGTAAGATTTGAGACATCATGTGAGTGAAGGTGCCTACACTTTGGGCCTTATCACATCAGGCTAAACATATCCCTTGGAATTGAACCCAAGTATACTGGAGAACAAACTGTGCTCCTAACCAGTGAAACAACCAAATAAACATCTTGTAAGCTAGATATGCCATGTTTATGGCTATAAATCTCTCACTTAAAAACACCCTCCAAGGTAAAAGTAAGGAGGAGAGTAAGCCTTACAAATTTTGTTAATGAATAAAGTTCACATTAAAGAAGTTTTCGTAAGAAGATTTATGAAATAATGTCAGTTCTATTAGCATTATTTACATTAAAAAGCTTGGTATTAAGTTTCATAAATTAATGCCAACTTTATGGACATTAAATGAAATTAAAGATGACTACATATTTTATTTTCATTCATGATTTTCTATTTTTATATATTTTATTTTAAATATATTTATTATTAATTTTTTTTGTATGGCTAGGTTTAGTCTAGGTTGGGGCTAGCTTGTTTATTAAATAGATGAAAACTAATTTATCCAACTCCCTTTTGAAGTTTAATTCTCCCAAAGTAGCTTTCATTCTCAACCATTTTCCATGAAGTTTGAACGTGTGACCTCGCGAAGACAAAACCCCACACAAACCAACTCATTTACCTATGAAATATTTATTAAAACAAAATTTAAAACCAATAAAAAATAAAATTATTTTTTATTTTAAATATAAAAACATTCTTCCCCAATGGGGGTGTCAGACTATGGGATCCACTCGTCACACGAAGAATGACGGTTGGATCTTGGTTTAAGCGGGGGAGAGTAGGGTCACAACTCCTCCACCATGCGATGCGTTAATATTCCTGAGCTCATATGTTTGAAAATTCCTCCTTTGTCTGTGTGCAATGGATTTGTACTGTCCCAAGGTTCAATGGCACTGACGCTTATCTAGTTAAGTGGATTGGTGCACGAAGTTATTTGGTCGTTCTTTGGCTCTCTGAGGGATGTGAATTCCTCTATGCTCTTATATCTTCGGGTCATTTGGTTAGGGTGGTGGTCGTCTGTCTATCACTCCTCCCGCGAGCTCAATTCGGTCATATTTCTTTCCTTATTGCACTTGGTGAAGCTTTCCCTCTCCTCCCTAAGTCAGAGGGTGTGTTGTTCGAGGTTCTAGCTGGTTTTGGGTCTGGTTGCTCTGGGTCTGCATGGTTTCTTGCCTTGGTATTATGGATGGTGGTTCTTTGGTCGTTTGTATAAATAATATATTTCTTGTTTAATCGACACCCGAACTTCTGGTGGTGTTGGTTTCATTTGGGTGGCGGAATTGGTGCTAGGGTGGTGTTGGCTTTTTGGTGTAGGCATCCCTTGGTTCTTCCCTTCTAGGGCCGCAAATAATTGACCCCCTTTTAGTGTAACCTTGTGGCTCTGGTGTCAGTCGAGATTTTCGGAGCTCACTTTTCTAAATTGTTCTTGTGCGCAGCTTGAAGGTTACTCTTTGACCTTCCCAGCTGAGGGTATGTATGCATGCTCTAGTTTGGTGCGGTATTTGTCTAGCGGTGAATTTAAGGCGGGGGATCTGTGACGTCGAATACCCTTTCCTACACTGTTTGTTGTGTGAATTGTTGAGCCTCTAGTGGAGGGTGGCTAATTGATCAAGTGCGTAGTTCTTGACTGCATGCTGCTTGGTCCATTTTGTGGTCCTTGGTGTGGATTGGGGATAGCCTTTGCGGCCTGGGCTTCTTTTTGGACTTCAGCATGAAGCCAAGCCCATGCTCCTCGCGTGCCCCAGTTCAGGCAAAGGCGAAAGCATCGCGCCTTAGGGAAGAGTTAAATGTTTAGGAAGGCGTTCAGGGTGGCGTAGTGAACGCGAGTGGTGGCAGCAATAGATGAGGTGTTGGTTCATTATGTGGAGCTCGTAGGGGGGCGAAGGTCCTTGGTCAGTTCCGCGGCGGGCAAAGTTAGTAGAGTGTTAAGTTAGAGCAGACGTGGCATTGTCGAAGACATCGGGTTGTGGCCGAGCAATGGCCTCACGTGGATGGTGTAACATCCAGGGTTGTGCAGGGTCAGCTAGTTGCACTCCTTCCAGATGTACTAGGAGTTCCATGACGCTTCAAGCGTTGGTACAATATATCATTGACTTGCTGGAATCTCATGATAGAGGCTGAAGGGAGGAGCATGAGGCACTTATGGCCAAGCTGGAGCAGATCCACTACTTCTAGTGCCATGTTCGGAAAAGAGTCGTAGTTGTCGGGCATGGGCGAATTTCGCTGATGGAAAAAGTCGAAAAGATGGAAGCTTGGCTTGCTCACTTTAAGCATCATGTCAATTTCCTGTATCACCCTCCTGCTCCTCGAGGAATGGGGCTAGATAATTGTAGAAATTTGATAACCCAACCCCGATTTTCAGTTTCTCCTTATTTCTCCCATAAAGTTAAATGCCCATTCACATAGCCATACATTCAACAAGCTGGAAAAATAAATATTTTATGAAAACACTAATTCTGGAAATTTCACAATGCTGAAATGCATAAATAAAAACTCAGAAAATAAATCAGCCACACAGAATTTTGACACGCTGATTTTTGGTTAATGTGACCCTGGAAAAACCCCCTACAACTCTTGGGGAAAACCAGTTCGAAAGCTCTCTTTTATTTCTGATAAATATCTTTTACAGAGAAATAGAAAAACACAGAAAATTCCAGCAACCAGTATTTTTACTTATCTCGAAAACCATGCACATCCTCCGCCTCGATTTTCGTGCCAAATAGAAACATAAATTTACAGCAGAAAGCACAACATTAAATGTTGTATGGACAACACCGAAAATAGTGCCGGAACAATTGTACAACCCCCTCGAAAATTGTGCCACTTGCTACGTCGAAAAACGTGCTGTACAGACCTCAATTTGTGTGCTGAAAACTGCTGTACGAATTTTAGAAAATAGATCTGTTTTTGCTACTGTAAGGACCTCGGTCTCTGTGACTCCTTAATTGCTGTACGGACCTCGAAATTCGTGCTGCATTAAATGTTGTTTTCTCTCCTCGAAATTTGTGCCACTTGCCTTGAACTTCGTGCTGCTGCTTGCTGTACGGATTTGCTGAAATCTTGCTGCCTCGGTATGTGTGCCAAGGTGCTGTTCTTCCTCCTTCTTATCTGCTCAGAAATATCCTTCGCTCTCTTCCTCTTCTTCTCTCAATCTGCTCATGAAAGAATGAATGACCTTTTCCCTCCTTTTCCTCCTTTAACCTAACCCTAAGTGACTTTTGAGGAATCCCAAAATCCAATGGCTGAGATAGCTTTAGATCTAGGGCTGAGATTAAATGCTCATTTAAATCTCACTTTCTATTTTTTAATTCACCCCACTTTAATAAAGACCCACTTAGTCATTTATTTCCAAAGTCACTTTTCACTTTCTAATTTCACATTGAATTTATTAAAGTCACTTTAAAATTAGACTTTAGTAACTTTATCACTTAAAGTCACTTTTAAATTAGATTTGACTTTATAACTTTATAAAGTCACTTTAGGAGAAAAATTAAAATATTTTGGACACTTTTCCCTGGGCCAAAAATCAAAGTCTTAGGAAACCACATGTCCCGGTAACCAAATTTCAGCAATAATTCTACTTCAATAACCTTCATAACTAATTATAGTAACATTATAGTAACATGTGTCTTTCTGGTTCTTTCTAGTCTCTAGTATGTTAAGCCTCAAGATCATGAACTAGCATTGGTCAACAAATATGGTCGGACTAATACATTTTGATATCTATACATATGATTTTTGATTAATAGAGAATCTTCAAATATATTTACACACACAAAATCCTTTTATCGCTGAAGTCTATATTACTTTTACACAGACTAGCGGATATATATCCTTTTATCCGCGAGTCTGTGTAAAAGTAATAAAAGGATTTTGTCGGCTCGCTAAACTCGTGAGTTTTCTCCGTGAAAATCACCGATCTCAAACACTCGAACTAAACTCAATATTTTTTCTCCATGAAAATCACATCTCAAACAACCAGCCTCATAAACACTCTTCATATATAAGAAGAGCCATCAGGAATTAAAAACGATTCCAAATGCTTTCACTTTCCAAGGAAGAAACACTGAAGAATTCGGAGCCATGACCGATCATTCTTTTACGTTGTGACAATAGAATGCTCAACTAAACTTGACCAGGGCATGGTCACAATTCCACGACATGTAAAACCAAGGGGAGTAGATTGATAATTCGGCATCCGGTTCATGAAAAGGAGTCATCGTGGGCAGAGTTGGTCTTATCGTTTTCCCCGAAGACTTGTCTGGTGGTCGATTTGAGAGGTCCTAATAAGATGGGATTCATAACCATTTCGAATGAATTTTGCTTTTCATCATTTTTCATTAAGATCAGAGTAGGGTCGTCATCAGTGAGGTATTACAGTGAAATTAGCGAGGATAAAGACCATATAAATGCATACGAGGTGTTGGGAGTGGCGTGCAACTGCAGCGATGCTGAAATCAAGGCAGCATTCAGGAAGCTCGCGAAAAAAACTCATCCGGATCTGCACATACATTCGGATGCCAATTTATTCTCTCGCCGATTCGTCCGTATTCTGGCCGCATACGAGGTGCTTTTCTTCATCCTCTTGTGCTGTGTGAATGCAAATGTAATCTCGTTCTTCGCTATGTACATAGTGTTCTTGGCATGAATTTGCAAAAAATGAGAGAAGCTTTAAATTGCATTGATACTTCCTATTGTGCCATATGCAAATGCGAATACTTGCCACCAGTAGCAAGAGGTTTTGTTGTAATTTTAATTCCGCAGAATGGATGGACCATAATTCACTAGTGCTTTGAGTGATTATGGTCAGCCGGGCGAGGCCATCGATATGTGCATGGAAGAATTAGGTCCGATTTCGTTTGAAACATCTCAGCTCACAACTGTATGGTCACAAAATTGTTATTCAGCCCTTAAAACCGGGGAAGGATAATCTAGCCAAAGAGGGGCTTAATCGCTTTACGATTGGGAGTAAACAGAAGGTCAAGTACCGCAGACGGTATTGCTTCATATAGCTATCCGATTCACTTAATTATGATGGTACTATACTAGTATCTCCAGGGTTCTAGTTTGGGATCATTGTTTATTTTTCTCTTCATTTAGGTTCAATTTCCATAAAGTGGCATGTTGGCTCATTGTGATAAGGTTAGAAGGGCATATGTCTCCAGGATAGAGGTTTTCACACTCAGGTGTGTCTCGTGATCCCTTGGCCTTTTCTAAGTCATAAATTACCTGTGATGTGTTGCTTGTGGGCTTTTGGCACTAGCTTAGGGTTTATAGTGGCAACAAGGTGGATTTGAACTTGGAACTTGCCCACGGAACCTTGACCAGCTTTCGATTCCTTTAGATTAAAAAAAATAATACTCAATACTAGTAATTTTATTAGAAAAATTGTATAGTACTTGTTATTCGGTATCAATGAACATAGATCCATCTTAACCTGGGATTTATTAAACACCCAAAAAAATTAAAAAATCAAAGTGCAAATACTCAATACTTTTATGCTATGAGAAAGCGGTCCAGAAATTGCCAATAATTACCAGCTAGGATAGATCCCTATTAACATAGGATTTATTAAATACCCAAAGAGATTAAAAACTCAAAGTGCAAACTTCTCTTTGTCGAAACAATCATAGGTTAACGTGAATCTGTGCTAGGTTCTAACATTAGACCTGGGAGGGTAGGCTTTTATTTTATTAGTGTTAGGTGTGCCATGTGGCACATCTCTTCCACTCGTGCTTCTCTTGCACAAATATGTTATTATATACTAGTTTTTAACGGTAGATTTGGGAGGCTAGCCTTTCATTTCATTTTATTTTATTATATTAGTGTTACACATTTAAAATGACATATTTTATTTTATTAGACATATAACATGGCACAAGCGACACATCTCTTTGACATTGCTGCACCTGGGTTCATTTTGTGTAATTAGTCCTATTTGTTGAGAAATCTAGGGCATCATATGGATTAGGTTTTTTTTAGGTAGATTTCTCTTAGACTTTGACATTTTCTTGGGATTGCTCTTTTCTTTTTATTAATTCTTCTTGCCATTTATTATTTTCCATTCATCAAGACAAATGCCAAACAATGAAGATCATAACAAGACACACAAGATGTAGGCACTCAGCCAAGGCAAAAACACTCCAAGGGGAAAACCTAGTCCAACTCTTTCACTAGTAGATTCAAATCAAGATGGGACAATCCAAGACCCTTTAGACCTAGACAAAGACCTCTTCCAATCACCAAGTCAGCCCTTCCTTCTAGTAGATGATCCTTGCCAAAGTCTTCAAGTGTCTGCTTCGCAGATGCAACTTCAATCCAAAATTTCAGCCCCCAGCTACAAAAATTCAGCCCTTAGCTTCAGAATTTTGGACCTGCAGTAGATTCAGAAATTTCGGCCCCAACTACAGTCCAGTAAATTTGCACGTGTGAGAGAGAGATGCCCAAAAACTCGGTTCGTTTCTTCCCAACTTCTTCCTTCCTTCTCCTCAACTTCGCTTTTCTTTTCCGCCTCTTTCTCCTGTAGATTGAACTTGTTGAGTGTGTGCCTCAAATGAGTTGAGTTGGCTCTCTATATGTATTACCTCTGTTGGGTCGAATAGCCCTAATCCAAGCCGACTTCATGAGGACAGGGCCGACTTGGTGTGGAGGTGACAAATGACACTTTTGACTCAAAAATAATTATTTCTACATGATTCAAAAGCCGGAGAAGGGTCTAATAAAAATGACAATGACTCTATTGACTCATGACAAAACCTAGAAGCCTTTAATGAAGGCTTTGACCTAGAAAATAAATAAAAGAGCATGAAACCCATGCTTCAATAATATTTTTCTTTTACAATAATTTTTTCTTTTGACAAATACAATTATGAAGACCGACACTAGTACATTATTCAACGCTCCCTCTTAGCTAGGGAGGTATTCATAATTACATATATACAGAGGTACATGGAAGATCTCAAAATGATATACTCTATGAAGAGTCATAGCACACGCAGTGCTACAGGTTAGATATGTTTGTTTTTGTAGCATTGTATGTGTTCTACCCTTGAAATTTTGTGGAGGGGCTAGAATACATGAGATCTCCAAAACCCATAAATCGTTTTTGGAAATTCCACCTATAGACGACTTAATTAGATTATTAGTCAATTTTTAAATATTTCCTAAGTCTAAACTTAAGGAATATGATTAATTAAACATAATTAATTAAGTCATGGTGTGAATGTTCTAGAAAGTCACATGGATCGATTTCAAGTTAATCCTAGCCATTGATTAAGATCTAATTTTGGTCGTTGAAGTCTCAACGAAGGATTATAAGAGAAGTCGATGGGGCTTGGAGAAGAGACACTTGAGCAGTTTGATTTTACTGGGAAATTGATTTCCAGAGTAGCAGCATTTTGTTGCAGGAGAGAGGTTCAGTGAGGTCGAAGCAGTGAGAGAGGGGCAGAGACAGTGAAGCCGGAGGAGGAATTCCAGATCCGGTGAGTGCATTGGCAGAGAGGTAGAGATGCCACAGTGAGGCTGACACAGTAGCTTTAGTGGGTAATTTGTATTTGCTGGAGGAGAAACATAACATTCTTTTGGGTGCCTGGTTGGGCAGAGGGTCCAGATGCCAAGAGAGTCGCTTTCGATCAACCGACGAAACAACTGAGGTGATGCAGCTTCCACGTCTGGGATTTAGAAGAGTCGAAATCACGGTGAGCTGATGCAGAGACTACGTGATGCGCTTGGATCACTCCACTTATACAGGTGCTCGACTCCGCTCGTGAGTGAGGAATTTCCTCCCGCAGTATTTTCGCGTTTTTTTCTATCCACACACTCTTAGCATCCAGTTCGGCTCGATATTTCACTTCGCATAATATTAAAACCCTCAATTGTTGCACCGATTTTCCCAAGTTGGCTTTTCTGGGACATTGGTCCAAAAATAACGGTATTATTTTTTGTGTGTGCTAGCATTTTCTTCCAACGTTTTATTTCTTCCACAGTTTTATTTGTGAGGGTTGCAGTGTATTTAATTCGATATTTTCCATGGGAAACAACAAATAAATTGTTAAATAGAATTAACAATTAGAAGAATTAATTTCAGTTGCTGCAATAGGATTCGTGGTTAGCCGAATTTTCACATGGTATTAGTGTTGAGATTTTGTGTATTTGGGGTAGTATCAGTTGTGCTCCAAGTCACAAATTTTGAGGAAGGACTAGAGTACACCTGATCTACAAGACCTAGAAATGGATTTGGGAAATTTCATCTGGTTTAGGAGATATTAAATGAATTAATTATTTTAAGTGTATTTCCTAAGTTAAAACTTAGGGAACTTAAAAAATTAAAGTGAATTTAATTAAACATGTGATGAAATTGTCTTAAGTCACACAGATCAAGCTTTCTTTTAATCTTAGCCATTGATTCAAGATCTGATCATGGCCGTTGATTTGTCAACGGGAAAAGTATAAAGGAAAGACTTGGGGTCATTTGTAAAGAGACACAGAGGCAGAGCACTGAAGCTAAGCTGAGATTCTAGGGCAGGGTTTGCTAAGAATACTTAGAAATGTTTCAGCTGCAGAGAGGGGAATTTAGACCAAGGGGATGATCTGATCCTAGGGTCTAGAATACACAAGACGCAGAGATCAGCTCAAGGACAACACAGAGGAAGGAAGCAGCAGGAGCAGCAAGGACAGCGTAATTTTCAAGAGACCCTTCAGAGGTTACGCAGAGACCCTTAGGGGCAGCATAGTGACTGCATCACCCAGTCTGGGGTAACGCAGTCCCTTCTGGAGCAACGCTGAGGGTTTGGAGGCCATCCAAGGCTGATGCAGAGGCTTTCAGGGGCTTTAGAGGCTAACGTAGAGCCTTTTAGGGGTAGCGATGGGGTTTCTAGGCCCTAATCTTGGCTGAGTTCTCCCGGTTGAGGGTATGGTGTTGAAGTTTGCAACAAGAAACAGTGAAGGAGGCATCTTGAAACATCATTCTTGATTCTAGTTGGAAAATAATCACCTAAACTAGGTGGGGACCACACAGGCTATTTTTAGGTGTATGTCTATTTTTAGACATGGTCAGCATATTCTATATGTAGCAGGAGGCTATTTGTAGATGGTTGGTCAAATGTGAAAAATAGATGAGATTCTATTTTTAGAAGATTGGGCGAAGTCTATTTATAGATCGTCGATCTAAACATAGATGCATGTCGATTATTATTAGCTCTTAATAATAATCAGACTCTAAACAACAGCTGATTCTCTTGAAGCACTTTATTTCAGTGAACAGATTTGGAAAATCATTGGGCTGAAGGAATTACGCAATTCCTAAGGGTTTACTGGAGTTCATGCATGGAGGACTCAATTAGAACTGAAGTGGCAAAGTTATGACAGAGTTGGAAGAGTAGTTCATGGAGTTGTATTCAGTTTAACTCAGTTAGACTGAGTTGCGCTAGTTGTATCTAATCTAACTGAATGATACACTAGTGAGAGTGGAGTGAATTAATTAGTTAATTAATTCACAAATAATAATTCATTAATCAACTGAACAATACAGCAGTTAACTACAGTGCATGTCAGATCCAGTGGAGACCCAGTGGAGAGATAGGTGAAAGGGCAAGATAGACTATCCGTTGTGACTACTAGTGATGCATGAATTGCATCTACATATACATTGGAGTTGCCAATGATAATGACGCAGTCAATGAGAGTGGGATTACATTGAATTGGTCTTTGTAATCAGCTTGGATTGCACAGTGGAGGCAGGCTAGCAAGAGGCAAAGATTGGTGCATGGATTTGCAAGATTGGTCCTGATTAGTGTATGATGATTGTACTGTACTGAGAGCTTGTGATAAGCTTTGTATGCTTGTATGAGATTGTCATATGATCTCCATGTTACATAATATATAGTTGGGGTTTCAGCTTCAGGCTTTCCCAGTTAAAAATTGTGTTATGTGCGATTGTTTTTGTTTATGCTTCACATGTGTGTGTAATTAATTTTTTCCGCAAAAGATTAACAAGTGGAATTGATTCAGTATTTTGCATAAAGTTAAATAGTGTGAGATCAGGTGAATCAAGGACATATGCATGCTTAGTGCATATAATTTCTACATGGTATCAGAGTTGTGTTATAGATTTTCTACATGGAATGAGAGCAGGAAATTTTGGGCGCGCGAGTTTGCAGAGAATATCTGAAATATTTGGTGAAAATTTTTCAGAAACAAATAGCATATTTAGATTCTTTGCGAAAAAAATACCCAAATTGAAAAAAAAAATCGGTCAAGTCGGAGCTCGGATGAGGTAGATATCATCGATTTAAAATCAGCTCTTTTGTTAGAAAATTTTGCGACGGCGGGACAATTACAATGTGCGCGAGCCAAGAATCTACATGCACTGAGGTACAAGATGCATGAAAAGCTTTGAGGAGCAAAGCAGAGGTTAGTGACTTGGTGGTTGAGAGGAAGCCTCTCAACATGCAGCCTGAGAAGCAGTCTCAGAAGGTTGTGGAGCAACCACAACTGGAGATGCAGAAGAATCTTTATAGATTTGATGTAGATGGGATTTATACGGAGCTTCCTACTGTTGGGAAGTGCAAGAAAGATATACAATTGAAGCTTGAGAAGGAGCAGGATTTGCATGCAAGTAAGAGTGAACCTCGAGACGTGGAGCAGCCACAAGATGAGGATCATGGAGTGGGAGCAACCACTTATGCAGAGAAATTTCGTGCCAGATGGGTAGAGGGGGTGCATGCAGCTATACCACCAGGTAAGAGGTGGGGCGACATGCATGGATAATCCAAGAAGAAATTTCTGGGCAGGATTCATGGAGATGGTGTGGATCTCATGAATTGAACCTGGCTACGAGGTGCCCATAGAGCGGCAGTAGCATGATCAGTTGGATTGATGCAGGCAGATCAAAGTGACAGTGTCGGATACTGGAGCGCGGTTCAAAGTTGACAGCAAGTGCAGAGTGCATGGGTGCAGAGTTCAACAACGTAGTGGTTCTTGAAGATATGTGCAGTAATTAAGCAGAAGTCAAAGACTTTGATGACAAATGCATTATACTGATTGAGTTGTTTGGAGCCTTTCAGTTTCGGAAGTGTTGTAGCAAGAGTTGCAGAGCAGATGCATGGAGTTGCAGGGCGCTTGCAATGGTTGCAGGGCGAATGCATGGAGTTGCATGTCGCATGCAAAGACAGTCCTTTCTTGTTGAGAGGGAGTGTTGAAGTTTGTAACAAGAAACAGTGAAGGAGGCATCCTGAAACATCATCCTTGATCCTAGTTGGAAAATAATCACCTAAACTAGGTGGGGCCCACACAGGCTATTTTTAGGTGTATGTCTATTTTTAGACATGGTGAACATATTCTATATGTAGCAGGAGGCTATTTGTCGATGATTGGTCAAATGTGAAAAATAGATGAGATTATATTTTTAGAATATTGGGCGAAGTATATTTATAGATCATCGATCTAAAAATAGATGCATGTCGATTATTATTAGCTCTTAATAATAATTAGACTCTAAACAACAACTTATTCTCTTGGAGCACTTAATTTCAGTATACAGATTTGTCAAATCAGTGGGCTGAAGGAATTATGCAATTCCTAAGGGTTTACTAGAGTTCATGCATGGAGGACTTAGTTAGAACTGAAGTGGCAAAGTTATGACAGAGTTGGAAGAGTAGTTTATGGAGTTGTATTCAGTTTAACTCAGTTAGACTCAGTTGAGCTAGTTGTGTCTAATATAATTGAATGATACACTAGTGAGAGTGGAGTGAATTAATTAGTTAATTAATTCACAAATAATAACTCATTAATCAACTGAACAATACAACAGTTAACTACAGTGCATGTCAGATCCAGTGGAGACCCAGTGGAGAGATAGGTGAAAGGGCAAGGTGGACTATCTGTTTTGACTACTAGTGATGCATGAATTGCATCTACATATACATTGAAGTTGCCAATGATAATGACGCAGTCAATGAGAGTGGTATTACATTGAATTGGTCTTCGTAATCAGCTTGGATTGCGCAGTGGAAGCAGGCTAGTAGGAGGCAAAGATCGGTGCATGGATTTCCAAGATTGGTCCTGATTAATGTATGATGATTGTACTGTACTGAGAGCTTGTGATAAGCTTTGTATGCTTGTATGAGATTGTCATATGATCTCCATGTTACATAATATATAGTTGGGGTTTTCAGCTTCAGGCTTTCCCGGTTAAAAACTGTGTTATGTGCGATTGTTTTTGTTTGTGCTTCACATGTGTGTGCAATTAATTTTTTCCGCAAAAGATTAACAAGTGGAATTGATTCAGTATTTTGCATAAAGTTAAATAGTGTGAGATCAGGTGAATCAAGGACATATGCATGCTTAATGCATATAATTTCTACATGGTATCAGAGCTGTGTTATAGATTTTCTACATGGAATGAGAGCAGGAATTTTTGGGTGCGCGAGTTTGCAGAGAATATCTGAAATATTTGGTGAAAATTTTTCAGAAACAAATAGCATATTTAGATTCCTTGCGAAAAAATACCCAAATTGAAAAAAAAAGTCGGTCAAATTGGAGCTCGGATGAGGTAGATATCATTGATTTAAAATTAGCGCTTTTGTTAGAAAATTTTGCGACGACGGGACAATTACAATGTGCGCGAGCCAAGAATCTACATGCACTGAGGTACAAGATGCGTGAAAAGCTTTAAGGAGCAAAGCAGAGGTTAGTGACTTGGTGGTTGAGAGGGAGCCTCTCAAGATGCAGCCTGAGAAGCAGTCTCAGAAGGTTGTGGAGCAGCCACAACTGGAGATGCAGAAGAATCTTTATAGATTTGATGTAGATGGGATTTCTACTGTTGGGAAGTGTAAGAAAGACATGTAATTGAAGCTTGAGAGGGAGCAGGATTTGCATGCAGGTAAGAGTGAACCTCGGGATGTGGAGCAGCCACAAGATGAGGATCATGGAGTGGGAGCAACCACTCATGCAGAGAAATTTCGTGCCAGATGGGCAGAGGGAGTGCATGCAGCTATACCACCAGGTAAGAGGTGGGGCGACATGCATGGATAATCCAAGAAGAAATTTCTGGGCAGGATTCATTGAGATGGTGTGGATCTCATGAATTGGACCTAGCTACGAGGTGCCCACAGAAAAGCAGTAGCATGATCATTTGGATTGATGCAGGCAGATCAAAGTGACAATGTCGGATACTGGAGTGCAGTTAAGAGTTGACAACAAGTCACGAGTGCATGGGTGCGAGTTCAACAACGCAATGGTTCACAGAAGACATTTACGGTAATTAAAGCGAAGTCGAAGACTTTGATGACGGAGATACGTATCTTTTGATTGAGTTGTTTAGACCTTCGATTTCGGAAGTGTTGCAGCAAGAGTTGCAAAGTAGATGCATGGAGTTGCAGGGCGCTTGCAAAGGTTGCAAGGCGAATACATGGAGTTGCATGTCGCATGCAAAGACAGTCCTTTCTTTTTGAGAGGGAATGTTGAATATTGCAATAAGAAACATTGAAGGAGGCATCCTGAAACATCATCCTTGATCCTAGTTGGAAAATAATCACCTAAACTAGGTGGGGCCCACACAGGCTATTTTTAGGTGTATGTCTATTTTTAGACATGGTGAGCATATTCTATATGTAGCAGGAGGCTATTTGTAGATGGTTGGTCAAATGTGAAAAATAGATGAAATTCTATTTTTAGAAGATTGGGCGAAGTCTATTTATAGATCGTCGATCTAAAAATAGATGCATGTCGATTATTATTAGCTCTTAATAATAATCAGACTCTAAATAACAACTTATTCTCTTGAAGCACTTTATTTCAGTGAACAGATTTGGCAAATCATTGGGCTGAAGGAATTACACAATTCTTAAGGGTTTACTGGAGTTCATGCATGGAGGACTCGGTTAGAACTGAAATGGCAAAGTTATGACAGAGTTAGAAGAGTAGTTCATGGATTTGTATTCAGTTTAACTCAGTTAGACTCAGTTGAGCTAGTTGTATCTAATCTAACTGAATGATACACTAGTGAGAGTGGAGTGAATTAATTAGTTAATTAATTCACAAATAATAACTCATTAATCAACTGAACAATACAACTATTAACTACAGTGCATGGCATTTTCAGTGGAGACCAGTGGAGAGATAGGTGAAAGGGCAAGATAGACTATCTGTTGTGACTACTAGTGATGCATGAATTGCATCTACATATACATTGGAGTTGCCAATGATAATAACACAGTCAATGAGAGTGGGATTACATTGAATTGGTCTTTGTAATCAGCTTGGATTGCGTAGTGGAGGCAGGCTAGCAGGAGGCAAAGATCGGTGCATGGATTTGCAAGATTGGTCCTGATTAGTGTATGACGATTGTACTGTACTGAGAGCTTGTGATAAGATTTGTATGCTTGTATGAGATTGTCATATGATCTCCATGTTACATAATATATAGTTGGGGTTTTCAGCTTCAGGCTTTCCCAGTTAAAAACTGTGTTATGTGCGATTGATTATTTTTGTTTATGCTTCACATGTGTGTGCAATTAATTTTTTCGCAAAAGATTAACAAGTGGAATTGATTCAATATTTTGCATAAAGTTAAATAGTGTGAGATCAGGTGAATCAAGGACATATGCATGTAGTGCATATAGTTTCTACATATGGATCAGTGATTATTTTGGCCCTAGATCTGCCAGTGAGCTATAGATTTAGTATTTTCTCTGTCGGGTTGTCCGGATCTGGAACCCAGATTTGTGTATTCAGAAATATTCTTAATAATAGAACCCTCCAGCAGCCAGAGACCAGTTTTCCCATATTGAGTTTTTCCGGGGACTATTTGTCCAGAAATAACTGTCACTTTGTCAATGTGTGCATGTGCTTATTCTAGATCTGGATTGGTAAAAATCTATGATGTGTTTTGCTTCGATTTTAACTTGAATTTATTCAGTTAATAACTTGCATAAGTAGGAGGAGCATAACCAGATTAACAATAATAATTTCCAGTGTTCCACGGGGACGCGTCCCCCAGGGTGGGGGACGCGCTTCCCCGCTCCCCCACGCTCCCCCGAGGGGGAAACTCTTGGGGAAACTTTTCCCACGTCCCCTTTTTTGGAAAACTTGGGGAAACTCTAGGGGGGCGTTTTTTTGGAGATGAAAAGTGTCTCTCTTGTGGGGGGGACGAGGGGATGCAGGGGGGATGCAAAAGGGACGCGTCCCCCAAATTTTTTCACTAATAACAATAGAAAAAAAAAAAAAAAATTTGTATTTCACTGCTTTATATGTTTATTTTTAGTTCAGTTTTCTATGGCTGTTTTAGACTTAAAATGTCATTGTCATATGATGAATTTAATTTTTGATGTGCATTGCATAGTTTCAATTGTCAAATGATGAATTTAATTTAGATGTACCTTGCATAATATTAATGCCTATTGCCAAATGATGAATTTAGATGGAACATTGCATAATGTCAAATGATAGATTCAATTTAGTAATTTATTTTTAGATTTACATTGATGGTTGCAGAAATGTCAAATGATAATTTTACTTCACAATAGTCTAATACGAAATGATGATCATATTTAGATGTGCATTTCATAATTAATAAGATTTACTATCTACTAATTTAGTTATTAACATATTGTTGGGATTTTTTTTTATATATTAAAATTTTAATAATTTTATAATTTTTATGGCTCTGACGTCCCCCCGTTTCCCCGAAATTTCCCCAAATTTTGGGGTTGCTTATATACGTCCCCCTTGTGCGTATCCCCGCTCCCGCGTTTCCAGTCGAGCTTCCGGTGGAACAATAATAATTTCTGCATAAAGTATAAGATTCAGAAATTTCTACATTGTATCAGAGAAATTGCAGATCTAGAAGGGTCACCAGTAGGAGAATCTGAAGGATCTAGGTGCAGAAAGTAGCTGGAAAAGAAACTAATAAGCAGATCTGAAGGGACAACGTAGTTTTCAGGAGCAGATTCACGCAGAGGGAAGGGTGACGCTGTCCAGCGTTGTGTCCTAGCAAGCCCACGCAATTACTGCATAGAGGCAGCTTAGAAACAACGCTGGTTTGGTCTGAAGCCAGCTAATGTGATTCAGTTCTGAATCTGTCAGATCCAAAAAATACTATAGAAAAGCTGCAGAAATTCAGAAGAGCTGGTGGGGTTAAAATTCTGAAGTTTTCAGATTCTTAGCCTTAGCACAAGTGACAAATATTGGGAGGAGATCAGCTTCTTAGAGAGTTTCTTGCCAAAGGAAACTTGTAGTTTGATCAGAGGATCAAAGAAGAAGCTGAATCATAGTTGATTTGGTAGATTTCCAAGGAGGGAAATCAGTTGTCAGAGGGAGCAAAAGGCACCTGTTTAACCAAGGGACTTAGATCCATTTCTCTAGCAAAGAGAAAAGGAAGTTCCGACACATTCTGAGCAGATGGCTCCTCATGGACTCCGTGATCAGGATAGGCTAGATGGCCTCTCAAAATTTTCGATTTGGAAGGCAAGGATCCTGATTTTCCTTGAGGTGTACAATCTAAGAGACCATGCAGAGCAGATTCTGGCCACACGGACAGATGCAAATCTCCTACGGAAGCATAGGGAAGCTGCTGGGCATGCCAAGTGGTTGATTATGGATAGTATCAAGGATCATATTGTACCACACATAGCTGAGAAGAGGACAACTAATGAGATGTGGAAGGCCTTGACTTCCCTGTATGAGGGAAAGTCTGTCCAAAGGAAAATGCTGTTGGATACCCAAATGAGGTCATTCATGATGACCAAGGGAGAAGACATGGAACACTTCCTCTTCAGACTGCAAGCAATCAGGGATCAACTGACTGCAATAGGTGCAACTATAGATGATGCAGTGATAGTCAGGACTGCCCTCAATGCGGTCACGGATGAATGGGAAACTTTTGTCCAAAGTATCTTGGGCAGAGCGGACCTCCCAGATTGGGACAACTTGTGGTCAATCCTACGGCAAGAAGAACTACGCAGATTCACCAAGAGGCAGCACAACCCTGCGTTGAGCAAAGTAAAGAAGGAAGATGAGGAAGATGCAGCCTTGGCATCAAAGAAGCAACCAAAGAAGAATAAGGATCTTTCTAAGATCAAGTGCTTCTAGTGTGGCGAAATGGGACATTTTGCCAGCCATTGTCCGGAGAAGAAAAGGGACAAGGAAGCATCCTCTTCCAAGGCAGCTGTGGCAGATGATGGGTCGGGAGATGATGCAACCATGAGTACTCATGAACCACGAAGGTGGGGTGATATGGACATGTAGAAAAGCTACATAGAAGAAAGGTGGGATCCTTGAGCAACTCATCTCTTGGATCACAAGCGAGCTATGACAGCGTTAAGACAGTAGCGGGACAAGTGGAGCAGTGGGTGCATAGATCACAGATGAGGCAGAAGCAGAGGCAGATCTGAAGGCTGGGAGGAGCAGTGCAGAGCAAAGCAACAACAGTGTAGAAGCAGTAGCAGCGCAGAGGCTGATGTGACTTCAGCAGCGCAGAGCAGTGCTACTTTTGCAGTGCAGAGCTACAACAGCGCAGAAGGCTTCAGAGGGACAATGCAGTGCAACAACAACTTGATAGATTTCAGCACAAGGAGATGATGTGACTTTAGTAGTGTAGAGGGAGTCTGATTACACAGGCAGAGCTGTAGTTGTGTATCGTTCTTTAGATGCCAGCACAGATTTGTAACCTATGGGGCTTCAGTGATGAGGATGCAGCCCATCAGACTTGTTTGTCAAAGATTGGGCAGGAGATTCAGTTGTTTTTATCAACCACTGAAGTTGCAGTGCAACAGATCAACAATGGTAGTGCTATGAGCAACACAGATGCAACATATTGAGAGGGAGTTGCAGTACAGTGGTTGCAGTGACAGTGGCAGAGTCATGGGCAACAGTACAAAATGGCAGCAACAGTGCAGAGTTGCTTGAGTGGCAGCAGGCCAAGCTTCAATAGCGCAGAACCAGTACTCAAAGTCATGTAATGCATAGTGTGATGTATTGCTAGAGAACACCCTTGATGCTAAGAGGGAGTGTTGAGATTTTGTGTATTTGGGGTAGCATCAGTTGTGCTCTAAGTCCCAAATTTTGAGGAAGGACTAGAGTACACCTAATCTACAAGACCCAAAAATGGATTTGGAAAATTTCATCTGGTTTAGGAGATATTAAATTAATTAATTATTTTAAGTGTATTTCCTAAGTTAAAACTTAGGGAACTTAAATAATTAAAGTGAATTTAATTAAACATGTGGTGAAAGTGTCTTAAGTCACACGGATCAAGCTTTCTTTTAATCTTATCCATTGATTCAAGATCTGATCATGGCCGTTGATTTGTCAATGAGAAAAGTATAAAGGAAAGTCTTGGGGTCATTTGTAAAGAGACACAGAGGCAGAGCACTGAAGCTAAGCTGAGATTCTAGGGTAGGGTTTGCTAAGAATACTCAGAAGTGTTTCAGTTGCAGAGAGGGGAATTTAGACCAAGGGGATGATCTGATCCTAGGGTCTAGAATACACAATAGGCAGAGATCAACTCAAGGACAGCGCAGAGGAAGGCAGCAGCAATAGCAGTAGCAAGGACAGCGTAATTTTCAGGAGACCCTTCAGGGGTTACGCAGAGACCCTTAGGGGCAACGTAGTGACTGCGTCACCCAGTCTTGGGGTAACGCAGTCCCTTCCAGAGCAAAGCTGAGGGTTTGGAGGCCATCCAAGGTTGACGTAGAGGCTTTCAGGGGCTTCAGAGGCTGACGCAGAGCCTTTCAGGGGCAGCGCTAGGGTTTTTAGGACCTAATCTTGGCTGTGTTCTGTAAATCCCGGTTGAGGGTGTGGATCAGTCATTATTTTGGCCCTAGATCAGCCAGTGAGTTGAAGATCTAGCATTATCTCTGTTGGGTTTTCCAGATCTGGAACCCAGATTTGTGTATTCAGAAATATTCTTAATAATAGAACCCTCCAGCAGTCAGAGATCAGTTCTCCCACCTTGGGTCTTTCCGGGGATTATTTGTCCAGAAATAACTGTCACTTTGTCAATGTGTGCATGTGCTTATTCTAGATCTGGATTGGTAGAGATCTGTCATGTGTTTTGCTTCGATTTTAACTTGAATTTATTCAGTTAATAACTTGCATAAGTAGGAGGAGCATAACCGGATTAACAGTATAATTTCTGCATAAAGTATAAGGTTCAGAAATTTCTATAATTAGAGCGTAGATGATCAGCTGGAGAGCTCAGTAGCAGAAGAAAAGAGGAGTTTCGCTGCTCAAGGTGAGCAGTTCGAAACCCCAGAGTGCTGCGCAGTTCCTTAGCCAAGAGGCCGTATTTCTTGAGGAAAATTAATTTTTCTGAGAGAGCAACAAAAAAAACTCAATTTCTTCAGATCGAGAAATTCCAGAGGCAGAGGGAGCAACCAATATTTTCTTGTAGAGTAGATCTCCAACTAGATGTAGTATTTTTGCAACAACATAACTAGCATTGTGTGGAAGAAGAGCACACACTGAGGGGGAATTTTCCTCTGGGAACTTCTAGTCCCAAGAAGTTTGATTTCCCTTGCAGATCAACAGTCGTTGTGAAGTTTCTCACTCCAGAAGGGAGTGCATAGAGCTGAGCAGCAGCTGAGCAAAAGGAAGAGGAGATTTTCGACATTTTTGTTGAGATGGCCACAACTGGGCTACAAGAACAGGACAAGTTGGATGGAGCTTCCAACTATGTGATCTGGAAGGCAAGGATTTCCTTCCTTCTAGATGAGTATGATCTCAAAGCATATATCGATAACGTGGTAGCTATCCCCACGGATACAGAGCAGCTGAAGTAGTATAAGAAGGAGATGGTGAAGGCAAAGAGATTGTTCCTTGATGGAGTTCGAGATCATGTGGTGTCACACATAGCAGCCTAGGGAACTGCCAAGGAGTTGTGTGATAATCTTTCCATGCTATACTAGGTATCTTCCGAGCAACGAAAGATGTACTTAAAAGAGAAGCTGAGATGCACCCGGATGTAGAAGGGGGAGCACATCGATCCTTTCCTTACCAGGATTCAGGAGATACGAGATGAGTTGGCAGTTGTAGGGTCAACACCTCAAGCCATAGAGCTAGTACGAGTAGCCCTCAACAGTGTTTCAACAGAGAGTCAGGTATTTGTCCAAAGTATTTTGGGCAGAGAAACCTTGCCAAGATGGGACACGATGTGGGAAAACTTGCAACAAGAGGAGTTGAGGCAAGATTTGATGAAGAGCACCATCAGTGGCAGCAACAACAACAATGGATCGAAGCAGGTAAAGGAAGAGGAGAATGTGGCCCTCGCATCGAAGGGTCCCAGTCAGGGACAGGAGGAGTGTAGGAAGAAGGACCTGTTGAAGGTCAAGTGCTCCAGGTGTGGAGAGCTAGGCCACTATAGCTCTCATTGTCCTCTCAGGAAGAAGGACAAGGAGGAGAAGCAGGACCAGCAGGCAGCTTCTGCCGAGATTGATAGGCTGTCCTCCAGGCTAGAGGAAGATTTCACCATGATTGCAGACATCCCTCCAGGAGTGAGGTGGGATGACTAGGTTTTGTAGCCACAGAGCACTACAGATGGGTAGGATTCTTGAGGAGGTCCACCTCTTGAATCAATACCTTGCTACTGGAGCCCACAATATTTCAGTAGCAGGATGGACCAATGGTAGTTGATGCAGTCAGATGCCAGAGTGAGTTGCAGAGACTAGTTGCAGTTAGATGCTGGGGAGCGCAGTGCATAGTTGGCAGCAGTGCAGTTGGCACAATGCAGAGTCAACAACAACGCAAAGCCTTCAGTGACAGCGCAGATACTAGTAGTAGTCAGGACTCGGGTGACAGATGCATCATGCTGAACACAGTTTGTTCAGTACTTTAGATGCTTCTCAGTTGCAAATGTTGCAGTTGCAGCAACAACAGATGAGAGGGAGTGCAGCGCAAATGTAGTATTGACAGCAGTTTAGCATTTTCAGCAACATCATGAATGCAATGCATATCAGAGTTGCGCAGTGGTTGGTGGGCAGCAGTAGCTAGACATCAACAGTGTGACAGGAGATGCTGCAAAAGCAGTGTATTGCTACTAGAGAGGTACAACAGTACTAGAACACATTCTTCGCTAAGAGGGAGTGTTAGTTTTTTAGCATTGAATGTGTTCTAGCCTTGAAATTTTGTGGAGAGGCTAGAATACACGAGATCTCCAAAACCCAGAAATCGTTTTTGGAAATTCCACCTAGGGAAGACTTAATTAGATTATTAGTTAGTTTTTAAATATTTCCTAAGTCTAAATTTAGGGAATATGATTAATTAATCAAAATTAATTAAGTCATGGTGTGAATGTTCTAGAAAGTCACATGGATCGATTTCAAGTTAATCCTAGCCATTGATTAAGCTCTAATCTTGGCCGTTGAAGTCTCAACGAAGGATTATAAGAGAAGTCGACGGGGCTTGGAGAAGAGACACTTGAGCAATTCGATTTTACTGGGAAATTGATTTCTAGAGTAGTCGGAGAGAGGTTCAGTGCGGTCGAAGCAGTGAGAGAGGGGCAGAGATAATGAAGCCGGAGGAGGCATTCTAGATCTAGTGAGTGCATTTGCAGAGAGGCCACATTGAGGCTGACGCAGTAGCTTTAGTGGGCAATTCGTATTTACTGGAGGAGAAGCAATGATTGTTGATTTATGGTAGCATCGGATGTGCTCTAGCCTTGTAATTTTGTATATAGGCCAAGACACATGTATTCCATAAAACCAAGAAATGGTTTTGGAAAATTCCACTTAGAGATGATTTGATTAAATTAATTAATCAGTTTTTAACATTTTCCTAAGTCTAAACTTAGGGAATTTGATTAATTAAAGTGTATTAATTAAATCAAGTGTGAATCTTCTAGATAAAGTCATGGATCACCTCCAAGTTAATCTTAGCCCTTGATTATGTTTTAATCTAGACCGTTGAAGAGTCAATGGAAGATTATGAGGAGGGTGAGGAGCTGTTAAAATTGGACAGCTAGGTCCAAACTCCATGTTGTGATGCTCAGATGAAGATACCGATATTTGTATTGGGTTCCTCTTTCGAAGAGGTGTAAGATCGATCTAAAATTGATCTTAATTTGATGAACAAAACATTTATTTTGAATTTATTTTTAATAATTTCAAATATGTGCAGGTCGGCCTTAAGGTTTTACACCCCCAGCAGATGTGTCACACACCTCAGTGATTGATATAAATAGAGTCAACATTGGAGGACTTTTTCACTCATCTCATCCTCACACATCATCTCCTCCTTTGATTTAGTACGAGCTCCTTGGAGGCAGTTTCTGTTCACACGTGGGAAAGAAGGACGAAGACGTTGTTGCTGCCGTTGTTGTTGCCGTTGTTGCTAGTGTTGCTTCCGTTGTTGCTGGTGTTGCTGTCGTTGGGGCAACGTTGACTTTTTTGGGGTTGACTTTGAGTTGACCGTGTGGCTATTTTGAGGGTTGTTGTGACACATGCTAGTTGGCTGACCAAGGAGACTTTGCTGGTTGAAGCATCCTTTTGACCGTTGTAGCGCACCACCACATTTTTCTGTTTCTGGTTTGTCTTATATAGATCCACTGGTATGTTCTGTCAACATTTTACTTGATTGTTTATGTGATTTCTGTGGTGAAAAGTAAAGTTGCATCAAGCATAGAACATCTACATAAATTTACATGGTATCAGAGCTGAGGTGAAGACAAGCCCTATTTGTTGCAATCACCAAAGAGGAAAATGGGTTCCACAAACTATGGCTTCAAGGAGGATGACAAATTGACTGGGAAGGATGACTTCCATGCTTGGAAGATGATATTGGATCTCAAATTGGAAGACCAAGATGTCATGGACTATGTGCAAGGTAAAATCCAAGAACCTCCATCCACTGCTACTGCTGCTGCCAAAACAAAGTACAAGAAGGGGGAGATCAAAGCAAAGTTGATGATCAGGGAATCCATTAATAAAAGTCTGGTGGCCTACATCTCTGAGTTGGGCACATCCAAAGAGATGTATGATAAGTTGGTCCTCATGTTCAAGGCCAACAATGCAAATCAAGTACTATTCTTCAAGAATCAATTGAAGAATCTGAAGAAGGGCAGGGATGAGTCTGTCCAGTCGTACTTTCTGAAGCTGACCGAGATCAGGAACAATCTGCTGGCTATTGGGGAGACAATAGCTGACCGAGAGATGGTACTCACCGCACTTGGAGGGCTCTCATCTGAATGGCATGTGTTCAACACTACCATTCTAAATAATAATGTGATACCTGACTTTGACGAAGTACTGTCAAGATGCGTTCAAGAAGAATCAAGAATGAAGGAGTATGGAAATGAAGGAAATGTTGCATACACTACTCATTCTAGAAAGAAGAACTATGGTGGCCCAAAGAACAAAGGAAAAGCAGGGGCTCAAGGAAAGAAGGGCAAGTGCTTCACTTGTCATAGGCCTGGTCACTATGCCAGAGAATGTCCTTTCAAGAAGGATTCTCCCAATGGTGATGACAACAACAACAATCGGAGGGATGGCAACCAAAGGAACAACAGGTTCCAGGGAAAGAGGAAGGCTCCCTCCGGCGGAAATGATCAACCTTTCAAAAGGTCAAGAAATTCCAGGTATGAGGAATCAAATGTTGTTGATAAAAGAAATGAATTCATTCTTGTATCTGCCCTCTCTGCTACATCTCCACCCGACACTATGGATGTCTGGTTGATAGATAGTGGTGCTTCAAGGCACATCACTGGGTTCAAAGAAGCACTTTCTGATATGGTTGAGAAGGATACTAATCTGGAAATTATCCTTGGAGATAATGCCACATATCCCGTGAAAGGGACAGGGACTGTGACCCTCCATTTGTCTCAAGGTCAAGTCCTCCACTTACAGGATGTACTCTATGTACCTAATTTGAAGAAGAACCTCGTGTCTATATCAGCCATGGAAGACAAAGGTTTCAATGTGGCATTCACTGATGGAAAGGTGCGCATGTGGAAGAAGAGCTTCAAGGAAGCTATCACGTTTGGGTCTAGAATTGATATGCTCTACCAGGTTGGAGGAAGTCCACTGGGAGCAATGACATGAGATGCTATCTGACAGACCGATAATGGCACTGAATATGAGACGAACGAGTTCAAGAACTTTTGCAGAGGAGCTAGCATCAAGAGGGAGACCACAATGTTTGTGGGCTACAGCGAAACTTCGAAGGCCTATAGATTCTATGTGCCTGGTCAAAGGGAAGTGGAGATATGCCACGATGTCACCTTTGATGAAGATACTTCCCTGAGGAAAGTAGTCAATCTTTCGAGATCTGAGGAAGGTCATGAAGCAAGGCCTGGAAATCAAGAGGAACCGAAGGATGAGACAATGCCTGATGTTGAAGGACCAATGGACCCGATTGATCCACCTCCTTCACTGGGAAAGAGACCATCATGGCTTAGGGACACTCTCGAGGATGCTGAGGGACATATGGCCCCAAGGGGGACATTCCGTGAAAGCAAGAAGCCAAGTAGATACCAAGGGTATCTAGCAGCCATGAGTACTATTGTACAATCCGAGCTTGGATCTTTTGAGGAAGCCGTAAAGCATCAAGTCTGGAAGGATGCTATGCACGAAGAGTATGAGTCCATAATGAAGAATGATGTCTGGGATGTGGTTCCTAGACCGAAGGTTAAAGCAGTTGTCACCTCAAAATGGCTCTACAAGATCAAGCATGGATCTGATGAAAGTGCTGAAAAGTTCAAGGCAAGATTCGTTGCTCGTGGCTCCTCTCAAAAAGAAGGCATAGACTATGATGACATATTTGCAACTGTGACCACCATCCGATCTATCATAGGATGGAGTCTTCATCAGATGGATGTGAAGACCGCACTTCTGCATGGTGCGATAAAGGAAGAGGTTTATGTGGAGCAACCTCTGAGGTTCGAAGTCCAGGATCAGGACACCCATGTCTGCAGGTTGAAGAAAGCTCTCTATGGGTTGAAGGAAGGACCCAGAGCTTGGTACGAGAAGATAGATAGCTACTTGATGAAGCTGGGCTTCACTTGTAGTAATGTTGATCCGAACCTTTACTTCAAGGTTCATAGAGAGAAGCCTCTCATTCTGGTGCTGTATGTGGAAGACCTCTTCCTGACAGGTGCTGACCCTCTCATTCATCAGTGCAAGAGGGAGCTCGTTGCTGAGTTTGAGATGAAAGACCTAGGACTGATGCACTGCTTCCTAGGCCTGGAGGTTTGGCAAAGACCTGGCGAGATTTTCCTTTCTCAAGGAAAACACATTGTGAAGCTTCTGGAAAGATTTAGTATGGTGGACTGCAAGTCTGTGTCGACACCGATGGAGCTCAACTTCAAGAAGTTGAGTGGCAGCGCTGCTGGGCCCGTATTGACAAATCCTACTGAGTATCGTCAACTCGTAGGGGCCCTGATGTTCTTAGTGAACACCCGTCCGGACGTATGTTTTGCAATGAATACTTTGATTCAACACATGGTTGATCATAACATTCACTGGGTTGGTGCCAAGAAACTCTTGAGATATCTCTGGGGCACGATAGACCTTGGGCTGAGATACACTGCCAGGAGCATGACACTCCTTGGTTATACTGACGCCGATTGGGCTGGCAGTGTGGTGGATCGCAAGAGCACATCTGGATGCTACTTCACACGTAGATCTGCTTCGGGTAGGAAAATGAAGTTTGTAGCCTTGAGCACCATTGAGGCCAAATACATTGTAACATGTATGGCCTGTTGTGAAGTCACTTGGTTGCGAAAAATCTTCAGTGAGTTGTTCGAGCATGTGCTAGATGTCACCGTTATCCTTTGTGATAACTAGAGGGGGATTCGTTTGTCATAGAATCCTGTGTTCCACGATCGATCCAAGCATGTTGATGGCTGGTACCACTTTATCCGGGATATGGTACAGCAAGGCGTCGTAAGGCTCGATCATAGGAACTGATGAGCAGGTCGCGAATATTCTCACTATGCCCTTGGGGAAGGTCACGTTCCTAACCTTTCGTGAGAATCATGGAATCGTGGAATGACCCTATTCTGAGGGTCCTGTTGGACAATGAGCTCTGGGAGCTCTGGGGGGCTTTGGGGATAGCTTCTCGGAGCTATAAGCAACCACAAGGCTAGGCTTGCCGAACCTTGTTGGTGTGCTTGGGCCCCACCGTGATGATTGAGTTGGTTCGCCTCTCATGATTTGTGCCCCGTATGCATCCTACCCATTTGAGTTCCGGACTCATGGGAAGTACCTCTCATTTGGCCAATGAGGTGGGAAAAGCTAAAGACTAGTAGCAAAGACTGATGGATGCATCAGAGATTGCCGTACTCTCTATCTAGGATGACACGTGTCCAACCACTTGATCTGGGATCAAGTCTAGTGAGGTTTCAGACCTCCTACTGACTTCGGGTCAGATAAACCAACTTCGGGTTGGTATGTGACTCTTTGAGTCCGTGTGAGGTTTTGGACCTCCAACTGACTTCAGGTCAGTGAGACTAACTTCGAGTTAGTATATATGACTCTCTTGAGTCCAAGCGAGGTTTCAGACCTCCGATTGACTTCGAGTCAGGTAAACCAACTTCGGGTTGGTATGAGATTCTTTGTGAGTCCAATAGAGGTTTCAGACCTCTGGGCTGAATCTGTCAGCGGGGAATGATGTCTTTGTGACTGACCCACTTTTGTTCTAAAATAAAGAGGCCAACAAAGCAAGTTACGGCGGGATGACACACGATGTTTGATTGCACAGGTGGATGGAGTTCTCCCTAGTTGAGAGGGAGTGTTAAAATTGGACAACTGGGTCCAAACTCCATGTTGTGATGCTCAGATGAAGATACCAATATTTTTATTGGGTTCCTCTTTCGGAGAGGAGTAAGATCAATCTAAAATTGATCTTAATCTGATGAGAAAAACATTTATTTTTAATAATTTCAAATATTTACAGGCCATCCTTAAGGTTTTACACCCCCAGCAGATGTGTCACACACCTCAGTGATTGATATAAATAGAGTCAACATTGGAGGACTTTTTCACTCATCTCATCCTCACACATCATCTCCTCCTTTGATTTAGTACTTGTACTCCTCGAGGCAGCTTCGTGTTGCCGCCAAGTGTTATCATTAGTCGCGTTGTTGCCATTGGGGCAACGTTGATCTTTCGGGTTGACTTTGAGTTGACCGTGGTCGTTTTTGTAGAGGGTCATGGTAGATACATGCCGAAGCTATCGACTCATGAGATTCTTGTCAAGTTGAAGCATCTTGTTGACCGCCGTAACGCACCTTCACATTCTCCTGTTTCTGGTTTGTCTTCTATAGATCCACTGGTATGTTCTATCAGCATTTTACTTAACTGTTTGGGTGATTGTTGTAATAAAAGTAAAGCTGCATCAAGCATAGAACATCTACAAAAATTTACAGGATCTCATGGAAAAAGACACTTGACACTTGAGCCATTGGGAATTTTCGAGTTGTGAGAGAGAAACACAACTTTTGATCAAGAACAAATCACTAGGGTCGGGTTTGCTAAGTGATTTGATTCAAGGATTTATCCTAGAGGGCGTATGTACAAATTAATGAGGGCCAAGAATACATTTAGAGAGACAAAGATCAACGTTAGGAGAGAGACAACAACTAAGTTTCTCTGTGGGAAGAATGCAGCTTACTACGTAGAATCACGTGAGCTAACGTGTTGTCTCTTTGAGCCGAGGGCCAAGATCCAACTTCGTATCACATATCGCTATTGTATAAGAGACTAAATTTAGCTGCTCACGCGAGGCTTACGCAGATCCACTGCAAGCAATCATGTGAGGCAAGTGAGGGCCTTCATCGGTCATTGCTTGATCAACTAGAGACTTGTTGAGTGAGGTATATCTCATAGTTATCGTTTCATTTCTAAAGGGTTTGATGATGTTGGCACCCTAGTTAATTCAAGATTCTCACATTTGAATAATACAAACCCTCGATTCGATAACTCTGCCCCAAGGTTTTTTAGGGACTTAGTCCAAAAATAACTGTGTCAATGTGGTTGTTTTTCATTGAGTTTTGTTCAGATTGTTTCAGCACTTAGATTTATTCCGTAGTATTATTTGTGTAGACTGCTTTAGTAATTACTTCGGTATTTCAATGTACTGAAATAATTATCAAATAATAAGAGAAGTAATTCAGATTTGTAGCAGTAGGAATCCAGATCTAGGATTTTTCACATGGTATCAAAGCATATTTAAGCTGAAGTGCAGGAGAAACGAAGAGAACCAGCAGATCAGCGCTGTAGAGTTTGAAATCTGTGTAAGCAGCAGCAAATCCTCCCAGAAAATTGCGCTGTCCAGGCCAGGAGAGCATTCCAATGCAGAAAAGGCTCCCTCTGAGAGAGTTGACAAAGGGGTAAGCTTTTTCAGTTGCAGAAGTGGCACCGTAGCTGAAGGATGCAAATACTTCATAGCAATAAGAGCTGGTGCATAAGAGTCAGAAAATTTTGAAAAACACATTTGGGGATTTCTTGATCTCAGAGGGTTTCTTACTCAAAGAAACTCAGTTTTTCCCGTGCAGCAGCAGAAGAAGTGACTTACTCCACAAGGAGTGCGTAAGTCAAAGCTGAGCAGAGGGTTAGAGCAAGATATCGACAGTTGAGGAGATGGCCAGCAACGGACTGCATGACCAAGATAGATTGGAGGGTGCCTCCAACTATGTTATCTGGAAATCAAGGATAGAATTTCTCCTTGATGAACACAATCTGAAAGCCCTCATAGACAGCGTAGTTGCAGAACCTCTTGATGCAGCACACCTGAGGCAGTTCAAGAAGAATATGGCTAGAGCCAAGAGATTGATCCTAGATGGAGTGAAGGATTACATTGTACCTCACATAGCAGCCAAAAACACTGCTAGAGAAATGTGGGTAGGGCTAGAAAAGTTGTACCAAGGATCTTCTGAGTAGCGGAAGATGTACCTTGAAGAGAAGATGCGAAATATCAGGATGAAGAAGGGAGAGCATTTTGACTCCTTGTCTCAGATTTAGGAGAACCAAGATCAACTGTCTGCAGTAGGATCTGTTCCTAAAGACTCAGAGCTAGTAAGGCTCACACTGAACTCTGTTTCAGAAGATTATCAAGTCTTCGTCCAAAATATATTGGGCAAAGAAAGGCTTCTAGGATGGGAAGTAATGTGGGCAGCATTACAGCAAGAGGAGTTGAGGAAAGATCTCCTAAAAATCCACTTGGAGGATGGTAGTAGTAGTTCAAAGGTCAAGGAGGAAGAAGATAACACTGCCCTTGCATCAAAAGGGCAACAGAAGCAAAAGAAGAAAGATCTATCCAAGATAAAGTGCTTCTGGTGTGGAGAAATGGAGCATTATGCCACACAGTGCCCTCTTAAGAAAAAGGATAAAGAGGAGAAGGAAGATCCACATGCAGGAGCTGCCAAGATTGAGGCAGAGAAAGATTGTGCTATGTTAGCTCATATTCCAAAAGGAGAAAAATGGGCTGATTTGGATTTGTAGATCCAAAATCTACAAGGAGGCGGGATCCTTGAGTACTTCCGAAACTCTTGGATCACATGTGAGCTACTATAAATTTAAAGACAAGAGCGTGATGGATGCCAGCCACTTAAGAAGATGACATGATGTAGTGACTAGCAAAGATTGTGAGCCCGATCAGAAGAAAGAGTGCAGAGCAACAAAAGAGTTGAGCAAGACAGCAGTAGTTGCTCACGTTAAGGTAGCAACAACAATGCAAGAGATTTTCTAAAAGCTAGTGCACCAAGCAACAATGCTGTTATTTTCAGCTTTGTGCAATCACACTTGTCCAATTCTCGTAGATGTTCTTCAAGGTAATTAGTAACCAGAGAAATAGATGAGCAATGCTCAACACAATAAATAGAGAAAATAAGAAGTGTCTATGCCCCTCACGTAGTTGGTAAAGAATAGGGTTAAAATTTAGAGGGAGTTGCAGTACAGTGGAAGTTGGCAGCAGTATGCAGAGTTAGTAGCAGTGCAGTTGCAACATTTTTGTGCAGTGTTGGTGAGCAGCATCAACAGCACAACAGAGATTTTCCAGAAGTAAGATCAACAACACATTGAGGTGTTTTGCTAGAGCACTTTCCTCGTTAAGAGGGAGTGTTGATTTATGGTAGCATCGAATGTGCTCTAGCCTTGTAATTTTGTATATAGGCTAAGACACATGTATTCCATAAAACCTAGAAATGGTTTTGGAAAATTCCACTTAGAGATGATTTAATTAAATTAATTAATCGTTGTTTAACGTTTTCCTAAGTCTAAACTTAGGGAAACTGATTAATTAAAGTGTATTAATTAAATCAAGTGTGAATCTTCTAGATAAAGTCATGGATCACCTCCAAGATTAATCTTAGCCCTTGATTATGTTTTAATCTTGGTCGTTTAAGAGTCAATGAAAGATTATAAGGAGGGTGAGGGGCCTATGGAAAAAGACACTTGACACTTGAGCCATTGAGCATTTTTGAATTTGTGTGAGGAGACACAACTTTTGATCAAGAACAAATCACTAGGGCTGGGTGTTTGCTAAGTGATTTGATTCAGTGATCATATCTAGAGAGGGGCAGAAGCAGAGATTGGTGAGGAGGGCCAAGAATACATTTAAGAGAGAGGCAACATCAACGCAGGAGAGAGACAACGCAGTTTCTGGCAGGGATGACGCAGTTATTGCAGAGAATCACTCAGAGTCAGCGTAGTGTCTCTTGGAGTCAGTCCGGAAAAAGATAGAGGCTGGGGTTCTGAGCCAAGAGGGCCAAGATCCAGCTTCAGATCAACTAGATCAGCTACAGGAAGGGGTGATGCAGTCCCTCTAGCTTGCCTACGTAGGCTTACGCAGATCCAGCGTAAGCAATCACGCAGAGGCAATGAGGGCTTCATCAGCGCTGTTTTAATCAACCGTAGACTTGCTGAATGAGGTATATCTCATAGTTGCTGTCTAGATTTCTCTAAAGGGTTTGCCGGATGTTGGCACCCTAGTTATATTCAAGATTCTGCTGCTTAATAATACAAACCCTCAGATCTGCTGCACCAGTTTTCCCAAGTTGGGTTTTTCCGGGGACTCAGTCCAAAAATAACTGTGTCAATGTGGTTGTTTTTCATTGAGTTTTGTTCAGATTGTTTCAGCACTTAGATTTATTCCGCAGTATTATTTGTGTAGACTGCTTCAGTAATTACTTTGGTATTCTAATGTAATGAAATAATTATCAAATAATAGAAGTAATTCAGATTTGTTGTAGTAGGAATCCAGATCTAGGATTTTTCACTTTGATTCAGTGTTGGAAGCCAGGCAGAGGGTCCAGAGGCCAGGAGAGTTAGTTTCTCGATCAACAGCTGACGAGAAGCTTGAGGTGACGCAGTTCCACGCTGGGTGACACAAAGACTACGTGAGGGTGACGTAGAGGCAATTTGGACAACTCCATTTCGAGCTGAGGTCAATGCTCGGATTTGCCTATGGGGTGAGGAATTTCCTCACTAGTATTTCTTGCCAGTTTTTCTCTGTAGGATTGCCAGCTTTGGGCATCTAGTTGTACTTAAATATTTCACGGCTACATAATATTAAAACCCTCAGCTACTGCACCGGATTTCCCAAGTTGGGTTTTTCCAGGGGCATTGGTCCAAAAATAACGGTGTTATTTTGTGTGTGTGTGCTAGCATTTTCTTCCAACGTTTTATTTCTTCCATAGTTTTATTTGTGAAGGTTGCAATGTATTTAATTCGATATTTGCCGTAGGAAACAACAGATAAATTATTAAATAGAATTAACAATTAGAAGAATTAATATCAATTGCTATAGGATTTAGGGTTGGCTGAATTTTCACAAGATCCCTGACAATGACATCTAACCAGGTGGGACCAAGGTGTGTTCCAAGCTTGAACCTCTATAGGTACCATCAGGCTTCTGCTCTAACACCAACCCAGGGATCTAGGTGCGTATCCAAGGTCAGAGCTCTACGACCAACGCCACCCTCCCTACTTCAGGATCTAGACATCATCACAGGTCGGTCAGATGTCCTCCCAAGCATCTTGTCACTCCAAGATGCTTCATTTCTCCTTATCAATTAAACCAGATATATCCACCAATCCAAGCATGCTTCAAACATTTAACTTTCTTATGGAGAGACATGCACAAACACAACCCCAATTAGTAATAAATTTTCACTATACATATTTAACACAAACCTTCGAGGTTCTTAATCATTTTGATGCTGCTTAGATCATCATCATATTAAACACATTTACTCAGAAGCTTTATTTCAACTTTTCAGCAACACCAAACTCAGCCTTAACACTTGTTAGAAAATCAGAAAGGTAGAAAGATTTTTCTTGTACTTGATAATTACTTGTGGTATTCTTGTCTTCTTATTAACTTTCTTATGTTCTTCTTTTTTTAGTTCATCAAGCAATTACCAAAATAGTAGCACACAAATCAAGGACACCAGATATAGGCAGATAACCAGGGAAAAACGCCACTTTAGGGGAAAACCCAATCAATAATTCTTCCTTCAATAGTTTTCCTGAGATAATCCAAGACTCTAGACCTTGACACAAACTTCCTCCACACCAAGTCAGACCTCTTCTTCTTTTGCAGATAATACTATCTTTGACTTGGTAGCAACAACAACAACAACTGTTGATTTTTATAGCATCGAGAAGTGTTCCAAGTCTCAAATTTTGAGGAGAGGCTTGGACAACAGTATTCCAGAGAACCCAGAAATCGTTTGTGGAAACTCCACTCGGATTTTTCTTTATTAAAGTAATTAATTATCCCTAAGTCTAAACTTAGGGAAATTAAATAATTAAAGGGTATTAATAAAGCAGAGTTGAATCTTCTAGAAAACGAAGATTAAGTCATCTTTTAATTTGAGCCATTGATTAAGGATATAATCTGGGCTGTTGATTCATCAACGAGAAGACTATAAGAGAAGGCTTGAGGGTCATTTGGAAAGCAAGCCGGGCACATTCTTACTACTCGAAGGAAATCGATTCTGAAGTAAGAAAATTCGATTTCAGTGGGTGAGTTTGTAGAGGCAAGGTTGCAGAGATAGAAGGAGGAGGGAGAAGTCAGCAGACGGAGAAGAAGAAAGGCAGAAGGACGTAGGGAAGGCAGCGCTGAGCAGCGACACTAGCCCTCCATGCAGGATTACGCAGTCCAGGCAGGGACTGCGCAGAGAGGCTACGCAGATTGATGTAGGGGGTGCAAGAGGTCATCCCGTGTGTCGGGAATTCTTCCAGATTGCCTGGAAAATCACATCAAGACTTCTATAAATGATCTTTTCATTGTTGAAGATAAATACATACTCTCATCTGCTGCACAGATTTTTCCACATTGGGTTTTTCCGGGGACAATTGTCAAAAAATAATTGTGTTCATGTGGTTGTTTCTATGGTGCTATATGTGTTAGATTTGTTCTTATGCTTTTGATTAGAGTGAAGTACTGCAACTGTATCTATTTCAAAATTTTCTAAAGTATCTGTAAATAACTTATCAAATAAGTAGGCGAAATAAATCAATTACTGCAGTAATAATTTTCATAGTGAAAATTTCACATGGTATCAGAGCAAAAGGCAAAAGACAAGAAAGGGGGTTCCGCAATGGAAAGACTTTCTGACAGTGGCACAGCCTGGAAGGACTTATGCAGTTCCTTAGAGCACATAGAGAAATAGAGGGAGCATGACATATCTGTTCTGGCATCTAGACTAGAGGAAGATTTCGCCTGTGTGTCAAGCACGACTTCTTCAGGAGTTTGGTACATTGACAGTGGAGCATCTGCTCATATGACAGGGGTTCAAGAATGTTTTTCGAGCTACCAAGAAGAGCAGATGAATTTCCAGATCACAATGGGAAATAAGGCCAAGTGTACCCCCGTTGGAAGAGGTACCATAATATTTCAGACAAAAACCAACAACAAGATTCGGGGCACAAATGTTCTGCATGTATCGGGTTTGGGGATGAATTTACTCTTGGTGTATCAAATCCATAATAAAGGTTATGACGTATACTTTATTGCAAATAAAGTTTATGTCAAACACCATAGCTGGAAAAGAGAGACACAAATTAGAGTAAGGAGCCACAAGTTATATAAGCTCCAACTTGAGTCCCCAATGGGACTAATTGGCAATACGGACGAAAGGGATCTGAATGAATTGTGGCACAGAAGGATGGGGCATTTACATCATGGAGCCTTGAAGATTCTCAAGAAGACTGTCATAGGAGCTCCAAAACTCAGCACAAGTAAAAAGATGAGGTCTGCAGGGGGTGCATACTAGGGAAGTATGCCAAGGCAGCATTTCCAAGAAGCAGCAGCAGGGCCAAGAGCGTATTGGAGCTGATACACTCAGAGATTTGCGGTCTAATGTCCACAACTGCTCTCAGTGGTGCAAATTATTTTGCTACCTTCATTGATGACCATTCTAGGAAAACTTGGATCTACTTTCTCAAAACCAAAGATAAAGTCTTTGAGCGTTTCAAAGACTTCAAGGCGTTGGTAGAAAATTCAATCGGAAAGAAGATCAAGACGCTGTGATCAGATAATGGTGGAGAGTATATCGATAAAGAATTCACCAGTTTCTGCGCAAAGGAAGGCATCAAGAGAGAATGGACAACTCCATACAATCTAGAGCAGAATGGAGTTTCAGAAAGGAAGAAAAAGACCATTATAGAAGCTGCAAGGGAAATGCTATATGACCAAGACATGCCCAAATTTTTGTGGGCAGAAGCCTGCAATACAACCGTGTATGTCAGAATAGGGTGCCCCATAGAGCATTAGGGAAGGTAAGACCTGAGAGTGTGTTCACAGACAACAAGCCTGAGGTGAGCCATATCAGGATATTTGGCAGTATGGTAGATTGCCATGTACCAGATGAGAAGAGGAAGAAGTTGGATCAGACTGCGGAGACGGGTTATCTTGTGGGCTATAGTGAAAATGCAAAGGCATATCTCATCTATATTCCAGAAAACCGGAATATCGTAGTAAGGCGAGACGTCAAATTCATGGAGGAGAGAGTATTCAGAAGATCCCGGGAAATGGCTACAGATACACAGATTGAGGAGGATCCACTAGTACAACCTTTACGACCTACAAAGGATGGGTCGAGTGCCTCTCCACGACACAAGGATTCTGACGAGAGTTCCTCTGAAGAAGATCAGGCAGGAGAGTAGGTAAGACCACCCACCACCAGTGGAAGACTGAGTAGAGAACTCCAACAAATTCTGAGGGATGCAGAGGAATTTGTTGGAGCCCCTAGAGACGGGAAGAGGGTACGGAGGCAACTTGACAGATACCAGGCATTGGTAGCATAGGTCAGAGAACCCTCTATCTTTCAGGAGGCATCTCAACATCAGGTGTGGGTAGATGCCATGGTGGAGTATAGCTCCATCATGACAAATGATGTATGGGAAGTAGTCCCTAAACCACATGACATATCAGTTGTAGGATCGAGGTGGATCTACAAGATCAAGTATGTTGCACATGGCAGCATAGAGAAGTTCAAGGGCAGATTTGTGGCTAAGGGGTATGCACAAAAAGAAGGGATCGACTATGAGGAAACCTTCGTCCATGTAGCTCGGTACACTTCAATCAGATTTGTCATCTCTCTAGCAGCACAAATGGGATGGGAGATTCACCAGATGGATGTCAAGACAACGTTCTTGAATGGGGTGATAGAAGAGGAAGTGTACATAGAACAACGTGAAGGCTTTGAGACACATGAGTAGGAGACTCATGTTTGCAGGCTTAAGAAAGCCTTCTATGGTCTAAAACAAGCCCCCAGAGCATGGTATGGGAAAATTGATAGCTATTTGTAGAAGATGGGATTCGTCAAGAGTGACGCAGATCCCAACCTCTACTACTTGAGAGTAGGGGATGAGCCGTTAATCTTGGTATTATATGTAGATGATCTGTTCCTTATTGGATCGTCTAAGCTCATCAAAGATTGCAAGGAAAATTTGGCTACCGAATTCGACATGAAGGATCTGGGGAAGATGCACTATTTTCTTGGTCTAGAGGTCTAGCAGCAGAAGAGAGAAATCTTCTTTGGGCAAGGGAGATACACAACAAAAATCTTGAAGAGGTTTCAGATGGAAGACTGTAGACCCATGGCTACGCCAATGATTACAAACTGGAAGAAGATAGACACGACAGAGGATGATGAGGCTGGTCCCACCTTGTATAGGCACCTCATCGGATCATTAATGTATCTGGCCGACACTAGACCAGACATCTGTTATGCAGTGAATACCCTCTGTCAGTTCATGGTGGAACCAAGGAGGGCTCACTGGGCAATAGCCAAACATGTTCTCAGATATTTGAAGGGTACAATCGAGTATGGGTTGAAGTACACCAAGGGAAATGAAGTTCAGTTGAGTGAGTTTACAGACACAAATTGGGCTGGAAGCACAGTGGATCGGAAAAGTACCAGTGGGTACTGTTTTAGTCTCGAATCAGGAATGACTTCCTGGTGCAGTAGGAAACAGAAGTCTGTCGCACTAAGCTCAGCCGAGGCAGAGTATATGGCAGCAATCACAACTTTGTGCGAGGCCATATGGC
This sequence comes from Pinus albicaulis, assembly GCA_034641835.2. Classification (NCBI taxonomy): domain Eukaryota; kingdom Viridiplantae; phylum Streptophyta; class Pinopsida; order Pinales; family Pinaceae; genus Pinus; species Pinus albicaulis. Next base: position 46,986 of record JAXQQM020060600.1, read on the forward strand.
TTCGTAAATTGCTCTTAAACTTAACCAAGAAGAGGATGGAACCAACTAGAATTATGTGTGATAATCAGAGTTGCATCAAGCGCTCTGAGAATCCTGTGTTTCATGACCGATCGAAGCACATTGACATTCGGTGCCACTTCATCAGAGACTACGTCCAACAGAAAGTTGTGCAGTTGAGGTACACTCCTACAAGAGAACAGGTGGCAGATATCCTCACCAAGGCTTTGAGTAAGATTAAGTTTACTTACTTCAGAGAAAAGATGGGGATGGTCAAGAACCCTTTCCAGTAAAGGAACGGGTAATCTACAGAGACAGAGGGAGCTGCAGTACGAATGAGGCAGTGGCAGAGACAATGTCACAGGCAGCAGTACAAAGGGTAGCAACGCAGAGTTGAGAGGCAACAATGTAAATTTTCGTAGATGTTCTATGCTTGATGCAACTTTACTTTTATACCCGATATCAAACAACAATCACATAAACAAGAAGGTAAAATGCTGATAGAACATACCAATAGATTGACGAAAGACAAGCCAAAAATGCACTTAACTTGATTAGCAAAATATGTATTGTGTTGCGTTACGGCGGTCAACAGGATGTTTCAACCAGCAAAGTCTCCTCACGGTCAACCAACCAGAATGTGTCACACAATGCTCTCGGACAACTCTACAACAATCAACCCAAAGTCAACAAAAGTCACCGCTATCCAGCCAATGGTCAATGCAAAACAACGAC
>JAXQQM020085292.1:0-26497 GCA_034641835.2 Pinus albicaulis
TTGTGTGGTAGGAGCACACTTGGTATATAATTGAAAAAAAACACATGGTCATTAAAAAATACACATTTATAAGATATGGTGCTCGCTATCTAGTGAACTGGCTCGAAATGGTTCATAAATAGGAAACAGATGATGTCCTGAGGTTTCAGGGATTTCTTCAGATGTTTATTTTGAGAAAAGTAGAAAAATTTCACAATTAGCCTGATTCTTTTTTATAATCTTTTGTTCTTTTGGGAATAAGAACACAATTTTTTCTATTTATGCCTTTGGATATTGGATGGGTATTTGGTGCGTAAGAAACATGTATTTTGAAATTTCTTTTTCTTTGGGAGCAATAGATAATTTGTCAATTTTTTCTTAAAGTTCTCGTATGAGATTCTGTGAGGTTAGTGATTCAAACCTTACTCTGTCTGTTATTCCTTCAACAGACTCTCTCAAAAATCCTTTTAAGACAGAGAAAGAAAAATTGACATCATTCAGACTTTGATTCACACTTTTTACAACTACTTCCAAAGAGTTGAAACATTCCTTTTGTTCTTAGGTTTTTGCAGCATTCATTTATAACCCTTTTAAAGAAGTGTTTGTCAAATTTATTTGTTTACTTACTTTTTGTGTTCCGCCATCAATGCCAAGAGCATAATCATCCTTAAGAACAAGGAGAATAAATTTTGGTGAGCTTCCTGCTTCTCCTAGCAGGATCCTTTTATAAGGAGGAAAAGTAGAAGTGGTTTCAAGCTTGCTACCATCATAATATGTCCACATGTCTTTGTGCAGAAAAGCTTTGTGCATCTGCCATATATACAGTAGGTGGATCTTTTACCTTTCTCCAAGAATAAAATGAGATCCAACAATTTGTTATCTCCATGTACTCTTTCAATTCCAAGGAGAGTTCATTTTTTTGTTCTGTAATAGTGCTAGAATTGAATTCTCTATCCCCTACATGAGTATACAGATCCCAATTCAACATATTTTTCATCCATTGAGTGTCAATTATATGCTTAGGACACCCTTCCATTACATCAAAAAAATTATACATCTCTATTTTTGAAGACCTTTTACAATCTCGAGGAGTAGGATTTTCAAATATGGAATTTGGAATCAGACTGTCAAGCTACTCTAGATATCTCAACCCATATCTAGGCATACCAGGTGGACGCATTTTACTGAACATTTCAGTAAGACGAAGATATTCATTTTCCAAAGAGGGTAGCTCATGGCTAACCGTCACTATGTCATGAGGAAATGGTATATCTACACACTTGGAATTTGGACAAGTATTTACTGCAGTGGATGGGGGATCTTCTCCTCTTTGGACATTGTGATGTTGTTGGGTAACCATATTTTCCACAGCTTCCAAACGGACTGGGTGTTTACAAGTTGAACATTTTACTTCTAAAGAAGGAAAATGAAGTAACTGAGCTAATTCAAATAAATCTACATGAATACATGATGGAGGAATATTTACATATGATGATGATGATGATGATGAAGGTCGACTATCAGCAAGGTCGACACAGAACTCTAAAGACTTATGGCCAAAGTATTTCTGTAAATAATCAACATCACATAGCCTTCTATGATCAATGGTAGATCTTCTTGGAAAATTTATCACTGCTGAAGAGGGATTTTCTTGAATCTGGGTTGTGGTTATACTCTGGATTTTGGGTGTGCTAGGGAGATATACCACCCAATTCTCAGGAAAACTAAGATCTTCCCATTTTATAGTTTGATGCTCAATTTTTTGATTATGAGCATCTGTTATGACCAATGTGCTGGACTTGGATTGTTTGCTTGGTGCATGAAGGACAACAAGATAGAGGGTGTTGGTGTGTCTAAAGCATTCTCTAGTATGAACAGAGATATTAGTTCTTTTCTTTTTCATATCAAAACTAGATGTTTTGATTTGTAACTGAAGGATGTCTTTTATATGTTCATCATATACATATACTGAGAATTTTGGATGAAAATCAAATGAGACAGGACCATTGGATAGTGGAGCAACTATCCCACCAATAAGTGAATCCATATATTTATTGTGGGGAAGGTCTTTGATGGTTGTTAAATAATATGTGTCCAACCCTCTGTGGGTCAAAGGATTTATCCCCAACCTTATACAACCAAGATGAAAATAAGATGTGTTATGTCTTTTGGCTTCTTCTTGTAGCTCTTTTTCGGATCCAAAAGAGATATGGTCTGAATGGACTTATCATTTTCTTGGATTTGGCTAACACATTCCTTTACTGCGACTCTAGTTATAGCTTTTAAATGAAAAACAGATAAATCAGAATAGACACTAGTCATATTTATGGAAGGCAAAGGCCAACAGGCTATAGGCTGACTTTCAACTATTTCTAGATTTGCAAAATTTATTTCAGAAGTAGAATCTAAATGAAATAAATTTTCTCTATTAGAATTTTCTTCGGTGTGCTCTTCTTGACACAATTCTTTGAAAGATACAGATCTTCTACCTGGTTCCATTTCTATATTTAGAAGTTTTATAGGAAATACCCGATACCAATCTGATTTACATCTTCCGTATTATTTTTTACTTTATAACGCTGAGAAAATTAGTCAAATGCACTAAATGCCAAACATGTACAAAACACAGGTAAAAACTCCAGTCGGTAACTTAAAGACTGAAGAAACATAATTAAAACATGGTGTTTACTGAAGAGGCCCGTAAATTTGTGGGTAATTGTTGCCTAAATTTTTGTATCGTTGGTTGTCATATGCACAGGATGTAAGGCCAACGTGCAAGGCCGTGTTAGCATTATTGATGCACTTGAAAACACTTTGCAGGAAACTCACTTCATTTTGTCTCAAAATAAATAACTATACAACCCATGTAATGTACGAAGGAATGCAAACTGTTATGGCATCATACGAAACAGAATTTTGCGTTTCAGCTTTATAAATATTTCGGCTATAGGCGTCCTTGTGATAAGTGTAATTCGTGCATATAAAATGACTGGTAAAGGTAAAGGTACTCAGATTTGATACGGTTGGTTGGTTGTTTTCTTCGCAAAGAAAGCTCAGAAAGAGAATTTTATGAGAAAATTCTATAGATGTTGTTAACTTCTTTTCTCAAAACTATTTAAAAATTAATAATTTAAATGTGATAGCTACATTAAATTGAAATTCTTACCCTATTCATTCCAAAACAAAAATTCTTACCCGAGATTCATTCCCAAACAAAGCTTAATAAACCTTAAACAAGTTGAAAAGGCATTTGTTTATAGGCTTGTACGTTGTAATATCTAATATATCTTAAACAACTTCAAAAAGAAATTTTTTATACGGTTGTACATTGTAATATCTTAATTTAAATGGACTAATGTATGTTTTTATACCTTTGAAGCTTAACGGAAAAGATTTGTAATGATAAATTATAGTTATTTTATAATAAATTAAATAATAGTATATAAATTTAAATATATATTACTTTAAAATAATTATGGTGTCTTTCTCTATATTCCAATAAAGAGATGTTTCATCATAATGTTATATTAAAAAAATTAGAATTATTATTATTTAAAATTATTTCAATCTGATATGTATAATATGTATTTTTTATTGAGTCAACAAGTATTGACACTTATTTAACTACACTATAACATCTCTTCCATAGCAATTTGTAAAGTGTCTTTATCCTCAATAAAAATTACCACAACTTTTTGGCTCTACAATGAATCTAGTTGAAGAATAAAAATAATTAACCATCTTATTTTCTTTATTCTACTCTGAAATAATCCAGCAAAAATATGAATTCAATTTTAATATGATTATGTAAAATCCAAATTGAAAACAATAACCATAATTTATAATTTTAAATAAATAAGATAACAACAACAATAATAACCATAAATATTTCAAAATAATATTTAAAGAAAATTTATCAAAAATAAATTTAATACTATAATAAAACAAATTCAATAATTCTTATGTTGAAGTATCATATCAATTTCAATAACTTTAAAATGAGGAAGACTCCAACTAATTAAATATTGAATAATTATTGAGTTGATCATAGTAATTATTAATGTTCACATCAAATTTAATAACTTTAAGATTGGGAAGATTTCAGCTAATTAATTCTCTTAGTATCTAAAGATCATTTTTTTTCTATTGGTTCCACTACCTTCAATGCAACTGTTAGAAGATCATTTAAATGAAGTTTAATAATTATTTTATTGAGTCAACATTTAAGTATTGACACTTATTTAACCATACTATAACATCTCTTCCATAGTAATTTGTAAAGTGTCTTTATCCTCAATAAAAATTACACAACTTTTTGGCTCTACAATGAATCTAGTCGAAGAGTTAAAAATAATTAATCACCTTATTTTATTTATTCTATTCTCAATTAATACAGCAAAAATATTAACTCAATTGTAATATGATTATATAAAATCCAAATTGAAAACAATAACTATAATTTATAATTTTAAATAAATAAAATAACAACAACAATAATAACCATAAATATTTCAAAATAATATTTAAGAGAAAATTTATTAAAAATAAATTTAATACTATAATAAAACAAATTCAATAATTCTTATGCTGAAGTATCATATCAATTTCAATAACTTTTAAATGAGGAAGACTCAAGCTAATTAAATATCCAATAATTATTAAGCTGAAGTATCATACTAATTATTAATGTTCACATCAAATTCAATAACTTTAAGATTGGGAAGATTTCAGCTAATTAATTCTCTTAGTATTTAAATATCATTTTTTTTTTCTATTGGTTCCACTAGCTTCAATGCAACTATGGCCTAAAAATATTATTTAAAGATGAGAAATTTACCAATTGAACGAACCCTTAAAGTTTATTCGAAGATCATTTAAATGAGGTTTAATAATTATTTTGATTATTAATTCTCTTAGTATTTAAAGATCATTTATAGATAGTTAAATTATTTAGAAATTAGAATTGACTTGAATTTAGAAAGGCTTAGATAGCTTACAAACATGATCTACATATTAAAACTAGATTAAACAGACTTTTAGCCCTCTAAAGATGTTGAAGAACATTGTACACATGGTAAAATGACCCCCAAAAAATAATTTGGTTGATAAAATTTCTTAAATTGATTTTTTTTTGTAGTAATAAATATATGTTGCATGAAAATATTTTGAGTGCAAAATGTCACAAGGAAGCCAAAATTTAAAGGATGCCCGGAAAAGCGATGGAAAACAATTTTTTTCTTTGAATTTTCCCTTGATATATTGTGACAAAAAACAATTGAGTGATAAATATCATGGGAAATGACAAATTGGGTGTGTTACAATAAAATAGTATTGGTTTAAGTATTAGTGAGACATATTTTCAAAAACCATATTTATGTACATTACAATTTAATCAAATCTTGGTGCAACATACTATGGAGTGTATTTCATGCATAATGTTTTTAAAATGGTTAAAAATCATAAAAATCATCACATAAAGAGTCATTTTGATGTATTATATGAACATAATATTTCATGCAATGAGATAAATAGAAATCATCATGAAATGTGCATATTTGAGAAATTGTAAGATATCACATGAAAAAAATGTTTTGGAATACACTACAAAACAACACAAAAATTGTTTCTTACAATGTGTCCCACCAAAAATCACATTCTAATTGATATCAATTCATCTTATGGTAGATCATGGCAAGTCTACATTTCATAGCTTCAACAATTAAGAATTCCATTTTGGGCTTGTGGTACTTAGGATTCAAACCTAATTTTTTCTTATTAGGTATTGATGTTCTTTTCACGGCTCGGAAAGTCCACAACAACCACATGCTACTACACTTGTGATAAAATTAGGGAGTTAATGCCTTTAAAGCTAGGTGCCTATTTTTTTTTTGTAATTTTATGCATATAGTGTGTCTCCCTACAAAGAATTGCAATATAGTCTTATGGAAATTCTTCTAAATTAATTAATAATTAATGGAAAACAACAAAAGTACTAATAAATTTAGTTATGTACATTAATTTTCTGAATGATTTTGTGACAAATTCCAATATATTCCCTCACATAGTATAAGGATTCTACAAATATAAGACTTATTGAATGAGCATCCAACACTAATAAAGGCTTTATCCAATATAAATAAGCTTTAAAAAGAGATGTGTGTGATGAGCTTGCAACACTAATAGAGGCTCTAGCCAAAAGAAATCATATTTAAAAATGGATGTGTCTTTCTATTTTATATTCAACTTAGCTCTACCAATTGAATTTTATTGAGTTTTCTCCATTAACATTTATTTAAGGTTGTTATATGCTATCTTAATATCAATGCTAATATTTGGAATATTATTGAGCACAAGGTTGTATTTGTTTCACCTTTTCTTGGATTAACTATATTAATATATGTACCAAAAATATATGCCATGCTACTTGCTAAAAACAAATATGCTAATATTCAGTGGATTTTGGATGAGTTCATACCTCATTTCATTAATAATCAACACCTTAAAGAGAATTCACTTAATGAAAATGTATAAATTTTTGTAAACAAAAAAATAATAAGTATTTGTATCAACATAAATTTAAAACAGAAATGAACTCACGATTAATAATAAAAAAATATCATGATTTTTTTATTGAGTGATATGATGACGATTAGGGTTTCTGGCTCAAACACTGCCACTGGCACACTGCTCTACACTGCAGAAGATGATGCAGTCGTAGCTGCCACCGTCTGCAGCGAGGAGACGTCGAGAACAGATAGAAGAGCTTGATCTGACCACGAGGGGCCATTATCCATGATAATGAGAGCCATATCTTCATGGTAGCAGAAATTGCAGGCATAGATCCCTTCGATCTGCAGCGAGGTGCCATCAATCACTCCCATGAGGGGCCATATCTATAATAAGAGCTAGATCCGAGAGCCAAATCTGAAATCACAATGTTGTTCTGCTTCACTGTTATAGAAAACGACTTTTGGAAAAATGCAGACCCTCCCTCTATCGCAGCCCTGCATCCATTCAGCCTTCAGGATCTACGAGAAGGTAAATCAACAGAGTCGTCGCAGGTTGAGCAGATCCAGATTCAATGGCATGAACCCACCCGCAAGAACGATGTTCACAACATTAAAAGGGACTTAGAAAATGACTCTCAACACTCAACCGACACCAAGCCCCTGCACGGGCATGAGGAGCAGGAATTACATGGACCAAGCACGCTCCAGTCTTAGACTTTCTCGCGTAGAGAGGGTTTCTCAAATTTCTCCTCCCTTTCTTTTCAGATCCAGATTTTCCTTCTCACAGGCAAAACCATGCTTCATTGGTTGCGTTTAATGAAACTGGTGTAGAACCTCATGCATGACCTCGAACTTAGGTCGGGGATCCCCTCTTCTCTTAAGAGGCTACTATTTGAAGCTAAAAAATTAGAGGTATATATTCCCCTCTCTTTTTACATGATTGAAAGAGAAGATTTGCTTGTCTTAATGCTTCGGCTGAGAGGGAGAGAAATCAGGAAACCATCTTTTGCTCCTGATTTCTCCTATAAGGACGCGGTCCATGCACAACCACCCAAGAAAACTGCTCAACCCTTCGTGGCTCCCAAGCCCTATCTCTTTGATAAAATGGAGGAATTTCACTCCACAGAAATCTCCCATCCATCTTTGGATGATCAAATTTAAAATTATGTAGAATCTGCCATCATTTGTCGATTTAATGGACTATGGCCTCGCACAGTAGATCTATACCATTAGATTCACTCCCCCTAGACCAACAACTGCAAGGTTATCTTTTGCTCCGAGGGATTCTTCATAGTAGAGTTTTCTTTCAGTGAAGACTATAAAAAAGCCTTAATAGGAGGCCCATGGTTTTTGGAACTACAGGGCTTTTCCTCACCCCCTAGTTCCCATATTTCGACCCCTCTATGGCAGTAATCACCAAGCTTCCTATTTGGCTCAGACTACCGAACCTCCCGACGCATATTTGGCACTTCTCTGTCTTCCAAGGGATTGGAAACTCCTTGGGTCGTTTTTTGGCCACAGATCCCTACAGGGGAGAGAAGGGCATTTAAACATATGGTAGAATCTGTGCGACTTAAGTAAAGGTTTGTCCAATCAGATTATGCTCAAAGTGGGGGATTTCCTTTAGACTCAAACCTTGGATTATGAGAACATGGCATTTAGATGGCATCATTTCCATTAAACAGGGAATATTTAGAACACTTGTACCGTATTCCTTGCCCAAAAGCAGAAAGGACTTAAAAAACCGAAATCTAAAAGCTAGAAACCATGTGATCTCCCCCTCCCACCCATGGATGACATTGATTCATTTAGGATGAGGAGGAGACTGATGTTTATGAGGAGGCAGAGATGCAAGAGAAGGAAACAAACATGGCAGACCCTGGAGGGCTCAATTCTTCCTCCATGACACAAAAACCTTCTCATGAATCTGTCTCCTCCAATAGGATAAGGAGACTCCTCCTTTGATCATCAAAAATCTTCAAATGGTTTCTTCCCCCCAGCCCCGTGATGGTTGGGTCATGTTCAATTCCGGCTCCCCATCTATCTAGTTTCTCTTGCTTGTAACTCCATCTATACTATATGATTTAATCCATCTGTACCATACGATTTTAATATAATTAGTCTTATTTAGAGAAAAAAAAACCCAACATTTTAATTAGAATCCAAAATTATTAAAATTAAATCAAATCGATTATTTTCATTTTTAAAATAGAAAATAAATATTGACGTAACATTTTTATTGGAATCCAACATTATTAAAATTAAATAAAACTAATTATTTTCATTTTAACATAAAAATACAGAAACCCTAAAAAAAACTTATTAATATTTTCATTTTAACAATAGAAATGTACAAACCCTGAAAAGAAACCTTATTAATAAGCATTATTTAGTTTTTATGAGGGTTAAAGTCTTTTAGAAATACTTGGATTAAATTCTGATTTTATTAATAAGAGAATATTTTTTCTATTTATCATTATAATTGGACCTAATTTACATGCCATTAACTTACAAAAAAACAAAACAATTTACACCTAATTTTAACCTACACTTCACCTAACTCAAAAAAAGAAAAAAGCATTCCAACTGAAATATTCCAACTGTCCCGTGTCTAAACATGTCTTAATTGATGAAGAAAAGGAAAAAATGATTTAGATCTCACCTAAACCTACACTACACCTAACTTGAAAAAAACAAATTATCTAATTTCAACAAACTAATAAAAAATAATGATAAATGGGATATAACTCCCTTCAAGAGAATCTAAAATTATGAGAGAGAAAAATGAAATAAAAACTAGAACGATGAGAGGAAAAACTAAATAAAACATTTATTTAAAACTATTAGTTTTCTAAACATCATAATGTATTTTAGTTTATTGTAATAAGGAGTTAAAAAATGACCCAAATATAAACATCTATTAAGTAATGAAGAAGGGAAAAAATTATTTACACCTAACCTCAACCTACACTCTAGCTAACTTGGAAACAAGAAAAAAATCAAATTATCTAATGTCAGCAAACTAATCAAAGATAAGAATAAATGAGATATAACTCCTTTCAAGAGAAGTTACCATTAGAAGGGAGAATTTAAATAAAAAATAATTTAAATCTTCCCTTTTCCAAATATTATAATCTATTTTACTTTAGTTTAATAAGGATTTAAAAGATGACCCCAATCCAAACAACCCTTAATTCATGAAGAAGGGGAAAATTTTAATTAAAATTACTTCATTTTTTTTCAAATAATGTATTTCAATTTATTGTAAAAAAAGTTAAAAATTAAAAGAAAGTTGAGATATTTCAAAAAAATAATTGGCCTAAAATTAACATTGATAGAAAACACAAATTGATAGACAAATTTACCTTTTTGTGATATTAAAGGACTTGAAGATTAAAAAGACTTTCTATTGCAACTCCCTACTTTACATCCAAAATAAAATTTAAATTCAAAATATTTATTATAACATTGAACCTTTTAACTTTCTAACTTATCAAAACTATGAGAGTTTTAGAACACATTTCTTAATAATTTTGAATATATATATATATATATATAATCTTAAAAAAAATTAAATAATGTCTTACTATATTGAAAATTAATAAGCATTATTATTATTATTATTAATGATTTTACTATGCAAATACAAACTTTAAATTCAATCAATAAACAATAATTTTTAAAGTAAATTAATATTATGATATATTCCACTCATAATACAAACAAATTTGAGAAACAATCAATAAAAAATATTTTTAATGCAATTAATATTATAATATATTCTATATATGGTTGTTTATCATATTCAAATATTCAAATAAATTCATACTTTATAACAATGAATTTTTTTATTGATCTTTTAACATGTTGTAAGGTGAAACAATTCAATACTTCTATTTGGATTCTTATCTTATCAAGGGAAAGCAACACATGATCGTTGTTGGCCAATGTAATTAAGAATACATGCATATTGTAAATAACTGTGTTTCTACGAGCAATTTCTTTCACCCAACACTGATCCCCTATGCTGATGGGCATCCCATGTTTTTGTCAATGCAATAGGGGGTACATAGGGGGTAAATAGATGTTATAAATAATATTGTAAGAGAATTTCTTTCACCCAATACTAATTCCCTGTTACTCGTGAAATTCCCATGTTGTTTAAAAATTACTGAATGTTCGCTAGCCTTTTTCTTGGGTGGACAGATGTCTAGTAAGTATAGTACCTACTCATTGGAATACCCATGTATGAATCTGGATGTATATATTGTTGTTTAAAAATTTCCGGAGTAACATTACTGAATGTTCACTAGCCTCTTTTTTGGGTGGACAGATGTCTAGTAAGTATGGAATACCCATGTATGAATCTGGACGTATATATTGTTTTAAATGGTAGTTGCTGCTCTTAATTAAGAGTTTGGAGTTTTATGGATATCAACAAGGTTAATTGTTTGATTTGGTTGTTATTTATTATATTCTGAAATAGTTGTCATAATTAATTATGAGATTTTAAAGTTTTATAAATAGTAATAAGATCAATTGTTTGATTTGATTATTATTTATCATATTATCAAATATTCTCAAAATATATAATCAAATTAAATATTTTTAAAATCTACAATTAAATTTTTCAATATTAATTTTCTGACAAATAATTAATTGCACTAACTTATCTATCTAAAGATAACGCCATCTAAAATAAGCTAACATATTCTATCTAAACATAACTCTATCTAAACTCTTCCTTGATGCAACTACCCCTATCTAAACATAACTCCATCTATTCTCTTCTTTGAATAATATTATTGCTTGCGTAGTTTACTATTTCAAGTCATTTGAAAGTTGCGCTGATTTGTAGTTTTTATCTACACAACGACTCAAAAGACGTTTAATGGACCATCAAACAGGGACTGGCCAGGTGGCAGTGGAACTGATTTCAACATTATCCCTGGATGTACAGTAGCAACCAATGTATGGTACGGTGGTTATTCATCCATGTTGATTATCATTTGCCTAAACAGTTACAGGTCTACTTTGATTGATTCCATAATGGCTCAACCCATAATGGCCAGTGTTATTTTCCATTCCAGTGTGATTAAAACAATTATTACCAATTTAGCTTAATTTATCTTAAGTTTTGTATATACGCCTAAATTTCCTCAACTACCTCAAGCGAGCGAAACCCGAACTGTCTTACCTTGCTCAGCAGTTAACATCATGAATCTTAGTACGACCAAGACCTAACCTAACGCCACCTTCTCTTTGTTTGCCTCAGGCAACAAAATATAGGTTGTTACTTTGAAGCAGAAACCTGAAATGTCTTACCTTGCTCAACAGTTCAGATTGTGAATCTTGGTATGACCACGACCTTACCTAAGACCGTCACCTCAATGTTTCCCTCATGTAACAAAATATGGCTTGTTACCTTTGCTTCCAACAAAATCCAGCAAATCTGACTACTGTTTGGAAAACTGTTGCTCGTGATTTTCTTATTCTGCTACCCTTTGCCAAAGGCAGGCACTCAATAACCATAGGCCAATTTTTAGATGACATGTGTGGCGTTTATTTTGGGCGATTTATACACATTTGAAGTTCCACGAAGGCCTTCGGTACTAGCAATGGGAAGGAATTCTTTTATATATATATATATAAAAGAATTTAACCAAATTTTTTTTTAGAAATTTAATTGCTTTTATACGTGATTACCTTAATATTATATATATATATATATATATATATATGAATTCTATATAGAAAAAAAAAGATCTTTAACTGTTTTATATCCTAAAATTCATTAGATTTGATTGTTGGAAAAGGATTTGCTTTGGATATAGTATACATATGTTTTTTTATTATTAGGATAGAGGATAGGGGTGAACATTGTTGAGTGCAGTATATGGTATATTAATGGACCAACATTTAATGTTAATCCACCATCAGTGGACTTTTAGAAGTAGTACTGGAAATGCCAGTGAAGGACTTAAACAAACTGCAAAACAAAATCCTAACGTGTCCTACAAACAACAATCATTCTCTCCTCCATCCCTACAATCCAAAGTATTCATTAAAAGTGAAACCATAAATAATATATTTGTAAAACCATTGACAACCTTCTAATATCTAGAAAAAAATACATAAATTCTCAATTCAATTTCTACACTAGATTTGACAATTTTATTAAAAGAAAAAGAACTTGATCGATCTTGACACTAGATACTTCACTCATAAATTACCAAGGAAATTGATGTTTCAAACTAGATAAATAATAAGAAAAACAAAAGAGTAGATCTCTCAATCCAATCAATCCCTCAAAAGTGCTTAAATGAATGCAAATAGATCTCAAAACATTCCTACACTCTAGTTTCTTGTACATTCAAGAGTAAAGTGTAGAAATTCTAATGTGCTAAATAAATGCATAAACTTTCATAACAAAAATATTTCACTCTATTCTAATTTCTCAAAACAGAAGGTATCCCAAGCGAGAGATATGAAATTGTACCTAAGAGAATGGTTTGCAAGAGAAAAATTAAAAGAACCAAATTCTAAAGAAACAACAAGAAATCAATTCCTAGCAAAACCTTCTCATGGTCTACCTGCACTCGGTAGGTTGACTGCATTATGTGTGATTCCTACATTGAGAAAAATATGCGATTGAACTCACAAGTTGTTGAGTTCTGAAAAGTGTTATAGATCATACATATGTTTTAAACACTTTACCTCCCCAAAATAGTAAACAAACTTTGCACAATAAAATCCTTAAGATTATTACAAGCTCCAATCACATAGAAACAAGAAAAGGCTCTTTTCAATATTTGTGTAAAGTAGAGAATACAAAAGTTTGAGAGTAATTCAGCTCAATATGATCAACTTATAATAAACTCAACCTTGTTTTTATGATATCTCATAGTTTGGACCCACATATATAAAATATATCAGTCACCTTGTGTGCAGACCTCACAAAGCAGACTATATGTTTATGGAACATGATTTCAGACATTCATGATTTCAGACATTTCTTGTCACACATAAATTATACTTTCAAATGAGAACAAGTATTTTAAGGAAAATGGCAGAATATTTTGGTAAGTTATGCAAGAACACCATGCTTAGTGAAGAAACTTGCACATCACAATAATATATTCCAATGAAAAACAAGCCACAATATACTATCTAGCAGAGAGGTAATGACTTGGAAACCAATCAACTCATTCCCTAATTAAAAATTAAAATAAATTAACTTTTTATAAAGGGAAGCATTAACAAAATTTACAACACTCGAAAGAGAACGTGACATTGATGCTTTTTCATAAAAAGATGTCATTCTTTAATACATTACAAGCTTTAGTAGTCTGGCTCCAGTTGATCAGAGGAAGGGTGTATAACCCCAAACACTTAGCTCAACAACATGAGTATACAAAGAATGGTTTCTTGTCATGTGATCTCCAGCATAAATATGTTTTTATAATTTTTTTACATTACAAATTTGGTTTTGGACAAACCAATATTTTGCAAATAAAACAAAAAATTGGATCCCAAAAACTTGTCATGAACAGAATTCTATTTCAACCATTAAATAATCAAAGAAATATAGATTTGATACGAAATTTCCATTTTTTTAGAAAATCTAGGCAACATCCTAGAATTCTAGAAAAAATAATATGTTTTTATAAAACTTCCTTAAAGACCCTCATGAAAATTTTATACCAATGAGAATCATTGGAAACGGTTCAGGTTATAGATAATTTTCTGTACTGATAAAAAACCTATGTTCTCATATTTATGATATTTACCTCCCTATGCATGCAAATCAAGGTCAAAGTTGGTAGTTTGAAAACTGTGTGAATTTTGAGCATATTTGTTAATTTTCTTCTGAAGACCCACACATGCGACCTAGGCACAATCCAACTCATGGAAATGTGTTAAAAAATTATTTTGGATAAAAGCCATCTTTTATTTTCCTCGAAATCATGTTGATATGTCAAAGCCCCAAATCAGTGCAAGAATGCTAGTGCAGGAATGTTGGTGGAGGAATGCTAGTGCAAGAACAAAACCTGGTGAAATTAATAGTTTATGCTTGTATATCTTTGATCGTGATTCCATTTGCCTTCCTAAAACAAAACAAGCACCATCATTAATAACCATTTTGATGCAAATATTATTGAAATAAAGGAAATAGGTTAAATAATGAACAATTACCTGATCATGATCCAAGTTTAAGATATTAGCCCAACAATTGTGAAAAATAATATTAATAACAATGAAAACTATGAGTAAGAATATGGTGAGAATGTGAATTTAAAATGACAATCCCACGGCCTAACATCCCCCCATGCCGATCATCTTGCATGTACTCATGCAAGAAAAACCTCTTAAAAAGACCAAAGTTAATTAAGACTGTATGGCTAGGTTTTCTCTATTAGAGTCATGTTGCATTGACTTAAACTATAGGGCTAGTTGAATAATATAATGTAGGTAAGCGTCATATGACGTTGACTCCCTTTGCATCAATAAGATAAGAAATACTTGTGACCATAGATTTAGTGATGTCAAGAGTGATTTTCATTATTTCGAAAAGAGTGACTAATGCTAGGGGTACCAAAGGAATGCTAACAATGTTTTCACTAGAGGGATAGTATCATCATGAAATAACCAACTATAAAAATTTCCACATAGCATCTCAAGAGTAGTCCAAAGCAATAAGTCTTCACTTTCGATAGCCTTATTATTATAAATAGAAGTGAATTTATTTGAAATCCAAGGCATTAAAATGGATGGAAATATAAAAAATAAATGTGAAAAAATGATACCTCCCTAGGGTGACGATCTTACCATTACCCAAGCGTATAGTTGAAGATCCTCTTGTTCAAGAAAATTGAATCGCCTGTATTAAGGGCCCCACATCCATGAACACCTTCATATTTCTGAAAGATATAATTACAAAGCATATTACTGAAATGATCTTCAAGACATTCTCAGAAATGTAGGTAATGAATTTAGGGAAATATAAAAATGACCAAGTAAATCATAGTGTAAAATTAACTCTTTTACCATAGGCATGGTTGTGATACCAACAGGCTTCTATAGCCTCGAAAAGAATTCCTTTTAACCCAATGAAATATATGTGTAGTGATAATGTCATTCTTGTTAGGACCCATGATCATAGTAGGTCGGCTCGTAATGAGACCTCGTATCCTTGAATTAATCCATTTATGTTAAAAAAACTTTTATTATGATTAACCTCAGATAGGTTACTTAATAGGTAGGGAGGAAAATCTACTCGTTAAGAGCAAGGGATGGCGTGAAAAGTTTTTAATTACTAATATTTAATGGCTGGTCCTTCTACCTTTGAAGACTCATTTTGAAGAAGACATCTTAGATAATGATTGAAATATTCCTTGAGTTAATAAGCTAGGGTACTCATGAGAGCTCATTAGAGTTTTATAGGAGTGGTCTTCCATAGGAGATTTTTCAACAATACCTTCTAAAAGAAACTTGAAAAAATACCTTGGATAGCATCTTGATCAAGTGGCTAGGCCAAGGTTAGGGTTGTGGGTTTATAAGTGGAAAGTATTACGCATAACCCTGATATCTCCCCCTGACTGACTCAATGGGTAACCAAACAATGAAGAGGAACCAAGCCATAAGTTATAGCCATTTTACAAAATAACGAGGCATTAAGAATCAATTGGTTCTGAAAAGAATCACCACAAGACTGCATAATGGAAAAAATTTCAATAATTGTGCCTTAGGGAATTGTTGTTTCAAGAGTGTTGTAGTAAAAAATTTATTTCAAATGACATTTTTATTTGTTGTTCTCTACCCTATCCCAATTTAGATTGAGGAATATCTCCTTCAGGTGTAGGAGTACTTCCAATGGAACCATGTGTAGCAAAATTCTAAATGTACTCACACTCAGTTTTAAAGAATAAACTTCAAGACATACGAGAGTATGAGAAACAAACTGCTTTAATTGGGATGGTACCGAGAGTTGTTGAATTATGGAGGAACATTGCGTATCGACAATTGTTTGGAACTAATTTTCAATGGATTTCACATATTCTTGGTCTTCTTATTCATTTGTATCTAGTGGTGTCCCATCCTCTGTTATATTATGTAGGTCCTCCAAGTAATTCTAATTTTTTTTTTGAGTGCAGGCTGGATCTTGTGATAGACATGTCAAGAACTCTTTCTATGTTTCCACTGGCTCTTCCTCCTCATCAATTTTGATCCATGATTCTTCAATTTCCTCATTAGATTGACAAAGTTATCCAAATAAATCTTCTCAAACTTCTTGAAGGGGTGGATCATGGGTATTTTATTCCTTTATCACATCTGATAATATGGATTTTCTCTTGAATTCTCCCAATATTTGATCCTCTTGGGAAGCAGAGATGCCAACTACTACCAAGATCTGAGAAGGCTCCTCGAGTGAATATTTTTTCAAGCATTTGATAGTTCTTCTTTTGTTGGATGGAAGATTATGTTAACACATGGATTAACATACAGGGGGGGTTCTTACAACACCAAAAAAACCAAAAAATCATTTGTAGGAAAGGAAACAAACTAGGCTTGTGATCTCTCTGGAAATACCATCCAGTATGCTTCAACAAGCAAGAGAATCACGTTAAAAATTAACCTGCATGAAAAAATTAGGCTTGTGAGATCTCTGGAAATATTTTCCAGTATGCTTCAGCAAGCAAGAGAATCACTCTAAAATTTCATTTGCAAGAAAGGAAACAAATAAGACTTGCGATATCTCTGGAAATATTGTCCAGTATGCTTCAACACACAGGAGAATCACACTAATTAAAAATTCATTCGCAATAAAAGGAAAAGAGAATAACAGATCACAAAGGCCCTATACCTCAAGGACCTCCGTGGGAACGGTGCCAAGATGTTGCGTTCATTATATGGTATATTAATGGAGCAAAATTTAATATCAATTCGGGGTCCATGGACATTGAGATACATCACTGGAAATTCTAGAGAATGACTTCAACCACCTGCAAAACAAAACCCTAACTTGTCCTACAAACAAAAATCATTATCCACTCCAACCGTGCAGTCAAAATTATTCTTTAAAAGTGAAACTATAAACAATAATATTTCAAAACCATTGACAACTTTCTAACTTCTAGAAAACAATGCATAAATTCTCAATTCAATTTCTACACTAGATTTGACAATTTTATTAAAATAAAAATAACTTGATTGATCTACACAATAGCTACTTCAGTCATTATCTTATCAATAAAACATATATTTCAAGCTATATAAGTAATCAAAAGAAGCAAAATAATACATATCTCAATCCAATCAATCCCACAAGAGTGCTTAAATAAATCCAAATAGATCTCCAAACATTCTTGCACTATCTCAACACCGCTCTCATTTCTTATACATTCAAGAGTAAAGTGTGGCATAAAAAATATCTCACTCTATTCTAATTTCTCAAACCAAAAGGTATCCCAAGGAAAAGATATGAAAATGCACCTAAGAGAATGGTTTGCAAGAGGAAAATGAAACCAACCAAATTCTGAAGGAACAACAAGAAATAAATTATTAGCAAACCTTCTCACACTTTGTCTGCACTCGGTAGGCTACCTACACTTAGTGTTATTCTTGTACTCAAAACAATATGTGGTTGAACCCATGATTTATTGAGTTTTTAAAGGTGTTATGGATCATACATATGTTTTAAACACTTTACCTCCCCTTTTAATAGTAAACAAACTTCACACAATAAAATCCTTAACATTATTACAGACTCCAAACACACAGAAATAAGAAAATAATATTTTCAATATTTGTGAAAAGTAGACGATACAAAACCTTGAGTGCAGTTCAACTCAATATGATTAGCCTATAATAAACTCAATCATGTTTTAGAAGATCTCACAGTTTTCACACTCATATATAAAAGATATCAGTCACCTTCTGGGTAGACCTTAGAAATCAGATTATATGTTTATGGAAGATGATTTTCTACACTCCGAGTCACATATAAAATTATACCTTCAAATGAGAACAATTATTTAAAATAAAATGGAAAAATATTTCGATAAGTTATCCAAGAACACCATGATAATTAGTGAAGAGACTTACACACCATATTAATATATTCCAAAGGAAAATAAGCCATAATATACTATCTAATAGAGGGGTAATGAGTTGTAGTGGTTGGGCCCAAACCAACGAGTGTGTTCCCTAATTAAAATAAATCAACTTACAAAATAAAGAGAAGCATTAACAAATTTTAGCAGCAGTGCAAAGAAAACCTAATATTGAAGTTTTTTATTTAAAATATCTCAGTTTTTAATACATTACAAGATTCAATATTCCATCTCTAGATGATCAAAGGAAGGGTAGGGGGGAAGGGAGTATAACCCAAAACACTCAGCTTAGCAACATGAGAATACAAAGAATGGTTTGTTTTCTTGTGCTCTAGCATAATTGTGTTTTATAACATTTTTACATTACAAATTTGGCTTTGGGCAAGCCAATATTTTGCAAATAAGATGGAAACTTGGATCCCAACAACTTGTCATCAATATAATTCTAGTACAACCATTAACTAATCAATAAAATATAGATTTGATACAAAATTTCCAATTTTTGAAAAATCTGGGCATGATCCTAGAATTCTGGTAAAAAACTGTCTCTTTTTATAAAAATGTTGCAAAGACCCTCGTGTAACTTTTAGACGAATATGAATATTGGGATATAGATAATTTTCTATACTGGTAAAAAACCCATATGCTAGGATTTATGAGATTCACCTCAAATGCATGAATATCTCCTTCAAAGTTGGCAATTTGAAAATTGTGCAAATTTTGAGCAGATTTGTTAATTTTCTTCTAGAGACCCATACCTGCGACCTGGGTACAATCCAACTCATGTGAAGGTTTTACAAAAATATTTTGGACAAAAAAGATGTTCAGTTTTCCCTGAAAACGTTCTAAGATGTCAAAGCCCCAAATTGTTGCAGGAATGCTAGTGTAGGAATGTTGGTTTAGGAACAAAACTTGGTGCAATTAATTGTTGATGCTTGTTTATCTTTGATCGTGATTTCATATGCCTTGTAGAACAACACAATCATAATCATTGATAACATTTTGATGAAAATATTATTGAAATAAAGGAAATAGGTTAAATAATGAACAATCACCTAATCATATTCCAAGTTTAATATACTAGCCCAAGAATTATGCAAAATAATAGTAAGAACACTGAAAACCATGAGTAAGCATAGGGTGAGAATGTGAATTAAACACGACAGTTCTCGGGCCTAACAAACATAGAATTATGTTATCTGTTGATGAAGGCAATTGATCAATAAGCATTTGATCCATTTTAGATGAAATTCTTAGAGCCAAATTTCAATATTTCTTCCCTATTTGAAGTTTCATAGACATTCTTCATACTTTTTTTTATAATACAAAGGAATGATTATAAAAAATTTCTTACATTGAATTTATTGTATTAATTTTAATTATTTCAACACATAATTATAGTAGACGAAATTTTCTATTTATTTTATTTTAAATTAACATATATTATTTTTAGTGTATTTAGGGATGAGAGTTTCGAGGTGTTTGTTAACATTAAAAAAAAAACGCACTTTGAAGTATTTAACTCCTTTTTGTGCATTATAAATTCAAAGTTAAAATATATCTACATTGATTCTTAACACACATATAAATGTTATATATCTACTTTATAATATTTTAAATTTCTATACTAAATAGACAAAATTTAAAACAAAAAGTCTAACCATTGATTGATAAATATAGAACAATGAGTTGTGAGAGAATTAATTACAAGATGAAAGAACCAACTTACTAATAATGCTGTGATTTCAAACATGTGGATATAACTCTCCAAACAACCATACGATCAGCTACATCATACCTTTTGCAGTTGACCATCCCTAAGACCTGAATCGACTACCTCTCACCTTAATCAACTACCTCTCACAGTGACTAATCCACGTTTCCTAATGATTATTTAAGAGAAATATGTCTCACATCATTTTACTCATTTAATAAATATAAATCCTTATCCAATAATAAAAAAAGGAAAAACTCTATGCATATAATCCACTATTCATGCATTTTTATTTTATCTCAAGTTTACTTTTAACTTACCTTTTTCCATAAATTTACCATTATTTTGTTTTGCCCACTTTTTGTTATTAACAAAATAGTTTTCGTTCATTTAATTATTATGATACTTCACTTTATTTAGTTATTTATTTATTATTATTATTATTATATATTTACTAATAATATGGAGCATTACATATTCCCCCTTTGTGGAACTTTATCCCAAAATTAAATTTAATCATGTAACTTATAATTAATTTATTTATTTTTCAATATATTCTACCCAAAACCCTCTAATATAACTAGTATAAGGACCATCCTAATGATCACAACAAGAATCAAAATTTACATAAAAAACCTAGGGGAAATGTGACTACTCTCAAATTCTTCTTTCATAAATTTTGGAACCAAGATTAAAGTCTTTTGGTCTATCTAGATTCCTAAAGTTCAAGACCTCATAAGCTCCAAGGTAGGATTCCAATCTTGAACTCACATACCCCACGCATCTCAAAATTTTTACTCACTCTTGTCATGACTCACTACATTATAGATCTAGGCATCTAAGTCTCACACACCACTTCATCCCTTCTTCTAAACTTCAACAACTTTGATATTAGGAACTCAAATTTCTCAATATGGTCCCATATCCCATCCATAATTATAAAAATCAAAAGAAACATTGTCATAAGTAATTGATTGAGCTGTCCCAAACCCATAAAGTGTTACATATTATGCCTTTTAAATATGGGGTCTAATGAAATCAAATAAACTACCCCACTTAACTTGTTCTTATATTTCTTATAAATCACCACCTCAAAACATAAAACTAGTCCTTCATTTATAATCATAATATCATCATCTCATAAAAAATAATCCACATGGTAACTTTCAATTTCATCATGAGAACACTACACCATCATTATCATAACATCCTAAATAGTAAATAATTCATGCAAGTCATCCAATCATGAAATATCGTTCATAATATTATAACATTAACATATTTGTATCAAATACATAACATTTATCAATATAATCAATAGAATCACTTGTTAACATAACATCACAACATATCACCATAAATATTATAATTATTTGAACACATATCGCATGTAGAGGAAGAAAACACTAGAAGCATGTAGAGAAAGAAAACACTAGAAGCATTCTGTTCATAATCCATCAACAAAATTAAATCTATCACCATATATGAAACATGAATACCAACTATTACATTTAATTCAATAATATCATTTAAAATCCATATAGAATATGGGTTATATCATAAATACTATTAGCCATGTTCTTATCATAATATCATTTGCTTTCTGATAATTAGTTTATATTCTTCCAGCTAAAAAGATGACAATTTATAGGATACATATAATAGCCCTATTAGTATTTTAAAGTTTAATATATAATTTTTATTTAATATATTTTTAAACTTTCGAGTAAGGCTAATCATCTAAAGCTTTAAAATGTATTCATATATTCTTCCTTGTCCGGGAAAATTTGGTGAATAACATCATTAAGTTATTAATGCACTTACTAGCATGCATTAACCCCTACGAATATGACCGCTACCAATTATTCTTAGTTATCATTCATGTTGCTAAGTCAACTCACAATATCCTTAAGAGTTATTCACATAAAAGAGAGACCCCTTAACTATCGCCACCTAAGTTGGCTATAGGAATTATTACATGTTTCATAGAGTGTCATTATACTTTGCATGGCTCTTTAAAATGACATTCATTAATATCACAATCATTTAACGTTATTGGTTGATTAAAAATATTTTCTTTTGGATATGAATCAACCTTACAATGATCCTTATCGTGTTCTTATATTGAAATACAACCATGATTCCTCAACCATTTTCCAAGGTATTATTCATTCTCAAGATACCCTCAAAGTGTTAAGTTATTTTATCATGACTATTTAAAAATCTTCCATCATGTTCTAGGATAGGATGTTACATCAAGTTGATTTATTCTATTTATTTTTGCTACAAACCAAAATAACATATTTTATTAATGGGACTTTGATTCAACTCGCCTTACAATCCATCATCTTTGTGAATTATTTATTTATCAGTCTTTTATGTTAATTTCATCCTTGTCAATTATTAGCAAGTTTTGCCTTTTCCCTTCCTGCATAAGAAAAATTTGCTATATATATCATTTACATTAGAAATAAACTTAAAATTATTCCTTTTTTTTTAAATAGTTGTCAATATACTAATAAAATATAAGATAAATCATCTTCCCATTCTAACAATGGGTTTACTATCCTTATAAGGTGGTTGCATACTATATTGACATATATTTCTTCTAGTTTTGACTTCATTTGATCTGCACTTTTAGTGAACTATATTATTATTCTTTCAATTTGATCACTTATTGTGCCTCCACATCTAACATATTGTCTTATTTCCTTCCTCAAGTTTCCTTGGTTAATCTAGCATATTATGTGATTTTATGTCATTTCACTTCTTATGGTCTTGTCCTAATGTCCATATGAATTCTTTAAATATCATTCTACACATGGTCAAGAGAGAATAATTCAACCAAATAATCTTTAAAAATCCATAAATAGTCACCATGAACCCATATTATATAGCTTCAATCATTCATATGAATAATAAATTCCAATTTTCCAAATCACATTATTATCCCTATGTGTCATTTTCAAATCCCATAAACGGTGCTAAGTTATCATTTTCGTTTTATTTTGTTTTGGAAGTCAATATATCCTTCTGTTCAAGGTATGTGTGAAATAGTTGAACAAACAATTATCCAATTCAAAAACAATATAACTATTAAACATTATACTATCCAATTAATATATATTTGATAATTACTATATATTAAACTATATTATTCAAAACTTTTACAAATTTTTCATTCATGGGCCTCCAAAATAGGTAAATTATAAGGTTCACCAATCCACTCCTAAGAACATAAAACTATGCTTTAGTGCATTTTATGCACTTAATACTATGTTTCCTTAGCTAAATGGGCTCTTAGAAGAGTTCAATGTAGTTTTCATATTCTATGTGCCTTAACATGTTTAGTGTGCAAGATTTAAAGAGATGTTGAGCAGATTCCAGGAAATCCAACAATGGAATGATTTTTGGGAATTGTTCCTTGCAGTAGAAAGGCCTAAACCCAATTGGCTTGGGAATTTAATTCCCCCTCCTATTGCTATGAGGTGGACTAGGAACAATATGCCCTTTTATATGAATTTTTGGAGGGAATTACAACCCTCCACTCAAGGAGGCTACTCCCCACTTTTTGTATAAATAATAAGCTCGAGTTAGCCTAGTGGGAAATAGGGAAAAAAGGAATAAGTATAAAGAGAGATTAGGATTTTTGTATTCTCACAGAAGTTTTTTAGTCTTGTAATGTAAGAAAAAAAATTAGTTAACAAAAGTAGTTTTTTATTCCAACTCTTGTCTTGGTTCTTTAATGGCTATGAGCATCCTTCGGCTAGGCCCACCCTAGGAGCTTTAGTTCTCTCCTGTACTTTTATTAGTGTTATGTTTTGCATTTATTTAGTTTCCAGCTTTATCAATTATAGAGGTTATATTTTCATTGCTTTTTTTCATGGTTAAGAAGGAGGTTCTTTGAAGAATTCTTCATTATAAGCTATTTATCAATTGGTTAATAATTTTAGCACTTACTAATGCAATTTCAATTCTTCATCTATTTTAATTTCTATTGTAGTTATAGATTTTGTTATTCACTATTTTGTTTTACAACTGGTTTAACAACTATAGGTGACACACAAAAAATTAATTTCATGACTAATCTTGTATCAAGTTTCCTTGAGCTTTGATCAGTTGAATGATAGCAATTCTTATCATTTCAAAATATTTTCCTCATCTCATATTTTCATTCTAACTAGTTTGCATGCTCAAAACATTTACCAACTTAACGATAATAGTACCGAGTTATCATTTTTTAGAGGTCGCAAAAAATCATGATTCCATTCTAATTTTAAAAAGTGTTGATGAGGCATCAAATTTATTTTGGATCATATTTTTAACACGTTAGTGATTTTCATGCTAATTTTAAAAAGTGTTGATGCAACATCCACCCCCATTTTTCTTGGAGGGGGTGGGGGGTGTTATTTTTGACACTTTGAATTTTCTCAGTATTAAGGTGGATAAATTATTTAAAATGTTGGTGATTTTCATGTGAATTTTGAAAAAAAATTATGAAGGATAAACGTTTTTTTTCAATGGCATATTTTTGACACTTTTAATTTTCTTATGTACTATGTATCCACATTTTTTTTCAAATTTTGGTTATTTAACCATTTTTCAAGTTATCTTAATTATCTTTTATTTTTCTTTCTAAGATGTTTGGTTTTTAAACGTTTTTCAAGTTTTTTTTTTTGCTTAACTTTGCAATGTTTTTTAATAATGAAAATTTTAATTTTTTACGAAGTTGAAAAAAATAATTAACTTAAAATTTTGAAGTTAGGAATATTTATATATTTATCATTGATTAATACTTCAATATACATAAAATAATTGTCACTAGAAAATATTTTTCTTAAACACATGAAAAATAATACACATTTTTCATATAGATACAATTAAAAAAATACTCCCTCATGGGGGTGAGTAATATGATAAACGCTGTGAAAACTGGCTTAAGTGCCAACTAATGGTTATGTTATTTTATTTTAAGAAACTAAAACATTTATTTCTTTCTTACGAAATATTAATTGATGAATAAAAATTAATTTTGTTTGACTAAATAAAATTTAGTTATGGAAAGTGGTTCCATAAAAAGTAAAAAGACTGATGGTAAAAGTATTTGAAGAACTGATAAGTGGTTGAACAGAAAACAGTTCAGAAAATTTCCCTTTCCTCTGAGGACAAAGGTACATCCCAGTGAGGAAGAGGGGTTATGTTTGGTAGCTGAGGAGAGGAGAGGAAATAGAGTGGTGAATTCCTCAGCTGGTGGTGACCAGTGGAAATACTCAGATTCCTAAAATTCCTGGAACAGAGGACTGGACCTGGAGTCGCGAGGTCTCTTCTGGAACCTCTTTCAACTTACTTAACTTAGGTGTGGATCACGGGGGAGAGATGAGGATGTAATTGCCTCTATGAAGGTAGGGAGGACAACATCATTAGTATCTTGAATAAAGATAAGTAAAACAAGTTATTTGAAAACTAATTTTTGGATTGTGATTGAGTATTAGTTGTATTTTATTTTTCAGCAACTGTTACTACATTTTATTTATTAAATGCAGAACCCTCAACATTGAGTCTTGGATAGCTATTTTGTCTATTTTTTCTTTAAGTAAACATGAAATCTAGACAAATATTTAAATATTTAGAGCATGTGGGAAATAAAACTAAGTTTGGTTTAGGAATTTATAGATAAAAAGAAAAGATAGCTATAAACTATCACTTTCAGCAAATTAAAAATAGATAACTATTAATGTAGAGCTTCCGAGTCGAAACTCCCAGTTCTGAGTTGGTCGTTCTCTGCACTTATGATAAACTCAGATAGGATGTTCCAGGCATTCGCCTAAAACTGAAGGAAAAGTAAACTCAATGCCATAACTAAAAGGAAAAGAAGAATCCAACTTTAGACAATGGATAAACATGCTAATCTCATACACCTAAGACCAGGTAAAAGATTGCCTGAAACGAGCATCATACAGAGACTATTATCACGGGAATAGAGATGTCTGAAAAGACACATGCAACCTCAAAACTAAAACAACCATTGTTACCATTATTGAATTTCTTAAATATATATATAATATAATACTGGAAAATAAATTGTATTACCATTCTTGAATTCGCATAAATATATATGTAAATAGCATACTAGAAAAGAAGTTGTGTTACCAAACAGTAGTGGGATGTGTGACCATCCCAAA
>JAXQQM020067721.1:0-24015 GCA_034641835.2 Pinus albicaulis
TTTCCAACCATCATCTCTGAGATTCGTAGAATGTCTAGGGCATCAAAATCACAAACTTTGATAGCTATAATCCAAATTTTCAAAAATTTCTACTAAAATTTTTCATTTATTTTGTGAATTTTTAAACTACACCATAACTTAAAAACTCTTTTTTCTTCCGATAAAAAGTATATATTCTATCTTTCTATCCATTCTATTTTCCTGATGCATATTGTAACAGGACAAGATAAAGTGTATATTCTATTTTCCTTATACATATTATAACAGGACAGATATCCTTAAACCCCAACCTTTCTCTATATAGTCAAAATCTGAAATATTAATATTCTTAAAATCTACAATTAATGTAAATTCAAGCCAACCATACACAAAATTCGGAAAACTGAAGTTTGAGTGGTTCACGTTACCTGTAAAGTTCAGGAACGCGGCTCCGACTGGTCGCCCGGAGGGCTTGTCGAATGCAGTAATTCCATAGTTGCTGGAGCACTGAAAACATGCGTGCAGTGATTTCTGAGCTATTTCAACGCTCCCGAAATCTACGTGAGTAGGTATTTCAGCCGAGATATTGAAGTGAGAGAAAGAACGGTACAGAATTGGTGCCAAGGCATGTTCGTCTTCTGCCACTGAAACTCTCAATTCCAAATCCATATTTTGCGTTTCCGGTGGTGGTGATGATTGCAAGAGTGAATCTTTGCAATCTTGCAATATGAATGGACAGATTCATCCAGGATCAAATTTCTGTGGAGGCATATGCTCGTGGTTGAGATATGGGTTAAATGCTACAGTAACACTTTGCAAGCGTTTGTATCTAGTCTAAGTGTATAATAGTATTGATTTGAATTTGTTTTTAAGAAAACATAGAAACCTTTTATATTAATTATTGGTTTAAATAAATAAATAAAATGTGAAACCCATTATTTGTTTGAATAACCTATGGAAAATGGAATAGATGGTGACATATCTGCATCTCTAGGACCCAAAAGAATTTTATTTTATGTTCTTTTCTTTTGTTTTTGATTGAAGGCAAAGAAATATTTTACACCAATTATTGGTGGGAATATATTGTGACATAGTGATATCTATATGAAGTATAGTACATTTTTTTTTTTTAATTTGTTTTTTTTATTATAAACTAATTATAAATATAATAATTTTTTTAAATATTTAAAATAAATCGAATTAATATATATATTAGTCTAGATTTATCTTAACAAAAAAAATTTTGAGTGTAAAATTTGAGGAAATGTTTGCATCTCAAGAAATTTGATCTTTTCAGCTCTTGATAGATTCAGAGTTAAGATGGATCTAGGCTAGTTTCTAGTTTCAATAGTCTGTGAGACCAAGGAATATGATGACAATAATAGTGTTAAATGATAGAAAATGTGAATAATAAGAATGCAGCTAATTACAAATAGTCTTCATTGTGATCAATCTCAAACTTTTCTTCAACTATTCTTATAGTCAACCTAATTAGATTTGACATCTTTTCATATCTTTTATATGAAAAGGACAATTCAAAGTGTAAACCATTTGAATCTTCTCTTGCTCTGCAATATTAATATGTTGAATTACTATAACACAAAAATCAATGTACATTGTCAATAATTTTTTGTGCTTACAGTGAAATCAATGCACAATGTTAATCCAATCACTTTAAAATTAATGTACCATCATACAACCAATTACATGAAATCAGAAATCAACATCTACACTGAAATCAATGCATCTAATGCAAGCAATCAAATAATATTATGAAACGACCTCTACACTAAAATCAATGCATCTAATGCAAGCAATCAAATAGGATTAGAAATCAACATCTACACTCAAATCAATGCATCTACTAGTGTAAGTAAGAAAAAAGGATTAGAAACCAACATCTACACGAAAGTAAATGCATTTAGTGCAAGCAATCAAATAGGATTAGAAATCACCATCTACATTGAAATCAATGCATTTAGTGCAAGCAATCAAATAGGATTATAAATCATCTACATTGAAATCAATGCATTTAGTGCAAGCAATCAAATAGGATTATAAATCATCTACATTGAAATCAATGCATTTAGTGCAAGCAATCAAATATAATTATAAATCAAAATCTACATTGAAATCAATGAATCTAGTGAAAGCAATCAAATAGGATTAGAAATATCCATCTACACTAAAATCAATGCATTTAGTGTATGTTAAATAATAAACAATTTCTATATCTCATTCATTGAATTGGATTACATTTATACTTCAGAAATTAGTTCAGAAATTAGTTATCACTAACTACTTATTTCCTAACTCCTAACTACCTAACTAAACAGGACCCTTACGCTTCCCGTAGAATTACAACATTTCCCCCCTTAATTTGAAGGGACATCTCACATACCAAGTAAAGATCTAAATTTTTCGAACTTTTCACGCCCTAATGCTTTGGTAAAAATATCTGCAATTTGTTCAGAAGTTGGACAATGTGTCAGATGAATTGTTTTGGCCTCTACATGATGTCGAATCAAATGATATTTGGTGTTGATATGTTTGGTTCAATCATGAAACTTTGGATTCCTGGCCAACTGAATTGCAGAAGATTTGTCGACAAATAGAGGAGTTGAAGCTCTTTCTTTCTCCTTCAAATCTTCGAGTATTTTTCGAAGCCAAATGATTTCCTTAGTGGCTTGAGCTGCTGCAACATATTTGGCTTTGGTGGTAGAATCAGTAGGAACAGATTACTTGCATGGTCTCTAATTGATGGTTGTTGATCCAAGATTCATCGAATATCCAGAAGTTGAGACCATTTTCTTTATCTCCATCAAAATCTGAATTTGAATAACCAACAAGATGGAAATCTAAAACTTTGGAATATTTGATGCCATAATTTTGAGTTCCTTTTAAATACTTCAAAACTCTTTTTTCTGCTACCCAATGCCTCCCACAAGGATGATGCATAAACCTGGTAAGTATTTCGACAGCAAAGGTTATATTAGGATGAGTAATGGACAAATAAATCAAGCTTCCAACAAGTTTCTTGTACTTTTTTGGATCTTCAAACACCTTTCGTTCTTCAGAAGTGAGTTTCAAATTTTGCTCCATTGGAGTAGCAATAGGATTACATTCCGTCATACTATATATGTTCAAGAATTTATCGACATATTTCTTCTGAGAGATGAAAATATGTTGTGGTTTTTTATCAACTTCAATTCCAAGATAATAATGAAGTAAACCTAAATCTGTTATATAAAAAACTTTTTTCAATTCCTTCTTTATAGATGATATGTATTCATCATTGTTTCCTGTGATCATCAAATCATCAACATATACAACTAAATATACAACTGATCTTCCAACTTTCTTAACGAAAAGAGTTGCATCATCTAGGTCAAAATGTTTATAGTTTAAATTAAGAAGATGTTCAGTTAGCTTCTCATACCATGATCGTGGCGCTTGTTTCAAGCCGAACAAAGACTTCATTAGTTTGCAAACCTTTTGTTCTTTCTCTTTAACGGAAAAACCTTCTGGTTGAAACATGTAAACATCTTCTTTCAAATCTCCATTTAAAAAGGAAGTTTTGACATCCATATGATGATTTTTCCATTCTTTCTGAGCTGCAATAGAAAACAAAGATCTAATAGTGCCCCATTTAGCTGTAGGAGAAAAAGTCTCTGTATAGTCGATACCCTCTTTCTGTGCATATCCCTTTGCTATAAGTCTTGCTTTGTACTTGTCTAGCGAACCATCAGATTTAAACTTAGTTTTATAAATCCATTTGCAACCAATAGGTT
Organism: Pinus albicaulis; assembly: GCA_034641835.2. NCBI lineage: Eukaryota > Viridiplantae > Streptophyta > Pinopsida > Pinales > Pinaceae > Pinus > Pinus albicaulis. Next base: position 3,771 of record JAXQQM020067721.1, read on the forward strand.
TGATGCCAACAGGAGGATCCACTAGCCTCCATGTGCCATTTTTTATGAGAGCATCATATTCCTTTTGCATTGCATCTTTCCACTGTTCATAACTAACAACTTCTTCAAAGTAATTAGGTTCACAATCCACAAAAAAATTAAATTCACAATGAGAATAGTTATGTGAGGAACTTCTAGCCTTAAACTCATCATATTTCTTTGGAATTGTTCGAATACGAGTTGACCTTCGCAAAGGTTGTGTAGGAAGTTGTTAATGAAGTTTCTCATACTCTTCATCTGGCTTAATTCTTGCCATTTCTATCATTTTTCCTGTAGAAACACTTGCATCAACTAATTCCTCATCAACAACAAATGAATTATCATCATCAACCAATTCTCATCGTTGAGAGAAGGAAACTCCACAGACTGATCTAATATAGGAATCCCCCCTTCAGGATGGGAAAGTATATTATCGAATTCATAATAAAACTTTTGAGGCACAAAATTTTCTATCTGATTAAGTTGTCTATCAACAATGAGAGAATCTTTATCAATTTCAAGAAAAAATACATCTCTTGACAAAATAAACTTTTTGTTCACTTCATCATATAATCGGTATGCCTTATAAGTCGTGGAATATCCCAAAAATATGCATTTTCTACTTCGTTCACTTAGCTTATTCCTCTGATGTTTAGGAATCAAAGCATAATATTGAGAACCGAAAAATCAGAAATTTTTAATAGCAGGAAGATGACTATACCAAATTTCATATGGAGTTCTGTTGATAATGACAGAGGCATCGATTTCTAATGTATGCCGCACAAAGCACGACTTCTCCCCAAAACATTAATTTTACATTCTTAAAAAACATCATTGACCTTACCATATTAAGCAACGTTCAGTTCATTCTTTCGGAAACATCGTTTTGTTGCGGATTATATGGTATTGTGGTTTGGTGTTTGATGCCATTCTCTTGAAAATATGTTACAAAAGCATGTGAATTATATTCTCCTCCATTATCATTCCTTATAGTACAAATAGTAAATTGTGCTTCATTTTTTATCAAGAGATGAAATTTCTTAAACACATCAAAAACTTGTGATTTTTCTTTAAGCAGATAAACCCAACACATCCTCGAATAATCATCAATAAAGGTGAGTATGTATTTATTTCCATTTGCAGTTGGTACAGGCATTGGACCACACAAGTTAGAGTGTATGAGACTTAATTTTCTTGTAGCTCTAGACTTAGAATTCTGAAAAGACTGTTTGTGATGCTTTCCCAATATACAAGCATTACATGGGGTAAATTTTCTGGGAACTGTTGGAAGTCCCTTAATCCCCTGTTGTTTCATAATTCGAATACTTTCATAATTAACATGACCGAAGCGTGCATGCCATAATAAAGAAGATGACAGAGTATCATTTTTCTGAACCAAATAAGTTGTGTTCAATGCAACAGACGACATACCATGCAACTTCAATAATTTATCTTCTTCCACACCAGACATTACATTTTTATTGTCATCTGCTCTTCTAATTTCTACTTTACCATCAAATATTTGAATGGAATGTCCCTTCTGTCTTATTTGTATAATAAATAACAAATTTCTTTGGAATTGCGGAATGTAAAGAACATCATTCAAAATATAATTTGGAAGTCCAAGAATTTTTAACTAAATTGAACCAATCCCTGATGGTTTGATTTGGGACTTATCAGTAAAACACACTACTGCGTCAATATTATCACTGAATTGATCAAACAAATCTCTTCGAAAGGTCATATGACACTTGGCACTTGTGTCTAAAACCCAACTGTCATACCATGAAGAAAAAGAAGTACTAAAAACATCTTCCATGTGGAAATTACAATGTGCAACAACATAATGTGCATTCTTAGAAGACTGTCCTTTGTATGGAATTATATGATCTTTCTTTTCGAGAAATTGTTCTCTTTTTTCATTAATTTTATCCTAGGGAATTATGAAATTTTTAGCAGTATGTCCAAGTTTACCACACCTAAAACATTTTACAGCTCGTTTATCAAAAAAATTTCTTTTTTGTTCATTCTACTATCTATCTCCCTAAATATTTAAGCCCCCCCTGGCTCTTTAATTCTTCCTACCTCAACCTCTATTACCTCTTGTATTTCTGAAAGATTCCCCCTGAGGTTTTTGGTATTTTTGAGAAATACATAGGCTTTTGGTATTAGAATTATGTGATGCTTCTTTCTTGCCAAAAGCCTTCTCTCTTTCTGCAATTTTCCCTACTAATTTGTCAAAATCTATATCTTTTAATTGCCCACTAGCTTGGAGAGATTCCAAGTAGTGTTAATAACTAGGGTAAAGAGCTTTTATAAAGGCAGTAAGCAGCAAATCAAATTTAACTCTAGTACATTCAATTTCACGATTGATGGCTTTAATTTCAGAGGCAAGTTTTAGAGTATCATTATAGCTCATTTCTAGATTAAATAACCTTAACAATAATTGAATTATCTCTAATTCAGAATGTGAATCGTAAAGCTCTTTTAGTTTTTTTTATGGCATCATAAGCTTTTTTACTCTGAGTAATGTATCTTCTTACCTCTTCTGAGACTAAAGCAGATATTAAGGAAAAGGCCTTCTTATCCTTACTTTGTGAGATTGCGAGTTGTTTGTGATAATCAGGTTGCACTGGTGCATTCTCTCCTTCTACTTCACAGACTCCATCCCATAAATCATTTAAGATAAGAGTATTTTTAACTTTCCTAAACCACTCGTGGTAATTTTCCTTTCCGGAAAGGACAACCCCAATTAAGGATACCAACGAGTTCATGTTTTGACTACCAAAAAACCGATTTTGATCACATGCACAGAATTTTGTCTTTAAAAAATTATGATTCAACCACAAAAAAAACTCTTGTAATCACCGACAGAGATTTCTCTCACATGCACAGAATTTTGTCTTTAAAATATTCTGATTCAACCACAAAAACTTTTGTAATCATCGGCAAATATTTAAAAAAATCTTGCTTCTGTTTTTAACCAAAAGCGGGCACACATTTCTCTTAAAAAACTTGTTTTTAACTTTGAAGATTCAGAGATTTTCACAGTTTTTTTATCTCAATAGGGTACAAATTTCCTTTAAAAAAATTGTGTTTTGTAACTTACTGATCATCACCAAAACTGATGCTGGCAAAAAAAATTGAATTCTTTTCCCAGCAAAAACAAATATGCTCCTAACAATCCACAACGAACGCAACAGTCAAACTGCACTCAGATTTCTTAACGCCTGCTCCAATCAAATGATGAAAGCAGCACAGGAAAATGATTTGGCAGCCTTTTTTTTTAAATCTTCCACAACACTCCAGCATGACATGAGGGTTTTCGTCAATCACATGCAGCAGAGGAAAATGCTCACAAGAAAACTCCGCTGGCAGTGTTGTCACAAGTTGAACACAATCTGCTGCTCCCTTAACATCAACACTGCCACCAGCCTCCTCGGATCTTAAGAGCTCTGATACCACTGTTAAATAATAAACATGTGCTTTCTATATCTCATTCATTGAATGGGATTACATTTATACTTCAGAAATTAGTTATCACTAACTACGAACTTACTAACTTCCTAACTACCTAAGTGTACAAGACCCTTAGGATTCCCGTAGAATTACAACAATGCAAACAATCAATTAGGATTAGAAATCATCTACATTGAAATCAATGCATCTAGTGTAAGAAATCAAATATAATTAGAAATAAATATATAAACTAAAATCAATGCATCTAGTGCAAGCAATAAAATAGGATTAGAACTCGCTATCTACACTGAAATCAATGCATCTTATGCAAGAAATCAAATAGGATTAGAAATCACCATGTACACTGAAATCAATGCATCTAGTGCAAAAAATCTTCTTCCCTCTCTCCCCCTCCATCTAGCCTTCTTTGTCTCTCTATCTCACCCCCCTCAAACACACACACTCTCTCACTCCATATCTATCAATCTCTTTTTCCCTCCCTCCCTCTCTCCATATTTATCTTCCTCCCTCTCTTCACCTTCCATCTATATCTCTATATTCCCCTTCTCTCCCACTCCTCCGCTTCTATCTCTCTTTCCTCATGTTGTCCTCTCTCACTCTCTCTCCATATTCCTTATCACTCCCTCTCTCTCTCTCCACCTTTATCTCTCTATGTATTTCTTCTTACCTCCCTCTCTCCACTCTCTCCACTCTCTCACATCCTCTCTTTTCCTTCCTCTCTCTCCCTTTCTTTAATATCCCAAAATGGGAACTATCAGCAAGGCATGACTGGAAAACGCATTTTCCAGGAATGGCTACTACAAAATATGAAATCAACCCTTGGATCCCTTAGATCTGATTATCTAAGACCTAAATCCAAGAGGAGATCAGAAAAAAATCTTCCTAGGTGGGTTAAACATATCTCCCACACCTAGTAAGGCTTGAAAACTGCCCAACAAGGGACTGCAACAATACTGCTAAGAAAATAACGCAATTTCAGAAAAGAAAGAGCAGGGGGCCAATAAAATGTCCTTCAAAAGTATTTACAGTAGCAAAATAGTTGTATAATGAAGTCCATGAGATGCACAGCTGAAAATACAATACAAATACAGAAGAAATGCCCTCAAAAGAGGGGCTGCAACCACATAAATGACTGAAGCTGCCTTGACGGTGTTATTTTATTAGGTTGAAAACTGTTGTAGGTTACATTTCAGATCTAGAGTAGATCTATGCATAAAAATTTAGATCCATATCAGATCCATGCACTAGAAAGGCTCCTCTTTCAGATCCCCTTGGAATTTTGGGGTTTACACCAAGCGTAAGCAATAGATCTGAGATCTAAGAATGCAGATCTGCGGGATGATTCAGAAATTCTAAAGTATTTAGAATATCTAGATCAGATCTTAAAAGTACAATTTGTAGATCTCCTCCAATAGATATCAAAGTGAAGGGCATATCCCCAACACTTAGAAACCAGCTCTCCAAATGGTGCACCCAAACTCCCTGCAACACCACCTACAATAATAACACAGATCTGGGGTAGAAACTGCGCTGTAGGGGATAGATAGTTGATGGCCACATGCCAAGATCAGGAACTTAAGATCATGCACTCTAATACACTTCCTCCAATAGAGCATAGGCCTCCTCCACTAAAAAAGAGCACTGAAATGCCTTAGATCTGAAGAGATCTAATCTCCACCTGCTGCAGCTTGCAAAGACAACCAAACCCTCAACAGGATCTGAGTTGTAATTGAAAGGAGAAGCTTGGCCTTCAAGCCAGATAGTGGACCTTGCAATACAATCTCTTCCAAGAGCTACTCCATGGGAAGAGGAGGAACTCCTAAACAGGAAATTCCAATACTAAACAGCATTTGCAATCTAGGCTAAAAATCTAAGAAAGCTATATGGTCTAAACAGTCAATATATCAAAGATCATATGATGAACAACCTCCTCATGCTGCCTTCCCCTTCCTTTTATAAGATGAGAGTGTAAAAAACCCTGAACCAATTTCTATGGACTCATCCTTTTCACACAAGAGATCTTCAACTAGAGTTACGTTGTGCCTCATTGATGAGCACTCCTCCAATACAACGCTATAGATCTGGTCAAAGTTGACCCAGTAAAGATGATTAGCCCCTTTCACACATAAGGGAGCTTATTTACATAGCCAAGATTTATCCTTTTTCATATTTGGCAATTATTTATTCTTCATTAGGAGTTTGATTAACCTCCTTTGTACATTTATTCATCTAAACAGATTTTTAAAGAAAAAATAATATCCCTATTAGTTGCATGCTAATTTAGGAATATTACAGTCTTCCCCTCCCAAATTTTGCTTGTCCTCAAGCAACTGCAAGGGTGCTGAAAAATATCCCCTCTTCTTCTTGTGGCCTCCTTCTTCAAAAATCTCCACCATTGCTTCAGATTATCTGCAATAATTCTATCTCCCAATGGTTCCTCCCAAGTGTGCAAGTTGGCCTTTGGTAGATAGACCAAATGGTTCTCACCATGAAAGAAAGGAAGGTCTATATGGAAACCTCCTTGCTGATAAATGGCCTCCTCAAGATAGAAGTGATGACAAACATGGGGTATTTCATCATCAATGAAGGACTCCCCCCTCCATGATAATCATCCAAATGAAATGAATCACCTCCCAGCCTGGTAATTCATAGTAAAGCTCCTCCCAACTGCTCATGAGAGGCATGCTCCAAGTGCTCCCATAAATCATATGGTCCACATCATAAAGAGACAAGTGATCTAATATAGTGGCCATATAGTTCCCCATGCTCCCCTTAGAACATATAGTGCAGAAAATGTAGGAAATTTCTCTCCCCAAGGACACATCCAACATATGTGTCTCTCCTCCAACCATATCCCCAACAAAGGTAAGAACATCTTTAGCATATGGAATCATAATTAAGGTCATGCTAGCTGCCATATGCAATAAAGGAGAAGGAAAATGATCCTTCATGTGCAACCAGCGCAGTTTTACTCCTAACTGCCATAGAGTATGATATCAAAAGTGTTTTCCCCAACACTTTTTTGCTACCCCATCCTTCTCGTATGCTTGGAGAAGGTGTATGATAGTTGGTGTTAATGAATCACACCATGAAGATTACATCATATCTCCAAGATCTCCCAAGGAATGACCAACATCACCATTGTTCTTGGCCCAAAGTGGCTCATGAAGCCCATAAGAAAAGGTGCCCCATATTGGAGCCAAGACCTGCACATGAGTGTTAAGAAAATGCAAGTATATAATAAATACATCATGAAGTTCAGCAATACAATGTTTATCATACACTTGTTTCAAATCAACAAGGTATCTCATGGATGAGCTCCCTCTCACACTCAATGAATAAGGAGGTGGTAATGATAACTCTTCCCAAGAGTTATGTTCCTCCTCAACCAGCAAATGATCCATGCACTTCCTCATATGAGAGTGCACATCTTCTTTGAAGTTCTCCCACATGAATATATCTAAAATAGTATGATATGCTTTAATGAAACCAGTGGGTTTTGAAAGCAGGATCTCATAGGATGCATTAAGTAGTTTCTCCTTAAGCTTGGAGTCTTTATCCAAATAGATCTGATCATGGGAATAAATGACTCCCTCAGCTACTTTATACCTCCCATCTATCATTTTCCCATCAAGAACCTTACATGTGAAAATTTCCTTGGAGTATTCCATCAAAATTTTGGAATCCCAATTTGGATCTAGGCTCCCCAACAATGACAACGATGTAGAAATCTGAAATGCAGCCCATGTCACAGCATGGCTCTCCTCCTTGACATGCTTGATGTCAAAGCCACATGTTGGAGTACTACCAACTTCATTTTTCTGCCTCCTTCGCCGTTGATCTTGCTCAAGACAAGATTGAAGTAGATGGAAGTCAACCTCCCCTTGGAAAGTCCTTGTCTTCCGAAACTTCCTCAATGTAGCCCATGCATGCAAGAGTGTTGATATCTTCTTGTCATGTTTAGAAATCTTCTTTGTGAATGAAAATATCATTGGTTGCCCCAAGGATATGTAGTTTCCATATGACATCATGTCCATGCCATCATTTACTTCTGAATTCTCCTTTTTCAGCACAAATAACTGAGAGGGAGATAGCAATGTCTAGTTCAGAAAATTGTTGATCTCTCTTTTGAATCCATGAAGGATTCTCCGCGCTATGCTAGTTTCTCCCAAAGCTCCCTCCTTAGCAAAGTAAGCATATGCTGCCCATATTTGAGAGAAAAGTTTAGTTTTCCTCCCATTAGGAGGTCTTCTCGGTGGAATGCCTCCATGTAAAGAGACATCAAGGCATAGAGCAGGATGTGTATGTGTGTGGATAGATTTGTCCTTGCCTTTCTTACATAGATCCTCTTGCCTTCTTTGTGCATCAAACTCCTGAAACAGAGAGGGGTATATGCTCCTCATCATGTGATGTTTGCCCTCCTCTTTTCCTTCTGCTATCTTCAAGATCTCACCATTTGATGGTGATGGCACATGCTGCACATGGATTGTGCCACGATGTCCATATGTGAGATTCTTTGGAACTTCTTGCCAAAGTGCAAGAGTTTCTCTCCTTGGAGCAAGTGCTCCATATTGCTCTTCATGAGGTCCTAGATGTGCTCTTTTCATGACTGCGTTATCATCTTCAGCTTTCTCTCCCATAGTTGAGAATGCCCTATCATCAAAAGGAGACCTTAGATCTTGGTATTCCTTTGAAGGAGGAATATCCATGTCTTCCTCTTGAAGAGAAAGATCTTCATGCAATGGGGACTTTGCCTTTGGCAAAACATCATACCAATTTCCATCCCCTTGAAACAGAACTGAATTTAAGAACCCTTCCAATCCATGCAAAATTTTTGTTTGGTTTGGTTTGATAGACTCCATAGAAGGTGTTCCATGAGACCCTTCATCAAACCTTTCCACTACTCTTCTAATGAACCTTGCATAGGTAGATGTGTTTGCATTCTTTAAGGAAAAAGACTGAAACAACCACCAAGCATAAGCCTTGCCCTCAAGGTGCAGCGCTACTACTTTGATGGCTTCCTTTTCTGAGACTTGATGTTGCTGCACATAGGTGTCTAGCTCCTTCACCCAAGCCCTAGCTGGACATTTAGGTGATTCATCAAAAGTAGATAAGAAGAATCTACTCACACCATGCTGCTTGCTTCTTCCTTCCTCCTTGACCTTGCAAAACCCTTGGAATTTCAAGTGATCTTTGAACTCCTTAGATTGAGCCTCATACTCCTGCAAATAATCACCAAGAGTCTCTCTCTTTGGCACATCTCCTTCCTTATTTTTCTTCTTCATGAAAAAATGGTTGATAGAGCGTTGTAGATCTGATGATGTGGCTGAATGCTCACACCCATCATATGAAGTAGTGGGGCCTCCTTCATGTGCTAATCTTAAAATATCTGCTTGTCTCTCATTCTTCATTCCCAAGATTCCTTCTTTCATCTCATTCAAAGCCTAAGAAAGAGTTTTAGAAAACTCTCCCCTTTGCAAACTTCCAGTTAAAGGGATCTTACCCTTTTCCTTTGTGTCTTCAATGTACCCACATTTCTTCATTGATCTTTTCTCACCATGAAAAGACATATTGGCTTTCCAATAAGAAAATCATAGGTTGTGCCAAGATAGCTGCTTTGATACCACTGTAATATCCCAAAATGGGAACTGTTAGCAAGGCATGACTAGAAAACGCATTTTCCAGGAATCGCTACTACAAAATATGAAATAAGCCTTTGGATCCCTTAGATCTGAGTATCTAAGTCCTAAATCCAACTGGATATCAAAAAAAAATCTTCCTAGGTGGGTTAAATAGATCTCCCACACCTAGTAAGGCTTGAAAACTACCCAACAAGGGACTGCAGCAATACTGCCTAGAAAATAACGCAGTTTCAAAAAAGTAAGAGCAGGGGGCCAATAAAATGTCCTTCAAAAGAATTTATAGCATCAAAGTAGTTGTATAATGAAGTCCATGAGATGCATAGCTGAAAATACAATACAAATACAGAATAAATGCCCTCAAAAGAGGGGTTGCAACCACATAAATGACTAAAGCTGCCTTGACAACTTTATTTTATTAGTCTGAAAACTGTTGTAGGTTAAATTTCAGATCTAGAGAAGATCTGTGCATAAAAATTCAGATCCATATCAGATCCATGCACTAGAAAGGCTCCTCTTTCAGATCCCCTTGGAATTTTGGGGTTTACACCAAGCATAAGCAGTAGATCTGATACCTAAGAATTCATATCTACAGGATGATTCAGAAATTCTGAAGTATTCAGAATATCCAGATTAGATCTAAAAATAAAAATGTGTAGATCTCCTCCAATATATCTCAAAGTGAAGGGCAAATCCCCAACACTCAGAAACTAGCTCTCCAAATGGTGCACCCAAACTCCCTGCAACACCACCTACAAGAATAATGAAGATTTGGGTAGAAATTGCATTGTAGGGATAGATAGCCGATGACACATGCCAAGACCAGAACGAATCTCATGCAACACTCCAATACACTTCCTCCAATAGAGCAGATGCCTCCTCCACTAAAAAAGAGCACCGAAATGCCTTAGATATGAAGAGATCTGAATCTCCACTTGCTACAACCTTGAAAAGACAACCGCCAAACCCTCAATAGGATTTGAGTTTTAATTGAAAGGAGAAGCTTGGCCTTCAAGATAGATAGTGGACCTTGCAATACAATCTATTATCACCATAAAAAAATTTCTAAACTTGGATAGTTTACATCGTTCCTAGCCATGGTCTTAGATAGGTGTTGGGTCATTTCATGCTTTAAAGGGTAGGTGATAGGGTAAGAGTCTCAAAAGTCTCATTTTCATATCCAAATAAATTTTAAAAACCTTATTCCATGTCTTAAAGGTCTCACATACTCTTTAGAAGTCATATCTTAAACCATTTGAAAAAAAAAAATGGAATTAGCCATGAAACCACGTTTTCGTAGCACAGATAGTGTAAAAAGCCTGTTTTGCGCTACGAAAACGCTTCTATTTTCGTAGCGCAAACCCTTGAAAATGAAATAAGCACACTATGAAAGTGTGGATTCATAGGAAGTATTGTAAAATCATCAATTCAATCAAATTACATTAATTTTTCATTATTAGGTTTCAGTTAGGAGTCATTTCTAAGGCATGCAACCATTCAAATCCATCATTTCGAATGTAAGGGTCATCATGATTGGTAATTTAAAATTCGAAAGGATTGGTGGGTTTCTTATTGTAGTTTGCATGCAAACACTCAAACAAATCATTTTTTAATGCTAAGATTATGGTAATATCTTACCAAAGCTTCTCTCATCTATTTTTCAAGCGAGGCTGATCACCATTAACAAGAAAGGCTGACTACCATAAGCAAGCGAGGCTAATAAACAGAAATTCAAGCGAGGCTGAGTTGTTACAGAAATTAAAAGGAAAAGATGAAAGAAGAAAAGAAAAACCATAGGTCTGGTCATTGTTTAAGAACAGAGCCTAAAAGCACAGAGGCTCTAGCCAAAGATAAATCAGTGATGGAGGCTTTTAGGAAAACAGGGCATTGGAGATTTTGTAAAAAAATGTAGGGAGGACACAGTGAAGTGTCAAAGGAATTTTCTCTATATTTCACTGGCTCAAACACAAAAATTGGAATCTTAAACTTGGCAGTAACCCCTGATATCATATCTTTGGTGACAGAGATTCCTAGGGGGCATGATAGATGGCTCAAAAACTTCAAATTTGATATGGAACCCTGTAAAGTGTTTCTGAAGCCAGAGTTTGCAGAAACAGACTTAACCAAGGCAAATCCAAGGAGCTACATCAAAGACATCTATGCCAAATTTATCTTCAAAATTCAAAGGTATTTTTCTTGTGAGGGAAGATATCATAAAGTATATTCATATCATTTTAAACTCCTATTGCATTTTACTGGCATGATTTCTTTAGATTTTCCTTTCTTCTTGTATCAAAGTATAGCTAAGATGGCAGATAAAGTGCAAATGAAAACTCAAGGATGTGAAATTCCATTTTTCATCATGGTCTAATTAAACTGATAGTTTTACATGAACTTCAAAGGATCAACAGAGAATGGTCTTCATTTTTGTTTTTATGTGGTTTTGGAGTGGAAAACCAAGATACAGGCATTAGCCCTAAGGCTAAAGAAACCCCACCAATAGAAAACAGTAAACCTGTAATGACCACGTCAAAAATATTTGTTAAGCTGAAACCTAGAAAGCAAGTGAAAGAGAAAGTGAGTAAAGCATCAGTGATTATTCTTGAGACCCCTCAATCTACAAAAGAAAAGATAGCTGAAATTAAAGAAATGACACAAGAACAGTCAACTAACAAACCAGTTCAAAGGAGATTGACTAGAAGTCAAATTGAAAAGGAGAAGGGTAAATCAATCATCTTAGGAGAAAGTCCAGGCTTAAAGGGTAACTTAAATGATATTTTAGAAGCCATTGATATTGAAGAATCCCCTTTGGTACAGGCAGATTTCATAAAATTTGAAGAAGGAAAACCTAAGAAGATGAAATCTTCTAAGAAATTGGAATTCGAGGATGAGGTTGTAGCATTTTTTTTCAAGCCCAGAAAGCCTTTAACCAGGAAATCTAAAAAGATGCAAGAGTTCAATATTGAGTTAGGAGAAACAAAGCAAGCTTCCATTGTTCAGGAAGAGTTCATAGACCTTTCATCACCAATACCTGAAGGTGACAAAAACAGAGTATTTTCCACTCAGACAGAAAAAACCAGTTATGAAGAAATGGAACAAAGGTTGAAATCAGCTAATTATGAAATTTCTAGACTAAAGAAGAGAGCAAGAAGGCATGCTGCTGAAAAGACAAATTTCAAGAGGATAAAAGCTCTATGGGAACTTGAAAAGGTTTCCAAACCAGAAACAATAAGTAGTGAAGCTCAATACTTTACTTGGACTGTTCCTACAATTAAAGAGGCTAGATATGTGAGAATGATGAATGTTCAGTTAAGGGCTACCAATAGGAAACTGAGGAGGAATATTGAAGACCTAGAAATACAGTTGACAAAATCTGAAGAGAAGCTACAACAACAATGAAACAGGGCAATAAATAATAAATCCTTGAAACAGTTTTGTCATGAAGAAAATCATCATTTTTGAAGGATAAAATTATTTAAAGCTATTTGATGTTGATATCAATCCTTGAAAAATCTTAAATATCCTCAAAATTGTAAATTTTTGGAAAAATTGTGTTAAAGGGAGCATACACAGCAGTTTCGTAGCACACTACGAAACTGCTGAAGGTGTATTTTGGCATTTTATGCATGTATTTGGGAGGTAGAGACTGCTGGTTTTCAAATTTTGGTACTGTTGGTGGAAAGAACAAGATCACATATGAAGACTCAGATTGAAAAGAAGAAGAAATAATGGTCAAAAGAAGTGTTTTTAGAGTGATATAAAAACTGCACTACGAAAACAGGTTATTTTCGTAGTGCAGTCATGTCTCATCTCCTTTTCATTTTTTCGAGGATTTATTTTTGCACAGGTGGAAGGGTAAAGTGTTAATATAATTTTAGCACATGTCACATATATAAAACAATTATCAATTCCAACAAAGCTATTCGAAGATAAGCATGGAGGTTAAAGGCTAAAAATCAGGAAACTCTGTCTCCTGGTTTTTAGGATAGTTAGGTCATGAATCAGCAGGGTTTACCACAAATCTGGAAGCATCATAAAGGTCGAAGACATGTATTATCAGTTGTCAAAGAAAGTATTTAAGTTTTAGATAAGGTTGTTTGAGACATGTTTAGGAGTTTCACTCCTATTTGTATTAGAACTCCTAGAAGATAGTTTGTTGTTAGTTTGTAATTAAGAGTTTGTTTTGATGAGTGTCAATTTTAGAAATTCGAATTCTCCTAATGATGGATCATGGAATCCAAGAAATGTAAAGACCCTATATGAAGCATGAGGTCGAATTCCTCAAGGTTGGCATTTTCATTAGCAAAGCAGTTGTGTTATTGTATGTTACTGTGATCTTTCAACTTAATATAGAGATCAGTTTTACTACTCAAGATTCACAAGGGGTTTATGTGTTTGACATTACTATGGCCTTTTTCAATTACCTATTTGCAGTGGTATGAGCATGTGTTACTTAGAATTCATTGAATAATGCCCTAACTTCCTTCACATGCTTGTAGACTGTGCTTATTCACTGTGTTACTATTTTCACTTATAAACCTAGACTCTAAGTGCCTTGACTTCCATGTTTGACAGATTATGATGTTTTGTTGAAGACTATCTTGACTCCATGACCCAATGAGTGTTTGCTAATATGTGATTCAACTAGTTATACATTTTTGTCCTTTTTATTTCTAGAGTTAGCCATCTAATCATTAATTGAAAATCTTAAACCTATTGAGAGATCCCTCTCAGGTTGAGGAGGCTAAGCCTCAGCCAAAAGATTGTTTTGAAAGAATTACTCAGAGTCTACTTGATCAACAGCCTATCAGGGTCAGATTTTGTAATAACATTTTGGTGCGTTTGCCGAGAGCTTGAAGATTATTCATTCCCGAAATCAAGAAGCTGAACTTCTGAAGGTAGCAGGAACTCAGAAAAATTTTCGAGGCTACATCTACCTTGGTGACTCCATACATTTTTAAAAGTTTAAAGGTGGATTCGAGAAGGAGATACACACAGAGCAATCATGATCCCCATCCACCTACCATTGTGGACAATCCAAACACTATTTCAAGTGGCAGTCAAAGAATTTCAGAAAAATCAGGTACTCCATCTCATTCGAAATCTTTCTCCTCTGAAATATTAAGAAGTCCTGAAGACAAAAGAGTTGATGATAAAATTCATGAAGTGTTGTTTAGATCAGAAAGTGAAAAGTAATTCATTGATATTATCTTAGACTTGCAAAAGAGAGGAATTGACACTTCAACCCTAGTAACACAAGAAGACAAAGAAGAATTTTGGGAAGCTGTTACCTCTGAGCTGTTGTTAGAAAAAGATTCTCTAGATAAACTGAAAGAACTTGACCCTTTCGAAGTCTTGCTGAAATCCAAATTTGGTTTACTCCTTCCAAATTGGAGCTCAATTGTTAGTGGCTTACAGAAACCAAGTAGTCATCCTCATATCAGTTCTTCATCTTCTGTTTCCGCCATTCCTAAAAGTACCCTTCATCCTTTAAGCATGGCTGCACCTGCTAGGTATGCACCACTTGTACTCCTTGCTGCTTTGCATGACCTTCCTAGTAAATATGCTGCTAGGATCCCTACTTGGGGTAGTGATGAAGAAATCACAGTAGAAGAATATGTAGATAGATTTAATGATTTTATAGACAGAGAAGAAGTTGATGATGAAGATGTGAAATTAAGACTGTTTGCACAGAGTTTTATTGGTGAAGTTAGAAAATGGTTTAAAGCTCTTGCACCAGGAAGCATTCGAAATTGGGATGAGTTTGAAGATAAATTTTTAAGGAAATGGGGAAACAAAATCAATCAAGTTCAAGCACTTACTGAATATAACAGCCTTATAAGGGCAGTGGATGAATTGTCCAAAACTTTTCAAAGAGATTTAATAAAGTTTTTGACTCAATTCCAGCTCATTTGAAACCTCCGAAAGCCTTAGCACAAATGAGATATGCTGAAGCATTTGATTATGAATTTTCTATCTTGTTGAGAGAAAGAGAATCACCTACACTTGCTGAAATGCAAAGTGATGCAGTAAAGGTAGAGGTAAATATGATAGCTGCTAAAATGTCAAAAATGGGAAAAACTAAATTGAAAGAAGAAGAGAAACCTTCCACTTCAACTTCTGAAGATAAATTTCACTCAATGATGAAAACCATGGAGAAGTTGATGGATAGGTTAGCTCTTGGAAACACCTCTGCTCCTCCTATGCAACATGAACCTCAATTTAGAAATCCTCAATTCAGGAGACATCAAAACCAACAAAGGCCAAGAGAAAATAGAAATCAGCAGCCTGATCCTCTAGTGAGACCTCCTTTTCAGCAGAATTTGGTAGATGAAGAAGATAAGTCTGAAATTCCTGAAGAATCTATCCATTGTCTTGACGAAGAGATGTCAAGAATTTTTGTGACTAAAGAAGAGCATGATGAGTTAGATTTGGCTAATCAAGGAGGAGAATCATTAGATTATTGTAAGGGGTATCGGCATGCCATTTTTGAGATGCAAAAACAATATAATCTCAGAAACAGAAATGTGCCTATCATTGCAAACAAAGTGTAGCCTAAGAAAGATGCTCCAAAGGTTGCTGAAGCTAAAAATGATACCCCAAAGATTACTGAAGGTAAGAAAGACACTCCACTTGGTAAGAAAGACACTCAACTTCCTCCTCCTATCAAAGAAGTTGAAAAATCTGTTTCTGTTTTCAACCTTGAGAATGAGATTTCAAAGATTAAAATATCAGTCCCATTTAGCGATATTCTCAAGGTAAATGAATATAGAAGCAATATTTTTAAGTTGTTAAACTCAAAACCAGGGGCTGCTGATATTTTGAATGTTCAAGAAGATAATCCTACTGTATATTTGGGTCCAAGGATAGAAGACGAACAAAATGAAGAGATTCCTCCTTTTTATGTAAGCATTAGTATTCATTATATGACTTTACATAATACTATGTTGGATTCATGGGTTTCTCATAACCTTATGCCCAAAGTAATCATGGAAAGGATGGGATTACAAATCACAAGACCATAGAAGGATTTATTTTCTTTTGATTCAAAAAGAGTTCAATGTATTGGTTTAATCAAGGATGTTGTTGTTGGTCTAACACAAATCCCAGCAAAGACAGTTGTTATGGATATTGTTGTGGCTGATGTTCCGCCAAATTTTGGTATGCTATTGTCAAGATCATGGGCAGCAAAAATCAAAAGCACAATGCAGATGGACCTTACCTATGCCACTATTCCTGTTTTTGGTGAACAAAGGTGATTGTATCAAGAGACTAGAATGGCTTACATGGTAAGTAGCAAAAATAAACCTCAAAATTTTCCTATTTATGCCTTTGATACTGAACTTGGATCTGCGATTTTTTTCAATGAGTCAACTAATAGTGTTGAGGAAGAAATGAGAGCAGAAAATTAACAAACATAAAATCAACAAGTAAATGACAAACAGATGGAAGAATGGTGGTCATTGTACTTTGACGGATCAGCAGGAAAAGAGGGGGCAGGAGCAAGGATTTGGATTACAAGTCCAAGTGATGAGAGTAAGTTTTACTCTTACAAACTGAATTTTTATTGCACAAACAACATGGCTGAATATGAATCTTCGATTTTGGGTCTAGATGTTTTAAAAAAAATGAAGGCCCAAAATATTTATGTTTTTGGAGATTCTGAATTGGTTATTAGACAAGTTGAATGTGTTTATCAAACGAAGGATGTAAGAATGAGAGCTTACAAAAATTTAGTTTTAGACATGTTGGAAAATTTTCAAGCCTAATCCTTCATAGTCAAAACTAGAGATCAAAATTTCATTGTTGATTCTCTTGTTGTCTCTGCAATTATTTTCATCATTCCTATGCATTCTACCGAAAAATATGAAATTGAAGTTTGCCATAGACTAGCTATACCAGATAATATCACCAATTGGCAAGTTTTTGAAGATGATCAACAGGTAAGGAATTTTATTGAGCTGAAAGAAGAATTTGAAAGTACACAAGTTGATCAACAAAACATGCTTGTTGAATCAAAAGGAAATTCTGAAGTTTTGCAACTAAAGAATAATTCAATACCAAAGGGTCTTATTCCTCTTGAGAAGCTTTTCGACCAAAATGATGTTTTCAAATCACCAAAAATACAAGTTGATGAAGAAGAAGTAGAAAGTTGTAATCTTGGTACATTATCTTTGCCTAAAATGATAAAAATTTCAAAGTTTCTTTCATTTGATATGAAATTCAAATATATTGAGATGATGAAGAGGTTTATTGATGTTTTTGCTTGGATTTAAGCTGATTTAAAAAACTATGATCCTTCCATTATTCAGCATACTATTCCTATCAAAGAAAATGAGAAATTGTTCAAACAGAAGTTGAGGAGAATTATCCCCTTCTCATGCCATTGATTGAAAGGGAGATTAAGAAGCTCTTTGATGCTAAAATCATTGTCCCAATCAGATTCTCCAATTGGCTTGCAAGTTTGGTATCGCTTAGAAAGAAGAATGGAGAAATCAAAATTTGTATTGACTTCAGAAATTTGAACAAAGTTTCACTCAAGGACAACTATCCTCTTCCCAAAATGGATTCAATTATGCAAAATATTGTTGGTTCTCAAATAATGTCTATGCTTGATGGTTTTTCGAGTTACAATCAGATTCTTGTGCATCCAGATGATCAGGAAAAAATAGCCTTCACAACACCATGGGGCACATTCATGTACGCTAAGATGCCTTTTGGTCTCATGAATGCGGGAGCTACTTTCCAAAGAGCAATGGACATTGCTTTTTTTGAATAAAATTACAAGACAGTCGTTGTTTATCTTGATGATATAACAGTCTTTTCAAAGAAAGAAGAAGATCATTTGAAACACTTAGAAAAAATTCTGCTGAAATGTAGAAGGTTTGGTATCTCTCTTAATCCTACCAAAAGCATCTTTGCTTTAACTACAAGCAAATTACTTGGTCATATTATTTCTGAAGATAGAATTAGGATTGATCCTAATAGAGTTGATGCAATTCAAAAGGTAGATTTTCCAAGAAGTAGGAAAGAGATTCAATCATTTCTTGGGAAAGTGAATTTTGTTAGGCTTTTCATTCCTAACTTTGCTGAGGTTGTCAAAGATATAACAAGGATGTTAAAGAAAGGAGTTGATATTTAATGGACAATTAAAGCTAAGAATTCTTTTGAACAAATCAAGAAGGCACTCACACAAGCACCGATACTCATCAGTCTAGATTTTTCCAAAGAATTTATGGTTTTTACATTTGCTTCCGAAAACACAATTGCTGGAGTTTTGCTACAAAAAGGAAAGCAAGGTACTGAACAACCTATTTCTTTCTTTAGTAGAACATTAGCAAATGCTGAGTTGAAGTATAATATTCTAGAAAAATAGGCTTATGCTTTGGTGAAAGCTATTAAAGATTTCAGAATTTACATTTTGCATTCTCACATTGTGGCATTTATTCCAAGTACTCTGGTAAAGGACATTCTAACTCAGGCAGATCTCGATGGTAAGAGGGGAAAATGGATTGCAAAATTGTTGGAATATGATATAGACATCAAACCAACAAAGTTGGTATAATGTTCCAAATTTTTCCTTTAATAAATTGGAACATTAGATTTTGATAATTTCACTTATAAGTTGAATAATTGGGTGAGGAGGCCCAATGAAAATAAAAACATGGATAAAAACATGGATAAAATCCCTCTAGTATGAAAGGGGATCAGCCTTGGAACTGTATTTTACACCCTCATGTGTGAAAGGAGACATTTGCAAAGAGGCTTGGTTAAGTTTGACCAAGTCAAACTACGCAGGGTATGAGGTGGAAAGCACTACATGGGACAACACAGAGATAGAGGAGGGAACATTCCTTGAAGGAGGAAACCTTAATAGAGTGGGGCCCATGGAGAGGGAGCTCTCATGTGTTCAAAAGGAGGGCAAGGCAGCCATTGTTATGCATGCTTGTATTATTCATTTCATGTCTATTCAGACATTGTGCATTCTGTTGCTGTTTAGAAAGAATTGCCGGGGAATTCCTATTTTGGATTCCTCCTCCTTTCTTGAGAAGCCTCTTGAAGGAGTTGTACTGATTTGTCTCACATCTAGGCTTGAGACCAAGCATCCTCCTCCAGGACAATGTTATTGTTGCAGCAGCATAATTCTGTGTTGCAGGGTGTTGTAGTGAGAAGCCACAACACCTCTTCCATTGCTTTTTTTTCAGAGGGAGACTCTCTCTTTCCTTTGGATGATTAGATTGGAAGCCTTAGAGCTTATTTTCAGATCTTGGCACTTGGCCACTTCATTTTATTCCATCTACAATGCAATTACCCTCTTAGACTGCATTATTTTCATGGAGCACTTGTAGTGAGGGATTGCAAGTTGATTGGAGGGTGAGATCTCAAGTGTAAGGATCAACCTTCCACTTTGGAGAGCCATTGGAGGATTTTGTAATTCAGATTGCTTATCATCTTCAGCCTTCTCTATTGAGTTCCAGAATTGAGTTGCAGTAGCTGCCCAACAACTCCGACATTTTTTCCATTTTGTGTATTTCAGCCAATCCCTTGGAGGATTGATGTATTATTGTTTCTAAGGGTTAGAGCTTTGCTCCCCTATTGTATTTGAGCCATATCTTTCCATATCTTCTAGTTATCATGTAATATGGAGCAGTACCTTTTATAAACTACGTCCTCTTAGCCTGGGTTTATGGAGAAATAACAGTGTTCTTCTATTTTCATGTACATGTCTTGTTGAGGCTTGCATTGCCTTTCTTGAGTGGATGTTTCCTCAAGAAATTGTACTATATTTTCTGCTATAACATTAGTCATTGGCTATTCATATCTTCTTGTCTCATAGCTCATAAAATAACGTTGTCTTTCCATGGTATGCTCATGTATTGTTGCAGTCCCATTCCTTGGGAAATTTCTAAAGGGAACTAGGTGTGGGAGGCTTGTATCACTACCCTAGAAGGATTTCTTTGGTCCCAACTCTTGGATTTTGGTCTTAGACACATTGGTCTAAGGGATCCAGGTCTTGGTATCAAATCCTGCTACCTCAATTTCTGGAAAATGTGTTTTCTGGCCATGGATTGCTAGCCATTCTAGTTTTGGAACATTGGCAGCTTGGT
>JAXQQM020066089.1:0-66210 GCA_034641835.2 Pinus albicaulis
GTATGCCACACTTCACAAAAACCTTTACTATGGAATGTGATGCCTCAAGAAATGGAATTTTTGTTGTTTTAATGCAAGAAGTAAGACCCATTTATTTTTAAAGCTGTCCAATCAAAGGAAATTATTTACAAAAGGATATTTATGAGAAGGAAATGTTGGTAATGCTACATGAACTAAAGAAATGGTGACCTTACCTAATGGGAAAACACTTCGTGGTAAATATTGATCATGATAGTCTTAAACAATTTTTGGAACAAAGAATATCTTCAGAAGAGCAACAAAAATGGGTCACAAATATGTTGGGTTATGAATTTCAAATTATCTACAAAAAGGGGAAGTGAAAAGTTGTTGTAGATGCACTCTCAAGAAAGGATGAAGAGGTACGTTGCACTGAAAATTGTCATCTTGACATTCTGCTATCTGTATGAACACATTATCACTCATAATTCCTCTTCTGCAAGTCTAACACATCAGTTCCTCATGTCAAGCCTTAAAAATAAGAGAAAAGCTCTCAAAAGTCTCTAAAATTCTAGTATCACACTTTCTCTTTGTCTTACCTGTTGTACTGCACCTAATCTTCATAACTCCTGCGTACATGAATGCACTTTATCTTTGTTAAGGGTGCAGACCCCTTTAAAAGATTAAAAAGGCACAAAGTAAACCCAGAAGCTCACTTTCTGTCATTTCTAGAAGCCTTTGGAAGGAATATTGCGGTGGCAAGTTCGCTCTTTTTACATTCATGCATCCCATGCCTTAAGGAGATAACCACTTGATGTGAGGAGCTTATCCCTTTGAAGGAGGACTCTATCCCTTCATTGCTGGAACTGAAACCTTCTCTTTTGCACTATTAAAATAGGCCTTGGGTAGCCTCAAAAGGATTTCAGGCTTTAGAATTATTTGAGGTAAAGTGTTGTTGGGATTCAGACTCATTTAACTGAGATTTTGCCAGGAAAGATCACATACCTCTATCTGTATTGGTTGGAAGAGTGCAAGTCTTGTCAAAGTAGAGGATATTCCTGCTTTCTGACCCCGGGAAGGCCTGTTCAACATCAAGTCTAAGGTTGTAAGGTTTTATTTATTCAAATTTAATACAAATGAATTCATTTTTCTCAATAAATTGTTAATTAACTGTTTATTTCATGGATTCCGTTATCACTCAGGTTTTCCTTGAAGTTGGGGAAAATGAAAGTATACCCGAGGTAACCAAAAACCAACCTTCAGATGTAGAATCTAGCCAATCTACATCCAGAGAGGGCTTTAACTTTATGATTTATATTTGTTCTTAGAAAGTTTTAGGATAGTTATAGATCTAAGAGTTTGTTTGAAAATGGTGGAATTCGCCAAATGAGGGCAAGGTTGAATATTTTTAGGCCATTGGGCTATGGAGTCAAAGGATGGCTTTACTGGATTTCTATTCTACACGCAAGATGGCTTTGCAGGGCAAGATAGCCAAACAGAGAACAATCCTTAAAATTTAAAGTGGATGGAATGGGTTTGAAGGGATGAAAGGCAGTTAAGAATCTTTCACCATGTTCAAAAGAAAGAAATGAAATGATTACAAATAAAGAGCAGTGAAGAATTATTTACTATAGTAATCAAAATGTTTACATTAGCGAAGCAAGAGCAATTAAGAATTCGTCGCTTATAACTAATTTAGAGGAAAACATTTAGAATAATCACAACTGAACTTAGAGTACAATTAAGTAAATTCTGAGTTATTCTTTTATGTCAATTATTCAGAAATGAACACAATGATATTATAAACAGATATAAAACTTAAGACATAGGATAGAAAGACTTATTGAACTGTAGTCCAACACATGAATCCTGCAGAAAGTCCTGAGCTTCAAATTGTCATCCAGCAAGCCACAAATAAATTTCTCCAAAACACTTTTTATTCCAAAAACATCAATGTCACAGTGAAGTAGTAGAATCAACCCTCAAAAATTTCTTTGAGGGTTTATTTATACAAAAAATGATTGAAAATATCTCACACTAACCTAGCAAATAATCTAGGGTGACTAATGAATAAGTTACAATAAGAAGGAGACAAATGGTCTCGTAGATAAGGCAAAAAGTAATTGCTGGTGTGTTGTTTCCTCCCTTTGTGGATGTGCTGGAGGCAGGTCCTACAATAGGGCTCGATGCTGTCATTTTGAGTAATTATTTTTTACTTCCTTGCTTGTCTGATACTCTTCGTTTCTACTGATACTCTTTTAACTGCAAAACTGATACTCTTTAATATTTGCTCCTCTATTTATCCTTTACATAATAGTAAAAGGCAAAATTCTCTACCCGAAGATAAATTTCACAAAATTTCCAATAGGTCTTCCCACCATTTGTCTTCTGCTATTATGGTTCTTTTGATATTTCTCAATGTTTCATCGGCCTCTGTGTATCTGAAAAAATTGGGCTGATGTGGGAACAAATACCTTATTTCATGCTCAAGATGAAACAAATTCTTTAACCTGTCGTATAGATTCCTCCCTGTAGGCAATGTTGATTCTGATGAGCTGGTAGAGGAACATGTGACGTTGTGAGTATGTATATTTAATTTGTTGACATAAGTTTCCAATTCCATTATTTTCTCTTCTGAAAGCATCGGACTGGGCAACCCGCTGGCTAATAAAACATTAAACCTTTCTTTAAATGCACTGACCTCTTGCTGGATATCTGAGCATTTTCTTTCCAGATTTTGCATAAAAGTTCTCTTGGTAAAAACCCTTTTTATTCTAAAATAGTACCTGTCCTATCCTCAATTCCAAGCTTTGCAAGCTGCTGCTTGGTCTGGGTGTTCAAAAACTATATAAGTTGATTTTCTTGCTCAGGTTTATCCCTTAATTCTTCTCTTGTTTTGTCAATTTCTTCCTGAGCTACTTTAACCAAGTCATTTAGTTCAAAGATTATTTGAACAAAGGACCAAATACTCTTTA
Source organism: Pinus albicaulis (assembly GCA_034641835.2). Taxonomy (NCBI): domain Eukaryota; kingdom Viridiplantae; phylum Streptophyta; class Pinopsida; order Pinales; family Pinaceae; genus Pinus; species Pinus albicaulis. The sequence continues at coordinate 2,934 of JAXQQM020066089.1, forward strand.
TTGAATCAATAATGTTATTCCAAAGAATTTTGTTTATTTCTCTTAAAGGCTTTTCTAATGAGAGATATTTTTCTAAAGCTTTACCCAATTTTTCCAGCCTCTTAATTTCCCTTGTATTATCAGCAACAGTATTTTTTTACATATCATATCTTTGTTCCAAATTTGTGAGCTGCAATTTTGTAGACTGAAGTTCTGTGACTCTGAGTTTTAAGCTTTCCATTTGTTTTACTAATTCATCAGAACTTAAGCTAGAAGTGTTCACCTGTAATGGATCTGTTTGTTGATCTGCTGCTGTTGTACCTGTACCTGTTGTAGATGTCTGCATGATAGCTTCCTTTTCTTTTAATGCCTGCTCCAGTTCTTTCTCGGTCTCACTCAGTTGCTCAGTCATTTTTAGGAGCAATTCCATCATTTCTTCTTGTGAATTTTCCTTCAAAACTTCTTGAGTTTGGGGATGCCTTGAGGCTGGCAATTTCAATTGCTTTCTCAGTGCAGCAATATCATCATCCTTCTTTTTAATCAGTGCCTCTATGCTTTTTAAATCTTTGGGATTATGACCCAAACTGATGATTATTTCTTCCAGAGATTTTATTCTGTTATCCTTTGCCTGAGAAGAAGCTTTCTCAATTTGCAACTGGGTATTTGTATTATTTAAAGAATTTTGCAATCGATGGGCTGCCATTGCTTTATCAGTAAGGGTAGAATATATAATTTCCCCAGTTTTTTTATGTAATTCTATTTGGTCTAATGGATGAATGTCTTTTCCTAGGACCTCAAAATTGGTCCTAATGTAATTAGATGCTGTCTTGGGTTTTGGCACTTTTGATTTGAAATGGCTCATCATCATTTTCCCTTGCTGAATGTCAAAAGCTGACATTAATCTTTCTTGATTGTGTGGATCCATTCTAAGATACTGATCATATACCTCCATCCTCAATGGGTCATTCTTGGCTTTTATATTAATGAAAGTCTTCTTTATATCACCTGCATCTGTCTTTGGCTGTTTAAAGGAATATACTTCAGTGCTCAACTGTTTTTGTAATTCTTTTCCTTTATGACCTGTGTGTGTTTCACTAACTGAACCAGTTAGTTGAATATCCTCTCTTTCATCATCAATGATTTCATCTATAGATTCCACTTATCGGAGTGGATTCAGTTTCTGCCTTTTAGCTTGATGTTGTTGTGAGAATTCTTTGGAATGAGTGGGATCTGCAACCTGTATTTTCTTGCCTATTTCCATATTAGATGGAGTCTGCAATTCTAAAACTTCAGGGTGATTAACTTGAGTAGGAGAAACCTGTGTTTGATCTGGTGCCTTGGAAGTTTGAGGGTTTTCTGTCATAATGAAAGTTTCAATGACTTGTACTTCAGGTTCTTTCCCTTTGCCTTTAGACTCAACTGCAATTGATGGACTGATTTCCTGTAATCCCTGTTGAAGATTTCCTGCTGAAGAAGTGCCAATATGAGGTACCTGCACTTGCCCAAAAGATTCTAGGTCAAACATTTTCTTAAGATCTTTCATAATTTTGTTCATATTGTCTTCTTCACTATCTTGCTCAACTAGTGTTCCTTCCATCCACTCATCTTGATTAACATATTGTTCTATTTCTGGAATTCTGTGGTGAAAGTAGGGTGCTGATTTGTTCTTCATTCTTTTGTCACAGATAAAACTGAATGGATCATAAGGAATCCAACGTAAACTCTTTTGTAACTTGAAATGGTTTTGCAATATATTTTCTGCTTCCTGTTCAACATCCCTAGAATTGCATATAAAGGGACCTAACTGACTTTTGATTCTGAGTTGGGCTTTCTTTTTAGCATTACAAAAATGAATAACATCAGAATTATTCATTTTCCTGAAATATTCTAAGGCAAAAAGTCTCATAGGCACATATTTAGGCAATTTGAATGGACAAAGTTCACATCCATATATTCTGATTTCTGAATAATTTTGGTATAAATACCAGTCCCCAACTTTGTATGTCCTTGAAAGCTGCAAAGTTTTCTTAATCTCATTGCTGAGCCTTGGAGGAGCAACTCCTGTCAACAAGGTAGTTGCAGGATGTATGAAAAGATCAATGAACTCAGCATAAGAATAGGGAGAATTATAGGAACTGTGAGTTATGGCGGACCAAAATATAACAGATCTAGGGTTTCCCTTGGCATCAAGCTTTTGAACAGGAAAAGGGAACTTCTCTGATTGATAATAGATGATGAGATGGTAAATGACTGAGGAATATTTAAACACTTTCTCATTATCTAGCCTCATGAACTGGTCATGGATTTTATTGGCAATGAAAGATGCAAAGTCATATTTTACAGCAGGAGGCTGTCCAGGAGTGAAGATGGATAATAATACTAGGGTTAATTCATCAACATACTCACTAGTATTAAAACCCAGTACAAAGGATATCATATTCAGGATGAGCTTGCCTAAATTAGTAAAATAAGCAAAACCATAGGGAGGAGGGCCCTTAGGTTGGTGTTCAGGTAACATAAAGGTCTAGCAAATGCATTTCAATTTTTCTTGGGACAATTGGGTAGAATTTTCAAGTAGTTCTTCCATGGACAAGGGAGTAAGGTTTTGATCAGGTTCAAAATGGAGCATTGTATTGATAGCTTGAGGAGTAATGGGGAAAATGATACTCTGGTCTGGGGATAACACTGCTCTTTGAGTTGGATCATAATTGGAATGGCAGTAGTGGATAATTTCTGGGAAAATATGGACTGAGGGGATGAGATATCTTGGGAAATTGGATTCCCATAACCCAATGACATCCAAACCTTTCGAGTAATCATCTCTGCAGTGACAATAACTTCGAAGGGGATTTTCATCGAACACTAAGTCTTTAATTTGAAAGTCTTTATCCACTAATGGAAAGTATTCCAATTCTCTGTGGGGAGCATTTAATGGAGCTACACGCAGGGCTACCGGGACTTCCATTTTGGTTCTTGTGTATTCAAAGTGGAAGCTCCGGGGGTTTTTCACAGAAATGGGCGTAATTTCAGCTGTGAAAGTATTCTTTTGGTTGCAAGAACTAAAACAGACCAATATAAAACTTATTTTCAGATTATGGCTTGAATTTAACACTAGAATGCGGATTTTTTACAGAGTTCCAGCAGGAAAACGGAAAAATACCTGTTTTATGGAAAATGTCGAGATTTACAGGTACTGGTCAATGGCAGATGAATGCTCGGGCACTGGTATAACAATGGCGTTCCGCAATTTTGGTTGACGGCGGCTTAAACAGTGGAATTTTCGAATTTTTCAGTGGAGGGTGCAGTCGCTTTCAACAGAGAAAATGACAGAAAATACACAGAATTTTGTTTTATTTACAAAGTCAATAGGGATTTTTTTTATTTTTTCGAGGATGACGTCATTATTGTACGGGAGGACACGTCACCGGGATCGGGCGGTAAGCGGTAATTTCCGCATCGCTTTCGGGGGTTGGCGGTTTTTTGTGAGATGGGAGCGATTCCATTCGGAGATCAACATGTGGCTGATGCACTGTTTCAAAACCACCGTGATCCCGCGCGCTAACGATCGGACGATGGATGGCTAGCGGAATTACAGCGGGCCGTTGATCCAGGAATGAGCGATCGGACGGGTGATATGACGTGAAGATGGCGAGGGATTTAACGTGCGGGCCCAAAAGAATTATTGTTTAATTAAATATTCCGGGCGACTTCTGATTGGTTGGAGGTCCGATTATTAATTAATCCGAATGATTAATTAATCCCTGTATTATACGGGTGAATAGTCGATTTAGTTTTAAGCTTCGAGTTCTTTGGAACTAGGAATGTGTACGATTGGGACATAGGAAAAAAAATACAAAGGGGATGGGTTATTTGTTTTAAATTTCAAACACTATAAAACATATTTTAAAACCCTTTTAGAAATGTTTTATTAGTGATAGTAAATATGATTTATTAACCATAGGGGCGGGGATAGTATATATAGGTATTTTTAGTCAAAGGGTTTTTATTGTGGGATTTTTTATTTAATAAAGTGGATTAAATAGACTTTGGCCAAAACTTAGAATAAATGGGTTTTTGGGTTATTATTATAAAATGGAATTATAGATAATAGGATAAGGTGTTTCAATAAGGATTTAATACATAAATCAGATGTTAATATGACAAAGGGATAAGGAAAACTCAAAATACTTTACACAATCTAAGAAAGTGAAGATTTCTGAAGCAAATTGTATCATCTCAACTTCAACACTTAAACATAGAATAGTAAGTAATTTTGAGGGATTATTTTGGAAATTTGCATGATTTTCCTAAGTAAAATAGAATTTTACTTAGGAAAAGATTAAAAGGGAATGATTATAATGATAAATAATTTCAAGTACTTAGGTTCTTTTTGATCATTAGGCCAAGGGTCCGGTCCCTCCAAAAGTCGAGGAAATGCCTTGAGCCCCTTTAATCTTCAAATACCTTAGCACTTTGGGGAAATTAGTAAAACTCTTAGGGAAAGTGAGATGGAAATTAATAATTCTGTTGCCCACTTCGTGAAATACTTCAATGTGTTTCACCTTGATGTAGTCGTAAAGGTTAAACACGTTGCTTTCATCATTCTGTCCACAGAAAACTTACCCTTCCATCTACCTACCCTATCTACTACTTTACCTACCATTTTCTTCTTTATTAAAATTGCATATTGTAAGCCATATCAATCTTCTTTTCTTTTACAAAGGCAAATCTATCTAATTCTACCCTTATTACATCGAGGGGCTCGGTTAAGTGAGCACCTTTTGTTAACTCTGCCTATCTGTTTATACGCACCAAAGATTAGGCTATTGAATGGAGAATGTTATTCTCTATTCTACAACATGAAATTGAAACATGAACGAGTCAAGTTTAAATAGTTTGACTCTTCATAAATTGTGGCAAAAGTTTGACAAGTTGCACACAATTACTTTATTACAAAAATGAAATAGTAGTGGCATTTTGACTTGCACACTTTCCTTGATCTATTTTTTTGTTTGGGGTTCATTTCTTTCACTTTTTTGACCAATTTATTTTTCTTACCCTTTGATTTTTCTTTTAGGGTATACCCTCTTTACATTTTTAAAATTTTTGATTTTTGATTTTTTTAAGAATATGGAACACCTTTGCATAAGAAAAAGTTTGAACATATTGCATGGTTCAATAAGACAATCATGAAAAATGACACCTATTGATATGATCTAACAACGAGTCCAATTGAGTATGGATTTTTCCTTGGCAGCGAAGTACGAGAACAACCAGTCGATTTATCCTCAAAATGTCTTCAAGTAGACATATAATCTGCTTTTTAAAACGAAAACTGTTATTATATATGATAGTGAAACTTTTGAAGCTTAGGGCCTTCACTTTGGGCTTAAACTCCAAGAAGTCACCATCCAATCAAAACTGATGCATTAGAAAAGGATATATTATGTACAAGTTAGAAAAAATCATAACATCCTAGTAAATAGGATCAAAATAGTGCTTTAGCATTCAACCATTGACTGGTCCTTCCTTAGCTTCTGAATTGTCCAAATTCTTCAAAAAATATGTGTTGTTTCCCTGTAGAGCATGAATGATGTAAGGTCCTTTCCATAAGAAATCAAATTTCCCATGTTTCCCTTTATCTTCCCTTCTTGAATCCCATCTTAGAACTTTATCTTCTACTTGAAAATCTTCCGCTTTAGTTCTTTTCTCAAAAATTTTCTTTAATTTTTCCTGCAAGACTTGGGATCGTTGATACACTTCTTCTCTGGTTTGCTGCAAGTGAATTGTTTGGTTAATTCTTCTCTGAATATCATTTGGTTCCACTTGAGCCTCCTGAAGTAACTTCATAACAGGAATTCCTAAGGATGATGGAAAACTTGCCTCAATGCCATAAACTAATTCATATGGACTGGTCCCAATTGATTTCTTAGTTGTAAGTCTGTCTGCCCACAATGCATTGATCAGTTTCTTATGCCAATTCTTTTTATTTTTTTCCAATAATTTTTTAATGATATTAATAAGGCTTTTATTGGAAGATTTTGCCAGTCCATTACCCTAGGGGTAATAGGTTGTTGAATGGCCTAAAGTGATGTGATATTTATTGCAGAAACTAATCATTTTCTTAGACTTAAATGCATCAGCATTATCTGTTATAATTTTCTCTGTACAGCCAAATCTTGAAAGCATATTAGTTTCTAGAAACCCTATAATTACAGAATCATTGGCTTGTCTACATGGGATATCTTCAATCCATTTAGTAAAGTAATCTGTGGGAGTAAGAATCTATCTGTGTTGCCCAGAATAAGGGGGATGGATTTATCCAATAAAATCCAGTCCCCATTGTTGAAAGGGTCTCTCTGTGGAAATTGGTTTTAAAGGTAAAGGTAACAACTTTCTTTTGCCCTCAAAGATCTGACACTTATGACAAGAAGTTACAAATTTCTTAACATAAAAAAACAAGGTTGGCCAGTAAAAACCAGCCCTTAAGATTTTTTCTGCAGTTGAATTCCAGTAGAGATGTCCACCACAATCCCCTGCATGAAATTCATTAAGTACCTTGTCAGCTTCATCTTTCAATAAACAATTTAATAAGATTCCATCATGATTCTTCCAAAAAAGAGTCTTATCTAAAATACAATATTTTAAAGATGTCATTTTCAAAAATCTTTGTTTCATTCTGGACAACCCTGGAGGAGCTTGCAGGTTTAGCAAAACATAAATGATATCAGTGTACCAGGGTGAATCTAAAAAGGCTTGACTGATGTGTGGAGTCGCCATCTCCTTTTCTTCATCCAGATCGTTGATGTCCAAGGCTTGGCAATTAGTTTCAGTCATGAGTTGAGCCAAACCTTGACCTTTTATGAGTTTTGTTGGTTTAATCTCCATATCATATTCTAATATGGTAGCTATCCACTTACCTCTTTTGCCTTCAATACCATCTTGAGTCAAGATGTCTTTAACGACAGCATTAGGTACATAAGCTATCACATGATAATATAATATATAAACTCTGAAATCTTTAATTGCTTTTACAAGTGAAAAAGCATGTTTCTCCATGATATTGTATTTCAAAGATGCATCTCTAAGTGCTTTACTAAAAAAAGCTATTGGTTTTTCACATCTATGACCATCTTTTTGTAGTAAAACAGCTGCAACTGTATGTTCAGAAGCAAATGAAAAAATAATGAAATCTCTATCAAATTTTGGAGTGGTAAGAACTGGTGTTCTTGTTAAAGCCATTTTGATTTATTCAAATGATTGCTTGGCTTCTACAATCCAGTCAATGCTTGAATATTTTCTTAGCATGTTAGTAAGAAGTCTAAGTAATTCAGCTAAACTAGAAATGAATCTTCTCAAAAAGTTAATCTTTCTTATGAAAGCTTGAAGTTCTTTAATGTTTCTGGGATGAGGTATCTACAAAATTTCTTGTATTCTTTCAGGATCAATTTTAATGCCATCTTTAGAAATAATGTGACCTAGGAGCTTTCCTTCTTCCAAACCAAACAATGACTTTTTAGGATTTAAGGAAATACCATACTTTCTGCACTTTACAAACACTTTCCTTAGATGATCTAAATGTTGCTGATCTGTTTTGGAAAAAACAGTTAAATCATCTAGATAAATAACCAGAAAATCATGTATTTCTTTAGCAAAAGCAATTTTCGTTGCTCTTTGAAATGTAGCTCTTGCATTCTTGAGTCCAAATGGCATCTTGACATATTTAAAAGTACCCCATGGTGTTGTAAATGTTGTTTTATCTTGATCATCAGGATGAACCAGAATCTGGTTATACCCTGAAAATCCATCCAGAAGAGATATCCTAGAAGATCCCACTACCCTTTGCAGGATATGGTCCATTTTAGGCAAAGGATAGTTATCTTTTAAAGAAACTTTATTCAAATTTCTCAAATCGACACACAGTCTAATTTCTCCAGTCTTTTTTCATGTTGGTACTAGATTTGAAACCCATTCAGAAAACTTAATAGGAGCTATAATTCTTGTTTCATACATTCTTTTAATTTCCTTTTCAATTGAAGGTAGTAAAACATGATTGATCCTCCTAAGTTTTTGTTTAAAAGGTTTCTGATCTGGTTTCAAAGGTATTGTATGTTGAATGATTGATGTATCATATGATTTAAGATCTTCATAACTCCAGGCAAAAACATCCTGGAATTCTTTTAAGAGTTCAACATATTTAACCTTTTGATCTGCTGGCAGAGATTTGGATAACTTAACCATTTTTGGATTTTCTGGTGTTCCTAAGTTGCATTCTTCAATATCAGCCTTAACAGGTTCCATTTTGGGTTTAAAGGGAATGTCATTTGAGTCAAAAAGATCTTCCAAAGGAGTTAATCCTTTGGGTAAATGATTATCTTTCAGATTAATGATTTCAGTTTCATCTTCTATGATCTCATCGAATTCCATTTGTATCAAATCTTGCATATCTTTTTCAGTGAATTTGGTTGGGTGAAGCATATGAATTGCAGTCTCTTTTGAAATATTCATTTCTTGTTCATTTACTTGATCAGATTCATTGGTTGTTATGTCTTCATCTATATTATTGTTAGAAAACTCATTTTCTAGTGTCAAAAAACTATTGATCTGATTATTGTTTACAAATACTTTCCAATTCATTAGATTGTCTGGTATAGCAGGTCTATGTCTAATCTCAGCTGTGAACTGATGATTAGGTCCAAAATTCAATTTACATGTGCTAGCGAACATTGCAAGACTGTGAGCATGCAAATTTTGTTTCCTGGGAATCTTGGCAATTGAGCTTGTAGAAAAGTGTTGAGAATTTCCACAATTGTTTCTCTGTATTGTTTCAATCTGGGATCTTTTGTTGAACATTCACCATTAATCTGTTGGATAATTAATTCAGAGTCTCCTATGATTGATACTCTAATTTCTCCCAACTTTTTGACATATTTAAGCCCTAGCAAAAGAGCTTCGTATTCAGCCATGTTGTTAGTGCATTTAAAATTCAATCTATAAGAATGACCTTCAGCATGATCATTTTCAACATTATGTAACCAAATTCCAGCCCCTGCTCCTAACTTGTTTACTGAGCCATCAAATTCTAAATTCCACAGAATTTCATGTTCATAATCTTCATCAACTGTTTTAACATGTTTCTTAATAGGAGCTAGTTGTTTAGCTTTTTCTGGTATTTCTTGGTTGTCTGGTGTTTCTTTGTTTTCTGAAATCTCTCCGATCTGAACAGTGGATTTATTTGTAGTTTCCTTTTCAGGTGCTTCTAGCTCAGTTGGAAGGTCCATTTCAGCATTATAAAGGCTGAAAGAGTCCATGTCGGAATGTACTGAATAGACAGGGAAGTTTTCAGGCTTCTCATGAATACTGACTAAGTACTTCATCAAGGTCTCTCTATATAATCTTTTAGGTTGACCAAATACTGAAATAGTGGCATATGACATGTCTAATTGAATAGATCCTCCAAGTTTAGCACCCCAGGATCTAGACAACAACATACCATATTTAGGAGGAATATCAGCCACTACTATATCCATCAAAACAGACTTCGCAGGGTATTGCACCAAAGTAACACACAAATATTTAATCAAACCTAAACATCTTACCTGACTAGAATCAAAAGAAAACAGATCTTTATACGGTCTGGTAATGTCTAAATTTAATCTTTCCATCACAGCTTTTGGCATCAAATTATGGGATGCTCCAGAATCAAGCATAGCATTATGGAGTATTTTGTCATGAACGTTCAAGCTCACATAAAATGGAGGAGTTCCTCCACTTTCTGGTTTGCCATTTACCTCGGGCCCAAATAGGAGTTTGGGTTGATCATCAAGAATATTCACTGAATCATCCATTCCAGTAATGTTAATGTTAAGAGATTTGCTGATTTGACTTCTATAGACATCATGGCTAGCCAATTCTGATAAAGGAACAACTATCTTTAGTTTGCCTATTTCAGCCTCTAGATTGAAAGGTTTTTTTGTTTGAGCTCTAGTGTTCTGGACAGTTGGATTTTCTCTATTTTTTGGATCTTCAACATTTTTCTCTTTTTCATGAGTGGGATTATGATTTGAAGGTGTTTCTGAACTAACTTCTACTGTTTCTTCTACATTTCCTATAGGAGGAAAAGTATTAGATAGTTGTTTATTACTTGGTTGGTTGTCAGATACATCTTCAATTATTGGATTTGAGGGATTAGGAGTTGTTCTAGACAAAATTTGTACAGGGAGAATGTTTTGTACAGGAGGGATTTTACCTTTGACATTTTGTTTTACAGCTTTCTGTTTGCTATTCTCTGGCACATCAATCCGTCTGCTTCTCAAATTGTACTGTTTATGAACTTCATAAATTGTTGTGTCATAGCCTTCCTTAAAATCAAAATTTTCTCCTGAATGAGTTTGGAATGTTTCAAGGATGTGATTCTCTTGATCATCCTGAGATAGGAAAACTTTTGGTTCATTTTTGTCCTCCGTTACATTGTTTATTTCAACATCCTCAGTAGGTTCTTCAGAAGTTGAACCTTCAACAAAATTTTCTTGGAAAGGTGGCCTGATATTTTGGTCAGGGAAATTCTTCCCAATATTTTGGTTCTGATTTCTTCTAAAATTTGGGTTTCTCACAACATTTTGATTATCACCAGTAGACTTTCTTTCGATTGTCTCCACTCTGTCTCCCAATCTTTCCATACCTTTAATGATTGCATCCATCTTTCTTTCAAAAGCTGAAGGTTCTTCATTCATAGGCATTCTTCTTTCGGCCCTAGCTCTGGCTCGTTTTTCTATAAGGTTTGCTTCCACACTAACCACTATGCTTTGCATTTCCTCTAGGGTTTGGGGGGCTCTTTCCCTGAGTGAATAGGCTATGTCAGAGTCAAAACCATCCGGGAATTTAACCAATACTGAGTCAGGAGGGGGTCTAAGGTTCTGGGGAACAGCGTTATATGCTTCATTGAATCTTATTATGTAATCTTGCACTGTTTCATTAGGTCTTCTCCTTAATTTTTCAAATTCTGATAGGATCTGAAGAGGGTCTTTCTTCTTCTCCCATCTATTCAAAAATTCCCTATACAAGGCTGGTAAATCAGCAATATTGTTTGGAGCAAGGGCCCTAAACCATGTCCTAACTTCCCCAGTAAGACTCTGAACAAAAATTCTCATTCGGACATCATCAGTGTCAATTTCATAGAATTCAAAGTAATCAGTCATCCTTTTGGTATGTTGTTGAGCTGTGTAAGTACCTGAGCCATCAAAAGGTGTGATCTTACTTTGATAATCTTGGGGCAAAGCTACAGGGTTGGCTGGCAACTGTAACAGAGCATATCTATTGGCCATTGGAAGGTGTAATGGAATAATAGGTGATGGTGGTCTGGGTGGAGGAGTAAAAGGGGTGACTGGGGTTTGAAAAGCTTGAGGAAAAGTAACTGAACTTGGGGAAGCTTCAGTAATTACAGAAATGTTTGAACTTTCTTCAAAGGTCTGTTCAGATGAAATGGAGTTTTGTAAATGTCTGTCAAGGTGATATGAAACAAATCTGAATTGCAAATCTTCAAAAAACAATGGATCTGGAACTAATCTTGATAATTCAGTTTTAGAAAAATTTACAAATAAGGATGTTTCAAATCGCTCATCAAAAGGAATTTCATCAACATATATAATCTTCACGGGACAGGATGCAGATCTAGAAAGAGGTCTGGAACTTCCAGAACTCTCTTGACTTCCTCTTTCAGAACTTTCTTGACTTCCTTGTCTTCTAAGAATCCTAGGAATCAGATTTGGATTTTCAAATATCGGTGGTGGATTAGGGTCAGGATTTGACCTGGTATGACGAATCCTTTCTGAAGCCAGTTTTCCTAGACTTTATCTTTTTGGATTTTTTTTATTGAAATGAAAGTACAACTTCTACAAATTCTTCAAGAAATAATGATTTCTGATTAAAATTTTCTCAAAGATTTATTGAACTAGAGAGTCTGATTAAACATTTGAAACTAAGGTTCAGTGTATAAGCTAAATCAGAGATAGACTGAAGCAACATTTATTTACTATGCAGTTGCAGAGCAAAAGCATTTCAAAGGCTACCTGGATGATCTTCAGACTCTGTCTATAACTTATAAGCAAACAGTAGTAACAATAAAAATGATTCGGTCCCCAGTATGGTCGCCACTATGTTATCACTCAAGTTTTCCTTGAAGTTGTAAGAAAATGAAAGTATACCCGAGGTAACCACAAACCAACCTTCAGATGCAGAATCTAGCCAATCTGCATCCAGAGAGGGCTCTCTCTTTATAATTTATCTTTGTTCCTAGAAAGTTTTAGGCTATTTATAAATCCAAGAGTTTGTTTGAAAATGGTGGAATTCGCCAACTAAGGGCAAGGTTGAATATTTTCAGGCCATTGGGCTATGGAGTCGAAAGGATGGCTTTACTGGATTAATCTTCTACACACAAGATGGCTTTGCAGGGCCAAACATAGAACAATTTTTAGGAATTAAAGTGGATTGAATGGGTTTTGAAGGGATGAAAGGCACTCAAGAATCTTTCAACATGTTCAAAAGAAAGAAATGGAATGATTACAAATAAAGAGCAGTGAAGAATTCTTTACTATAGTAATCAATGTGCTTAAATTAGCGAAGCAAGAGCAATTAAGAATTCGTTGCTTATAACCAATTTAGAAGAAAACATTTAGAATAATTACAACTGAAATCATAGTACAATTAAGTAAATTCTGATTTATTATTTTATGTCAATTATTCAGAAATGGACACAATGATATTATAAACAGATATAAAACTTAAAACATAGGATAGAAAGACTTATTGAATTGTAGTCCGACACATGAATCCTGCAAAAAGTCTTGAGCTTCAAATTGTCATCCAGCAAGCCACAAATAAATTTCTCCAAAACACTTTTATTCCAAAAACATCAATGTCACAGCAAAGTAGTAGAATCCACTCTCAATACTTTATTCAAGGGTTTATTTATACAAAAAATGATTTATAATATCTCACACTGACCTAGGAAATAATCTAGGGTGACTAATGAATAAGTTACAATAAAAGAGGAGACAGATGGTCTTGTAGATAGGACAAAAGATAACTGCTGGTGTGTTGTTTCCTCCCTTTGTGGATGTGTTAGAGGCAGGTCCTACAAAAGGGCTCGATGCTGTCCTTTTGAGTAATCTTTTTTGACTGCTTTGCTTGTCTGATACTCTTTATTTCTACTGATACTCTTTAACCTTTAGTCATCTATTTATCCTTTACACAATAATAAAAGGCAAAATTTTCTATCTGAAGATGAATTTTACAAAATTTCCAACAGGTCTTCCCACCATTTGTCTTCTGCTATTATGGTTCTTTTGAGTTTTCTTAATGTTTCATCGGCTTCTGTGTATCTGAAAAAATTGGGCCGATGTGGGAATAAATACCTTATTTCATGCTCAAGATGAAACAAATTCTTTAACCTGTCATAGAGATTCCTCCCTGTAGGCAATGTTGATTCTGATGAGCTGGTAGAGGAACATGTGACGTTGTGAGAATGTATGTCTAATTTGTTGACATAAGTTTCCAATTCCATTATTTTGTCTTCTGAAAGCATCGGACTGGGCAACCCGCTGGCTAATAAAACATTAAACCTTTCTTTAAATGCACTGACCTCTTGCTGGATATCTGAGCATTTTCTTTCCAGATTTTGCATAAAAATTTTATTGGTAAAAACCATTTTTATTTCTAAAATAGTACCTGTCCTATCCTCAATTCCAAGCTTTGCAAGCTGCTGCTTGGTCTGGGTGTTCAAAAACTGTATAAGTTGATTTTCTTGCTCAGGTCTGTCCCTTAATTCTTCTATTGTTTTGTCAATTTCTTCTTGAGCTACTTTGACCAAGTCATTTTGTTCAAAGATTATTTGAACAAAGGACCAAATACTCTTTATTGAATCAATAATATTGTTCCAAAGAATTTCATTTATTTCTCTTAAAGGCTTTTCTAATGAGAGATCTTTTTCTAAAGCCTTAACCAATTTTTCCAACCTCTTAATTTCCCTTGTATTATCAGCAACATTCTTTTTTGATATATCATATTTTTGTTCCAAATTCACCAGCTGTAATTTTGTAGATTGAAGTTATGTGACTCTGAGTTTTAAACTTTCCATTTGTTTTGCTAATTCATCAGAACTTAAATTGGAAGTATTTACCTGTGATGGATCTATTTGTTGATCTGCTGCTGTTGTACCTATAGTTGTAGTAGCCCCTGTGGTGGATGTCTGCATGATAGCTTCCTTTTCTTTTAATGCCTGCTCCAGTTCTTTCTCGGTTTCACTTAGTTGCTCAGTCATTTTCAGGAGCAACTCCATCATTTCTTCTTGTGAATTTTCCTTCAAAACTTCTTGAGTTTAGGGATGCCTTGAGGCTGGCAATTTCAATTGCTTTCTCAGTGCAGCAATATCATCATCCTTCTTTTTAATCAGTGCCTCAATGCTTTTTATATCTTTGGGATTGTGACCCAAAATGATGATTATTTCTTCCAGAGATTTTATTCTGTTATCTTTTGCCTGAGAAGAAGCTTTCTCAATTTGCAACTGGGTACTTGTATTATTTAAAGAATCTTGCAATCTATGGGCTGCCATTGCTTTATCAGTAAGGGTGGAATATATCATTTCCCTAGTTTGTTTATGTAGCTCTATCTGGTCTAATGGATGAATGTCTTTTGCTAGGACCTCAAAATTGGTCCTAATGTAATCAGATGCTGTCTTGGGTTTTGGCACTTTGGATTTGCAATGGCTCATCATCATCTTCCCTTGCTGAATGTCAAAATCTGACATTAATCTTTCTTGATTGTGTGTATCCAATCTAAGATACTGATCATATACTTGCATTCTCAATGGGTCATTCTTGGCTTTTATATTAATGAAATTCTTCTTTATATCACCTGCATCTGTCTTTGGCTGTTTAAAGGAAGATACTTCAGTGCTCAACTGTTTTTGTAACTCCTTTCCTTTATGACCTGTGTGTGTTACACTAACTGAACCAGTTAGTTGACTATCTTCTCTTTCATCATCAAACATCTCATCTATAGATTCCACTTCTGGAAGTGGATTCAGTTTATGCTTCTTAGCCTGGTGTTGTTGTGAAGATTCTTTGGGAGGAGTGGGATCTGCAACCTGTCTTTTCTTGCCTATTTCCATATTAGATGGAGTCTGCAATTCTGAAACCTCAGGATGATTAACTTGAACAGGGGAAACCTGTGTTTGATCTGGTGCCTTGGAGGTTTGAGGCTTTTCTGTCATAATGAAAGTTTCAATAACTTGTACTTCAGGCTCGTTCCCTTTGCCTTTAGACTCAACTGTAATTGATGGACTGATTTCCTGTAATCCCTGTTGAAGATTTCCTGCTGAAGAAGTGCCAATATGAGGTACCTGCACTTGCCCAAAATATTCTAGGTCAAACTTTTTCTCAAGATCTTTCATAATTTTGTTCATATTGTCTTCTTCATTATCTTGCTCAACTAGTGTTCATTCCACCCACTCATCTTGATTAGCATATTGTTCTATTTCTAGAATTTTGTGGTGAAAGTAGGGTGCTGATTTTTTCTTCATTCTTTTGTCACAGATAAAATTGAATGGATCATAAGGAATCCAACGGAAACTCTTTTGTAACTTGAAATGGTTTTGCAATATATTTTCTGCTTCATGTTCAGCATCCATAGAATTGCATATAAAGGGACCTAACTGACTTTTGATTCTGAGTTGTGCTTTCTTCTTAACATTACAAAAATGAATAACATCAGAATTATTCATTTGCCTGAAATATTCTAAGGCAAAAAGTCTCATAGGAACATATTTAGGCAGCTTTAATGGACAAAGTTCACATCCATATATTCTGATTTCTGAATGATTTTGGTACAAATACCAGTCTCCAACTTTGTATGTCTTTGAAAGCTGCAAAGTTTTCTTAATCTCATTGCTTAGCCTTGGAGGAGCAACTCCTGTCAACATGGTAGTTGCAGGATGTATGAAAAGATCAATGAACTCATCATAAGAATAGGGAGAATTATAGGAACTGTGAGTTATGGCAGACCAAAATATAACAGATCTAGGGTTTCCCTTGGCATCAAGCTTTTGAACAAGAAAAGGGAACTTCTCTGATTGATAATAGATGATGAGATGGTAAATTACTGAGGAATACTTAAACAATTTCTCATTATCTAACCTCATAAACTAGTCATGGATTTTATTTGCAATGAAAGATGCAAAATCATATTTCACAGCAGGTGGTTGTCCAGGTGTGAAGATGGATAATAATACTAGGGTCAATTCATCAACATACTCACTAGTATTAAAACCCAGTACAAAGGATATCATATTCAGGATGAGCTTGCCTAAATTAGTAAAATAAGAAAAACCATAGGGAGGAGGGCCCTTAGGTTGATGTTCAGGTAACATAAAGGTCTGGCAAATGCATTTTAATTTTTCTTGGGACAATTGGGTAGACTTTTCAAGTAGTTCTTCCATAGACAAAGGAGTAAGATTTTGATCAGGTTCAAAATGGAGCATTGTATTAATAGCTTGAGGAGTAATGGGGAACAGGACACTCTGGTCAGGGGACATCACTGCTCTTTGAGTTGGATCATAATTGGAATGACAGTAGTGGATAATTTCTGGGAATATACGGACTGAGGGGATGAGATATCTTGGGAAATTGGATTCCCATAACCCAGTGACATCCAAACCTTTCGAATAATCATCTCTGCAGCGACAATAACTTCGAATGAGATTTTCATCGAACACTAAGTCTTTAATTTGAAAGTCTTTATCCACTAATGGCAAGTATTCCAATTCTCTGTGAGGGGCGTTTAATGGGGCTACACTCAGGGCTACCGGGACTTCCATTTTGGTTCTTGTGTATTCAAAGTGGAAATTTCGGGGGTTTTTCACAGAACGGGAGCAATTTCAGTTTTGAAAGTATTCTTTCAGTTGCAGGAACTAAAACACACCAATATAAAACTTCTTTTCAGATTATGGCTTGAATTTAACACTGGAATGTGGATTTTTTACAGAGTTCCAGCAGGAAAACGGATAAATACCTGTTTTATGGAAAATGTCGAGATTTACAGGTACTGGTCAATGGCGGATGAATGCTCGGGCACTGGTATAACAATGGCGTTCCGCAATTTTGGTTGACGACGGCTTAAATAGTGGAATTTTCGAATTTTTCAGTGGAGGGCGCAGTCGCTTTCAACAGAGAAAATGACAGAAAATACACAGAATTTTGTTTTATTTACAAAGTCAATAGGGATTTTTTTATTTTTTCGAGGATGACGTCATTATTGTACGGGAGGACACATCACCGGGATCGGGCGGTAAGCAGTAATTTCCGCACCGCTTTCGGGGGTTGGCAGTTTTTTGTGAGATGGGAGCGATTCCATTCGGAGATCAGCACGTGGCTGATGCACTGTTTCAAAACCACCGTGATCCCGCACGTTAACGATCGGACGATGGATGGCTAGCGGAATTACAGCGGGCCGTTGATCTGGGAATGGGCGATCGGACGGGTGATATGACGTGAAGATGGCGAGGGATTTAACGTGTGGGCCCAAAAGAATTATTATTTAATTAAATATTCTGGGCGGCTTCCGATTGGTTGGAGGTCCGGTTATTAATTAATCCGAATGATTAATTAATCCCTGTATTATACGGGCGAATGATCGGGGATTTGGTTTTTAAACCAGAGTTTAGTGGAACTCGGGAATGTTAACTCCGGTTAGGACCTCGGGCGAAAAGAAAATGCCAAGGGGACGGGTTATTTGTTTTTTCGTTTAAAACATATAAAACTATATGTTTAAAACCCTTTTCGATATTTTTATTATATGGTGATAAATAAATAATATTTATTAACCATAGGGGCGGGGATAGTTTATATAGGTATATTTTGGCCAAAGGGTTTTTATTGTGGGATTTTTTATTTAATAAAGGGGATTAAATAAACTTTGGCCAAAACTTAGAATAAATGGGTTTTTTGGGTTATTATTATAAAATGGACTTATAGATAATAGGATAAGGTATTTTAATAAGGATTTAATAAATAAATCAGATGTTGATATGACAAAGGGACAAGGAAAACTCAAAATACTTTACACAACTAAGAAAGTGAAGATTTATGAAGCAAATTGTAATCTTAACTTCAACACTTAAACATAGAATAGTAAGTAATTTTGAGGGTTTATTATGGAAATTTGTATGATTTTCCTAAGTAAAATGGAATTTTACTTAGGAAAAGATTTAAAGTGAATGATTATAATGATAAATAACTTCAAATACTTAGGTCTTTTTGATCATTAGGCCGAGGGTCCGGTCCCTCCAAAAGTCAAGGAAATGCCTTGAGCCCCTTTGATCTTCAAATTCCTTAGCACTTTGAGGGAAATTAGTAAAACTCTTAGGGAGAAAGTGAGATGGGAAATTAATGATTCTGACTTTGCCTTCTGTGAAATACTTCCAATGTATTTTCTGCTTCAGTACTTATGATGAAAGTAAAGGATTAAACACATTTAGCACCATCATTCATCACATGAAACTTTGCAACACCATCTACCTACCCTATCTACTTTACACTACCATTTTCTCTTCTTTATTAGGGTGCACTTAGACTGGCAAACCCTTATCAATCTTCTTTTCTTTTACAAGGAAAATCTACCTAATTCTACCCTTATTACATCCGAGGGCTCAGATTAAACTGTTGAGCACCTTTTATTAACTCTACCTATCTATTTATCTGCCAAAATTGAACTGTTTGGTCAAATATTTATTCTCTATTTTACAACATGAAATTGAAAAATGAATGAGTCAAGTTTAAACAGTTTGATTCTTCATAAATTGTGGCAAAAGTTTGACAAACTACACACAATTTTGTTTATTACAAAAAATGAAATAGTAGTGGCATTTTGACTTGCACACTTTCCTAGTCTATTTTTTCTTGGGGTTCATTTCTCTCACTTTTTTGACCAATTTATTCTTTTTACCCTTTGATTTTTCTTTTAGGATATACCCTCTTTACATTTTTTAAAATTTTTTTATTTTTCGATTTTTTAAGAATATGGAACACCTTTGCACAAGAAAAAGGTTTGAACATATTGCATAGTTCAATAAGACAATCATGAAAAATGACACCTATTGGTATAGGATTCTAACAGTTAGTGATCTTAAGACTTTCTCAACCAAAGTAGATTCGGTTATTGTTTCTCCCAGATTTCTCATACGATTTACAATATCATCAAGATGTAAAAAGAAATTGGCAATGCTCTCCTCATTATCCATTTTTAGATTCTCATATTGAATTCTGAGAGTTTGGAGTTTAGCACTTTTTACCTTTGCATTACCTTCATAACTTAGAATGATTTTGTCCCATATTGCCTTTGCTGTATTCAGCTGCATGACTTTGACAAATTCTGATTCAGTTAGACTTCCCAATAGAGCATTGACTGCCTTTTCATTTGTTTCATAATTATTTCCTTCCACCGAATCTGTTGGTATTACAGCTGGATATTGATATCCTCCTTCAACAATTGCCCATACCTCTGCTCCCAGAGACTGAAGATAGGATCTCATCTTTGTTTTCCAGAAGATTAAATTGTTTCCGTTAAAGAGCGGAGGCCTGATAGATGTTGTTCCATCTTGATTGCTCATCTTGCTTGATCTTCCTTCTAGCGGCTAAGCTTTTTCAGAATGACCTGATCTGATACCAATTGTTGGAAAAACACTGAGAGGGGGGGGGGGGGTGAATCAGTATTTAGAGTTGACTGACAATTTTTAGTTTTTCTTTCTTTTAAAACCATATGTTACATTACTCCATCCAACTTGTATGTCCAGAGATCTTATTATGTCTTTACTTAGATCATTGCATCATTCATTCATCAGATAAGCAGTAAGCATGAACAGAAATAATAGAACAAACCATCAAACATAAGCAACACATATGAACACCAGGATTTAAGGTGGAAACCCAATTCGGGAGAAAAACCACCGCTGTTGTAATCTCAGTTTTCAATATTTATTATAAAGAATACTTCTTACAATTTTATGCTGGTGCAGACTCATACCAGCACGCAGACACCCATCTGCAGAAGGCTACAACCTTCTCTCGTTTAACAGCCTCTCCTGGAAGGGAGCTACTACCCCCTGCTCTCATTTACCAACTACCGCTGGAAGGGAGCTACAACCCCCTCACTGAAGGCTTCGACCCTCAGATCTATTGCGGACCACGTTTCATCCACTTCCACACACCATACCTTGCATGCAACCAAATTTATTTATTTTCTTCAGAGGTGCATTCTTAATTTAGATCTCTCAGCAATCTGTTACCCATTCCATACAGATATACTTCAGAGTGAAGTATTCATTCACAACCCTTAATGCATATGTTCTTCATGATTTCGTTAGTCGATTAAACCAGGAATTAATCATCATCTGATCTAGAGATATTGATCAATCATCATATTCACCGGTGCACCATAGATTCAAATATATCAGAGTTTATTCATACAGATATCTCTAAAAGAGATTCGTTTATTATCAACCCTTTCGCATGCACACAATTCTTCATAATTCTCATCACCTTATATAGTTTTCGCCTTTATTAAAACCTTGGGTCAAAACCATTCAATTTCTAATGGTATTCCTGGACGGGGTCAAAATAGATAATCTAGCGGGGTTTCCATAACTCACATTGTTCTATTGAATTAATTTAATATTTTGAACTTAACTTTAGGATTAAAGTTAACCCTTCGCATTTTAACGCTTTCAAACAATATGGTAAACCTTTGACCCCTGGCCCACAAATATGGTCAATATCCAATCAAATACGCGCATGGTACCATAGGTAAACTTTGTGCAAGTCCAGCGTCCGATCACAGTTCGATAGCAGGCTTCCAGATCAACGGCATATATGCATATCGCTCGACCTTCGATGCCGAACGTTAACGTGCGATGGCCCGCCGTACTTTGGTTATTCTTCGTGCACCTTCCTCATACGACCACCGTCCGATGGCTTCCCTCCATATCAACGACGCACAACAATATCGCTAGGCGTCCTAGGTCGAACTATAACATGTGATGGCGCGCAGTGACAAGCAGTTTTCCGTGGGTCTCCTTGCCACGTGTCGAGTGATTTATGGAATCACTCCCAACTCTTCAAATACCGCTCACTCCGCATAGGTGCTATGATGAAAACCGTAAACTTCCTTCACTGTTCACTCGGTCATGGTTCCGCTCTTCCACGCAGGGTTCCGTCGCCTTTTCAATGTATTATTATAAGTAAGTTGCGCTTTAAGGTTTTGCCTTTTATTACAGTTCCATTGCTAAGTTTAACGCTTTTTTCACAATTTCGTTTGAGTCTTTTAACATACATTCTTTACACCGGTTGCTGCCTTCCGACCTTGACACAACACAATGTCACTTTGTCTTCAATTCTGCTATGATATATATAATATATCAACCTTCCATTGTACGTTCGGAGTTCTATCCTGTCATAGTTCCGCTTCTAACTGCACATTCAAGTTCTTGATTCCGCAAGCTAATCACTGTACTATGGTCCATCGCAATTATAACCTTTGCTACATTCATCATATCTCTGCAACCATTAATTCCTTCAATGGATTTCTTACTTATCATAGATTACCATTCACTTATTCTTTTCTATTCGATGGCCTTTTTCTCCTACTCTGTCTCTGGACAATTCTGCTTCAATTATGCATTCTACTTCTATTCAGTGTCTCTGCGTTGTCTGCTGCCTTAGTTCCTTATTTTCCTTGCTTCCTCTCTGCTTCTCCTTATCTGCCTTGCTTCCTCTCTGCTTCTTGTTTAATGTTGATCCTTATTTCTATGTTTGCCTTATTGCTGTTCAGATGCCCCTTCTTTGCTACTTCCTTTGCCATCAATGAAAACATTTCCAACAAACTTTAGGTTCACATGCATTGGTTTAAAATTCATTTTTAGTCACATGTCTTATTTTTCCTGATTCCGCAACGAATTCTATGCAAAACAAGTGATTTTCGCTGTAGAATCACCTGATCATTCTGCATAAAATCTATAAAATCTATAAATGAGAATGCTGCAGAATCATGTTTTTATGCTAAAATGAATGGGATGATGACCTTTCAAGTATTTAGTGGTTTAGGGTAACGGTAAGGTCATACAATTGATTTTCATAATCATCCAAGCATGAAAAATCATAAATAACACCATCATTGCTTTCCACTCCCTAATTTGTCATCATTCTCTTCACATTAAAATTTAATTCCTTAAAAAAATCACCCAAAGCTCCTCTCTGTCATTTAATTTTCAACTTTTGCATGTTTCAGTTAGTTGTCACCTTTGAAATTTTAGCTTTGTGGCAAACAACTTGTTGTCCAATTTGTTTTTTACAGGTGTCACATTTTTAAGAGGGCAGTTTGGGTTATAAAGGGAGATGGCCATGAAGAGGAAAGCATAAAAAGGAGGCTCTATTGTTATATAGGAGCTCATGGACCTTAAACTTATCATGGAAGACCTCAACTTCACACAAGTTTTCATCAAGACAGGTTACATGCATTTCTTCCAGGAGCTACAAGGGGATTTGTTGTGTTTTTTTGGACTGTTTGAGCAGTTGGTTTCAAGAGGAATTTTCAGGCAACTGAAGATGAGTTTCAAACATTTGAAGGAGGTTTTTTCTAAGCACAGAACAAGGAACAATAACCTCTTTCAATTTTCTCCCAGGTGCTACCAATTTGGAGATTCGAAGTTTCCTTTGGGACCTATTTTCAAAATTCAAAATTTTCCTGTTTTATACATGATTTTATAATGCCGATTCCGCACAACTTGAGATGGTTTTCAAAAAAAAAAGAGAGGGTTTTCTTCTAAAAATTATTATATACAAAAAAATCCTCCCTAATTTCAACATCTATCAGGGATCGAGAGATAATAGCTCATGATTGCAGCCTTATTTTTCAGAAAAAACATAGTTATTTTCATTGGTAGATGAAGTTGTTGAAGGTGAAAAAGTTGTTTCTTGAGGAGGGTAAGAGGTATTTTGAACCAAAATTTCCTTATAATGAATCATCCTAGCATCTGACAAAACCATGGACCTTTTCTAGGCCTAAAATCCCAATTCTGTGAAAATTATGGGAAGTTAGGAAATTCTGCAGCGTGTCCCAGGCTTGAAGCTCAGTTTTTGCTACGGAATTTCTAAAGATATATTTTTGGTTTTAAGCCAATTTAATTGACATGGTTAAGGAACATTAAAGTTTTTATTTAAATTCTTTTGATCACTTAACACTCTCCAATGGTCAAAAGTAGCAGAGGTACATCACTGATGACCTAATTGTTTTCGCTACGGAATTTCGCTACAAAAGTAGCTTAAAAATCTGTTTTTATAGCGAGGTTAGAATCCGAAGAACAGTTCCTAAATTCTAGCCATTATGTTTTATTGTTAAATCATGTTTTCTGCCACCTCATAAGGCTTCTCTTTCGATTAAGCCTTTCTATGTATGGAGCTTTAATAGTTAGTTAAGTTAATAATGAGTGAAAGACTCCTATTAGGTTTCTAACTCTCGAAAACATAATTGTTTCTACTTTTCCTCCTTGTAATCAGTTGTTAGTTAGATTAGGTGTCCTTGAAGATATTCGATGGTCTAGCCTAGCTGGTAGACATGATTTAAATGTGCCTAACTCTATAAATAGGGAGAGGAAAGAGTTTGAAAGGGTTGGAAAATGTTATCTCAGAAGGCTAATTTGTAAAGCTTTGGAGTTTCAGCCATATACATTGAAAATATAGCTTTTTTTCACCTGAGATTCTTATTATATTTCAATGAGTTGTTGTCCTATCTTTCTAAATGTTTTCTTCCCATGTCTTAATTCTAATTACTCAGAACTCATGTTGCTCATGCTCTAACTTCCTTTAAGTATTAAGCTATGGTATATCTCTCTTAATATTTTGCTTTCAATATCTAGATATCTCATTACTCAGAATTTGTGTTTCTCATGCTCTGACTTCCTTTGAACCTCAAGTTATTGAATATTTCTTGTGTGTGTTTTTCTTTCATTGAAATATTTACAAGCCTTAGCTTCCACGAGGAATGCCTTTGTTAGTGAATTATCTAGCACTGACTCCATATGCCCAATTGTAGCAAATATTCTACATTTTTCACTTGCAATCAAATCACAACCAAGTCATTACCATAGAGTTAGCCATCTAATACAGTTTGTATTGAAAGGATCATAAATTATCTTGAGAGATCCCTCTCATACTGAAGAGGCTAATCTTTAGTCAAAATCTGGTATGAAATATTTACTCCATATTGACCATTGCAGCATCCCAACAGGACTCAATTTGGTGATAACATTTTGGTGCCGTTGTTGGGGACAAACGTGTAAATTTTCCCTGGGAAGAACGAAAAAGTTTCAGTTCTAAGGTCTGAGAGCAACATACACTTAGGCACATATTGGTTGTATTTCTACTATGGTGACTCCACTGCTTGAGGATCAGTAGCTTGATGAAGTTCCAAGATGAGTTCCATTGCAAGAATAAATGCCAGGTATGCCCCTATGAATTGGTCTCACATCCCTGGTTTTCCAAATCCTATGCCAAAGGTCAATTGGTTAACTGATATTCCTATATTTAAAGATGAAAAGAAAGACAATTTTGCTCTTCATTTGGTTAGCTTCTATATGCATGTACACAGACTTAAGGTTCAGTTCCCTGAGGATTGTCTCATGAATATTTTTCTGGTCACTTTAGAGGGAAAAGCATGGTCTTGGTACAAAAGCTTGAAAAATGGTTCATTATATTCTCTTTCTGATTTCCATGTTGCATTTTATGAGATGTATGAAGAATTTCATTGTTCCTTATTGCTGGTCAAAGATTGTTGTAAACATTGTGTGAGTTTTATTGAATATTTGGAAAATTGTTATGAATATGATGAGTTCATGTATGAGGAAATTTCAGAGGCCCTTCATGACAATCCCTTTCATCACCAAGAAAAAAGGATAGCCTCTCTCTTGGATGAAAATGAAACCCAACAGGATTTTATCTATGAAAATCATGTTACATCCTCTGAGTTTGATGAAAATTTGCAGCAAACTTGTCAATATTTTGATCAACAGGAATATGAAAATCATTTCAAACAACAAGAGGAGATACTGGAAGATAATTGCTATAATCATCAGGTAAAGGAAGAATTTTATTCTTCATGTCATTCTTTGCATCATCCTACATCAAATGAAGAAAATTTTGAAAATCAAAGTTTATACAATCAGATGGGTATGCTTGTTGAATCATATGAAGAGTTATCTTTAGAAATTTCTGTGGTACATGCTAGGGTAGTTCCTTTTGAAAGTGTCCAAGATTTATCCAAGCATTTCTTCCTCTCAAATAAAAATAATGATCAAAATATTTTTCCTTTTTTATTTGAGAAAGGTCGCAAGGGTTATAATGAAAAATATGAAAAAGGAACACCATCAAAGGATCATATTTACTCACACTTTCTTGTTCATCAACAATAACTATTTGTGCATACTCTCAAAGATCTTTTTGCAAATCTGGTGGAATCTTCTATAGGAATGAATTTCAGTATGATTTTTAGTTATGTATACAAATTTAGATGGTGGAGCAACTGGTCATCTCTCATGAATGGTTTTATTATCAGAGAAGTGGAATTTCCGTTCCAATCTAGTACTAACTGTAGCATATCTTAACTTTTTGATTGGATTCATTGGAAGAGTGAGATCACTTGATTCAATTTTTATGTTGATCAAGTAGAGTAGGATCATTTGTATATAAATAAGCTTGAATATCAAGAATTTTATCAGTTTTAGTTTTAAATTCAGCATGTGTACTTTCAATTCTTTAGCAGCTACTGGTTTTTTCAGTGCCAAAATTACGGGTCAGTGCAGGTTGCAAGTTTTCATTTTGAAGATGGGAGAAACCCAATGGAGGTCGAATTGGAACTACTAGTTCTTTGTTGTACCACAGGGGCACACCATCCCAAGTGGAGCCACTGTTATCACACATAAATTTTTAATTTTTGATTAGGGTCACTCATGTAGGTTTCATCTGTCTCATAAGGTTGGTCCATGAAATTGATGAAAAAAATCATGAAATAAGTCTTTATCCTAAGTCAAAAACACCTCATTAGTCATGTCATCTCAATAATATCGATCAAGTTTCATTTTAGGTTCACATGCATTGGTTTAAAATTCCTTTTTAGTTACATGTCTGATTTTTCCCGATTCCGCAGCGAATTCTATGCAAAACAGGTGATTTTAGTTGCAGAATCACCTGATCACTCTACAGCAAATCTATAAAATTTATAACTGAGAATGCTGGGGAATCATGTTTTTCTGCTAAAATGAATGGGATTATGAAATTTCAAGTATTTAGTGGTTTAAGGTAAAGGTAAGGTCATACAATTGATTTTCATAATCATCCAAGCATGCAAAAGCATAAATACCACCATCATTGCTTTCCACTCTCCCTCATTTTTCATCATTCTCTCCACATTCAAATTTCATTATTTAAAAAAATCACCCAAAGCTCCTCCATGTCATTAAATTTTCAACCTTTTCATGTATCAATCAGTTTTCGCCTTTGAAAAGTTTAGCTTTGTGGAAAACAACTTTCTGTCCAATTTGTTTTTACAGGTGTCACATTTTTAAGAGGGAAATTTCGGTTATAAAGGGAGATGGCCATGAAGAGCAAAGCATAAAAAGGAGGCTTTTTTGTTATATAGGAGCTCATTGACCTTAAACTGATCATGGAATACCTCAGCTTCACACAAGTTTTCATCCAGATAGGTTACATGCATTTCTGCCAAGAGCTACAAGGGGATTTGTTGTGTTTTTTTGGACTGTTTGAGTTGTTGGTTTCAAGAGTAATTTTCAGGCAACTGAAGATGATTTTCAAAAATATGAAGGAGTTTCTTTCTATTCATAGAAAAAGGAACAATAACCTCTTTCAATTTTCTCCCAGTTGCTACCAATTTGGAGATTCGAAGTTTCCTTTGGGACCTATTTTCAGAATTTCGAATTTTCCTGTTTTATACATGATTGTATAATGCAGATTCCGGACAGCTGGAGATGGTTTTCAAAACACCAAGAGAGGTTTTTATTCTAAAAATTATTATATACAAAAACCTCCTCCATTCTGTCAACATATATCAGGGATCGAGAGATAGGAGCTCATGATTTCAGCCTTATTGTTTAGAAAAAACAGTGTTATTTTTATTGGTAGATGAAGTTGCTGAAGGTAAAAAAGTTGTTTCTTAAGGAGGGTAAGAGGTATTTTGAACCAAATTTTCCTTCTCATGCTTCATCCTTTCATATCACAGAGCCATGGATCTTTTCTAGGACTAAAATCTCAATTATGTGAAGTCTGTGGGAAGTTATGAAATTCTACAGTGTGTCCCAGGCTTGAAGCTCAGTTTTTGCTGTGGAATTTCTTAAGATATATTTTTGGTTTTAAGCCACTTTAATTGACCTGGTTAAGGAATTTTAAATTTTTTATTTAATTTTTTTTTATCACCTAACACCCTCCAATTTTCAAAAGTAGCAAAGGTACATCACAGATGACCTAATTGTTTTTGCTACAGAATTTCGCTACAAAAGTAGCTTAAAACTCTATTTTTACAACGAGGTCAGTTTTAGAAATATATGAAGGGTAAATAATTTTTTCAAAATTGTTCCCCATGGGAAATGCCAAAGAGTATCAGAGCAGTGATAAAGAGTATCGTAGGATATATATATTTTTGAATGGAAACACTCATCACAAGAGTGGTTTGGAGATTCCAACTCATCATGCTGCCACATCATCAACATGACAGTTTATAATCAGAATTCGAAGAACAGTTCCTAAATTCCAGCCATTATTTTTAATTGTTAAATCTTGTTTTCTGCCACCTCATAAGGCTTCTCTTTCGATAAATACTTTCTATTTATGGAGATTTAATAGTTAGTTAAGTTAATAATGAGTGAAAGACTCCTATTAGGTTTCTAACTCTTGAAAACATAATTGTTTCTACTTTACCTCCTTGTAATTAGTTGTTAGTTAGATTAGGTGTCCTTGAAGATATTAGATGGTCTAGCCCAGCTGGTAGACATGATGTAAAGGTGCCTAACTCTATAAATAGGGAGAGGAAAGAGTTTGAAAGGGTTGGAAAATGTTATCTCAGAAGACTAATTTGTAAAGCTTTGGAGTTTCAGCCATATACAGTGACAATACATATTTTCTTCACCTGAGATTCTTATTATATTTCAATGAGTTGTTGGCCTATATTTCTAAATGTTTTCACCCAATGTCTTAATGCTTATTACTCAAAAATAATTTTGCTCATGCTCTGACTTCCTTTAAGTATTAAGCTACGGTATATCTCTCTTAATATTTTTCTTTCAATATCTTGATGTCTCATTCCTTAGAATTCGTGTTTCTCTTGCTTTGACTTCCTTTGAACCTCAAGTTATTTAATATTTCCTGTGTGTGTTGTTATTTCATTAAAATATTTACAAGCCTCGGCTTCCACAAGGAATGCCTTTGTTACTGAATTCTCTAGCACTGACTCCATAAGCCCAATGGTAGCAAATATTCTACATTTTTTACCTGCAATCAAATCACAACCAAGTCATTATCATAGAGTTATCCATATAATAGATTTTGTATTGAAAATATCATAAGTTATCTTGAGAGAGCCCTCTCAGATTGAAGAGACTAATCTTAAGTCAAAATTTGGTATGAAATAATTACTCCATATTGACCATTACAGCAGCCCAACAAGACTAAATTTGGTGATAATGTCCATTTGTCCGTGAATGATAAGTTGTTTTTAAGGCTAACTTTATGCCTAAACTCGCAAATAGATCCTTCCAAAACTTGGAAGTGAACTTTGCATCCCTGTCTGACACAATATTATTTGTAACACCATGCAATCTGACTAAATATATGATGAACACCTATGCTACATCACTAACTAATTTTGTAGTCTTCACTGGAATGAATTATTCTACCTTTTTCAACCTTTCCACAACAACCATGATATAATCATGTTGTCGCACTGTTCTTGGAAAACCCATGATAACGTCAATGGAAATGACTTCCCATTTTCATTCTAGAATCGCAATAGGAGGTAGTAGACTAGACCACCTGGAACTATACAATCTACCTTTACCTACTGATAACCCAAACATTTGGCTACAAACTCTGCCACATATTTCCTTAGATTCAGCCAATAATAGAACCTCTTCATTGCAGTCAATCTCGTCTGATAGCCTGGGTGACTTGAATATGGTTTCACATGAAACTTCCTCAATAACACCTTCTTGAGCTTTCTATTGTCTGTCACATATATCCTATCTCTAAACCTTACCAATCCATATATCACGAGACAATAGTCCACATCCTATACACTATCACCTATACCCGTACCACTACTTGTACCTTTACTCCACTTCTATCTGTGTCTAAGTTCCATATACTTGACATCCTATTGACCTGCCTGCAAGATCCTATCATGTAAATCTATCCCATAGGATCTCATAGTTGCAATGCGATTTACTTGTATCCGCCTGCTAATAACATCTGCGACCCTGTTCTCTTTACCTTTTATGTATTTAATCTCAAAATAAAATTCATTGATCATATCCAACCATCTATCTTCCCTGGAATTCAGATTCAGATAGTCAAACAAATACCTCAATCCACTGTGATCACTCTTCAGTACAAGCCTCCTGCCAATAATATAGTGTCAGGTAAATTTACTAAGTAAACTAACAAAGGTGTTTTACTTATCAATCTAGGTTTGTAGACATGGAAACATGTCCAAAGTATATGGATTTCAGATAAAGTCAATTTTGGAAGGTAAGGCTCAAAGGTTGAATTAAATGCATATTAAAAATATAATTTCTAACTAAAAATTCTCTGATTGAAGATGCAGTAAGCAAAGGAAGAGGCTCCTAACTTAGGAGGTCCCGTTTGTCCTTCCCCACAGTATTGTCCTCAAGAAGAGAAACTAAAGAGAAAAAAAATTTGATGTGTAGAAAGCAAGAGAAGAGGCTCCTAACTTAGGAGGTCTTGGTTGTCCTTCCACACATTTCTACTCTAACAACATTACCATTGCATAAAATCATAAACTAGAATTCAAGAAACAATTCAAGAAATGCAAAAGGATGATTTTTAGTTGGGATTCATAACTTGATAGAAAGATAATTTAACTTAAATACTTGGTTGTCCTTTCATACACAAATTATATTTTAAACCAAAATCCTCCAAAAAAATCATACACAAATCATAACACATCTAAGTAACTGAATCATAAAACTGAAACAATAAATACTGAATCAAAACTATGCTAATTTATACAAAATTTAACCAAAGTGTACTTAGTTTGCTATGGGGAACCTCCAACCTTGCCTTGTACACCTAAAGAATTATTTAGCTACAAATAATTTAATAAAGCATCCACAACATTAACAACAAATACAATAGTAGAAATGATTCTTCAAATTATCTCAAAAGTCTCCAATAATCTTAATACCAAATTACACAAATTACCTTTGTTTAAATAGGAAAATCATAAAAAAAATTTACTCTAATGGCTCTAACAAAATTATCAATCCTAATCCATCCTTACAGGTCGAACTCATCAAGTATGGTTCACAAAATCACGAAAAATCCCACAAAATAATAAATCTGCCCCTTTTTACTAGGAATTCCTAAATGACAGGTCAAGTTTGACCAACGTTGAGCGGGCATGTTTTTGCTCAGTTTGACTGAACCAATAGGTATTTCTCCATCCCTGGTTCCTAATATTTCAAAATATGCACTCAGATCTCGCCCAGGTGTCCTGCACATATGAGTTTAATGGAGTTATTACGAGAATTTTTAATGCAGTCCAAAAATACTCTTAAACCCAAATTTTTACAAAAATTTCCAAAAATTTAAAAACTTAATTTAGTTACCTGAATATGAAAAATAGGACTAAAATTAGGCATATATAGGTGAAACAAGATGGAATATGGTGGTAAATAAATGGATTTTTGTAATATTCCAAAATAGGGAAAACGGGAATATTAAACGTAAAAATGGAAAATGCACTAAACATCAATACATCAAATACATGAGAGGATCACTAAGCCATTTTATTATATGTAATAGCAGAAATGAAGTACAATAAATTGAGAAGGAGACACTCAAGCTAGGCAAAACAAGCCTGAAATGACCCTAAACATCAAGACATTAGAAATTGTTGTTGCATAAACTGCTGAGAGGATATGACTGCGCAATCCTACTGGAAATAATTGCTGCTAGAAACTAGGAATGCATAGATATGTTGATCTGGTTCTCAGAAAATGTCGGGATTAGAGATCTGGACTTTCTATCACAATTCCAAGATAACCCAGAAAGGGTTTTCGGAAATAACAATGATGAAAAATGCATCCCTAGGGATGAATTATGCTTTGTATTTGGGTAACTATTGGGCGGTGGATGATTTGATGAGAAAATAGTTGATACTCCTACCCACTGAATTTTTGGATGAAGGGATGCTCCCCTCACTGGATGATAATTTCAAAACCTTTGGTTATTAACCCTCCACTGAATCTGCCCACCTGGATTGTGAAATTCGTTAAGGAGATTGTGCTGCTGAAGGTGGCTGAATATTGGCCTAATGCCGGATGATGGAATGTAGCTCATAGAACCTCTATTCAGTGGGCACTCGAAGTGTCCCAAGGAAGAGGGTGGGATTTCTGCTCGAAAACACCCTTGTGCTAAACAACACAGCAGATTCCGCTAAACAGCTGAGGCGTCCAAAAATTCATAAAAGAAAATAGATAAAAAATATTTAGAATGCCCTATTTGGCTACCATCCCCTTCTTTACATGCTTTGTGAGCCTCCACCCCCTTGGCCCCACTCAATAATGATGCTACTCTCATGGAGATTTCCTCCCATTATGACTGCGTTGTCTATTGGTCACTTTAATTGCTTATTAATTTAAACAACCAAGTGCTACATAAATTGTCAACCCAGGGAAGTCTGTTTATTTCAAAGGCAATCACACACTGTATATGCTCAATCTCAAAAGCAATGAAATGTTGTAGTAAAAATTACACTAATCACACCTTGTTTCAAACAAACTAAAGTTATAATTGAGTTACAGCAAAGGCAATCTTTCTATTGCAAACAATCACCAAAAGAATCCTGGATTACATTAAAAAGATAACAAACTAGGAAAGGAAACCAATCTACAGAAGAAAAGACCAATTATGCTATAACAGAGAACAGGACCCTATTCCCCAAGTAGGAATCTTCAGCACCTATTTCTGATTACCAAGATTTCACAAACTCATTCTGTAAACAAGATCACCAATTAAAATAATCCACAATTATCTAGGAATGAATTGTATGAAAACAATGCAACAAGTAATGGAAACAGAGTTTCAACAATAGATAACAGAGTTCCAATACTTCATAAATGATTTTAGCAAATAGAGTTCAAAAATTCATAAATGAAAATAACAGTTAACAAACTACGGAAATAAACGGGTGAATCTTGTGAAGAAGGTGGGCCCTTTCCTTCTCACAAGATTCCCTAGAAGAAGGAATTAGAATGAAATGCTTAAAACAAGATTTTATTCATCTGTCGAAAGTAACATATTACAAAGGATTCACGTTCCTTCTCTGTAAGTCTGTTTCAAGATAAACCTCCCGTAGTCTCCAATGTTCTCTAATGCTGATGTCTCCTCTTTTTAAAGAGGAGACATCTATTACAATTGATTACATTATAGAAATCCTATTTTTAACCCAATCTGTTCTTCTATACTGAAATAGAACCTTTCTGTTCTTCCATAGCAAAATGTTGTTACAATGGTTACGATGGTACTGGCTTCAAGGTGCAGTTGTTATGGCCAGTGTAACAGCTTCCTTACTTATCTTTTCTTGTTGTTGTCGTGCCTGAAATACTACTTCAAAATCGCAAATCACAGGCTGTTTCAGCAATGGGATTTGCGTATTATCCTGAATGTTTCAACAATGCGGTCTTCAGATAGCCATGATGGATTAACTTCAGTCTTCAAACTGTTTCAGAAACTATATATTTTCGATTAATGGTTAAATATGAAAGTAATGTAAAATTACATGTAAAACAAGTTAAACATATAGTAAAGAGAAGAATGTTATATACCTTTGGAAGAATGGATGAAAGTGATAGTATAGGCTTTAAATATGGACTAGAAAAGAGTGGAATGATAGAAAAATGTATGGTCAAAAAGGTACATTATAGAGTCTTAACATCCCCCCCAACTAAAAAGGTTGCATGTCCTCAGGCAACTTTAATTTGAATTAGAGCTCGGATACTGGCTTTTGGCATGCAAGTTACTTAGGCAGTAGCTATGGAAGGTATTGTCTGTTAAGGCTCTGAACCCTTGTGAATTTTGCAATCTTTTCCAAGCTGTTGCTTCATCATTGTTGGCCAACCTATGATGAGCATGATATTCCTCTGCTGGCATCCATAAAATAGGAAAATGAAAGTGGTACCCTATCCACTTTTCAGCACATTACTGAACACTTATGATGTAATTGGGTACTCTAGAGAATGCAGTCTCGAGATTAGTAGGACTGAAAGGATTGTACTCCTGCTTTTCCTTAGAATATTGTTGCCAAAACATATTATTTTCTCTTAAAGCAGCAATTTCTTTGGCCTGAATAAAATGTTGGCAGTCTTGGAGTACTGAAGCCTGTAATTTCCGTATATGTTCAGTCATCCCTGGTTTCTTCAAAAATTGATAATACTCTGCCACAAATATGGTGGGGTTCTCTGGTTCTGGCCTTATCTAGAGAAGACGGTTGTCTTCATTATGCCTGGTTGCAAGAAAAGCAGTCTGCCATGTAATCTGATTAGCAAGGAAAGAGGCAAATGCCCTGATCTGAATGTCGCCAACAAGAGGGTTAAGATTAAACCTTCTGTTTTCAAGGATGGCTTCATTGTGAAGGTAAAAATCACATAGTAAGTGTTGATCACTGGTGGAGGCTTCTGGAAATGTTTTCACAAACTGTTCGGATTTAAGCACCTCATGGGGTCTTCCATCTTTGATTGCTTTCAACTAAAAGTAAACAAGGCGTTCTAAGAGGAATAGAGAGTAATTTAGAGATGGTTTCCTAGTAGCTAGTAATTTTTGTACCAATTCAAACATTAGGAGAAGTTTGCCTTTTAGCTCTTTATTATGCTTCTTATGAGCCTTATATTCCTGGAGTGTTTGCTCCAAGATCTCCCAGTTTGAATATATATGATTTTTCCATGCTAGTTTGTGTTGCTGCAAGATTTTATCTTGCAAAATGGCACATTCTTTCTTCCATTTATTCATTATTTGCTGCTCATTCCATGGTTCAGTTTGTGTTTTAGTATTGTGAGTGGTAGGCCGAGGTATAGTCGGAGTAGAAATAACAACAGAAACTTCAGATTTAACAATTACAGTAGCCTGGAGTACTTGTAAATTAACTTCTTTTTCTGAAATTTTGGAAGGCCCTACTGGTTCTTGTGTAATAGTAGGGTGTTCCTCTTTGACTGCAGAAGATGTAGATGCTCCCAGCGTTGAGACTTGAACTATCTTATATCCTGCTTGCTGATAAATGTTTCCACATTGGCTGCACATATATTCCTTATATGGATCATTTTCTATGTGTTTGTCTACCATGGATGTTGTATGGCTAGGGTATAAAAATTTAGCTCCTTGTCATAGGCTTCCTTTGCTGTCGCCAATGCTTGCTTATAGGTTTCCAATTCTGATCTTATAAACTCATTCTCTTGTAAAAGGGAAGCCCAAGTGACTAGGCTTTGTGTATCAGTGGCAATCTTAGGAACTGGTTGTTGTGTTTCAGCTGTAGGTGGTTCTTGTGTGATAGCTAGAGCTGGTTCCTTTGTGGTAGCTATTGAATAAGTAGCATCCTGGGTGTCTAGTTCTTGTACATCAGTAGCTGGTTCTTGTGTTTCAGCTACTGACTGAGTAGTTGGTTCTTGTGGGACAGCTATTGACTGAGTAGCTGGTTCTTGTGTGACAACTACTTGTTCTTTAGAAAATGATGTCACATTACCCTGGGCATCTGGTTCTTGTGTTTCAGTGCCACTGGGTGAGACAGGTAATAATTCCAGGGTTTGGGAGGGTGGTGGTGTGTGGAGTTTTAAAAAAATGGTTTTGGGATTAGGGGTAGTAGGAATGGTTGCTACTTCAGTAGACGTCCTCAGTTATCTCCTAGGTAAGAAGGAAAAAAAAGCAGTAGTTTGCTTTTTTCTTTTATGAGAGGGTTTTTCCCGAGGAGAAGGGCTATAAGAGGAGGTAGTTGCTTTAGTTGCGGCCCTTTTTTGTATTTTTGGTAGAGAGGTGGTTATGATTCGCCTTTTCCTTTTACTAATAGAGGAGGATGGTGGTGTATCGGCCTGAGAGGCATCACTGGGAATATGGAAAGTAGGAGCAGATGATTCTGCTAAGTGGTGGGATGGACTTGAAGAAATTTTAATTGGATTAGTTGGTTCTGTAAATAGAATTGGTGGAGGGTCATGGATTTCCTCTGATTGCTGCTCGTGGGGATTTTCAGGAATTTCTTGATGATTTTCAGCAACTTCTTGAGAAATTTCAGCAGCTTGCTCAGGGTCTAGGGGTGGATTTTTTAGAAGAGGGTTTTGTTGAGAAAAACCCCTCTGAATCAGTAGCTGAATAAGATGGTGATGGGTGAGGGAAAGGAGTGGGAATTTTACCTGTCTACAATAATGTGACATATTTCTAATACACCCAAGTAAATAATAAGGAATATTTAGTAGTCAACCATGTCGTAAATGATTCAATAAGACAAAATCATGCTAGTAGACTACCTAGTAGAGACCTTCACAAGTGAGGTAATGTTTGACGAATTCAGCTTCTTTCGGCCAAGGAGACGGTAATGAGTGAAGTCGGACACCCCGACCTTTTGGCTCGACTTTTTCTCCTGACAGAAGAAAATCTTGTTGTGCATTCAAAATGATATGCTTTCGACTAAACCATCGAGTGCCAGTGACCGGCAGACCTGAAACCTGTGTTATGTCACCCTCTAAGACTGGAATTTGAACTCCCTGCATAGTAGAATGATCTTCCTGAAGATTTTGTGCAAATTCAAGGACCTGTTGTGGATCAAACTCTTGAAGCCTCTGAAAATATCCTACCCAGCCTGCCTACTGAAAAATCTGATACACCTCTGGGTATAATTCAAGCAGAGCTATCGATTCGAGCTCGTGTCGAATAACAAGTCCTCCCATAGTTAACTAGCTTTGGTAAAATGCATAGTCAAAAGCCAAGTTATCGCACTTTGAACGGAGTAAATTTTTTGAATGAGAACATGGAATAACAGTGAAGGAGTGAGGTAATGGGTAAGAAATATGACAGTAATTGGCATGTTGTGAAATGATGGCATATAATTTCGATATCCCCCCCCAACTATGGCTGAAATGATGACTTTAAATGTATGGGGATTTGTGAAATCTTCTCATTTAACCATAGTTTAATTGTACTTACATATAAAATTTACATACCTCATGTTTACCTTTGATTTGTAGTTCGAAAAATATAGTGCTTGCTTATAATGGCTCAATAGTCATGGAAGAACTTTAGAAGCTTTTTGAAACATAAGGGAGATTATATTAGAGGTTTGTTTAATCATAGGAGAAGGCAGTGAAAGGACAGGAGTAGCATGAGAAATAAGAGAAATGAGAATGAAAGCACTGAAGAAGATGGTTTCATGACAGAAAATGCTACATAATCATATCTTTGGAAAAAGAAATGGTGTTTCAGCAATGGGAAAAATGGATGAAATAATGCTGAAGAGTGGTGTTTCAAAAATGGGAAAATAGGGAAAGTGTTGTTGAGGAGTGGTGTTTTAACAGTGGGAAAATGCGGAAAATTTTTGTTGAAGAATGGTGTTTCAGCAATGTGAAAAATGGGGAAAGTATTTGCTGAAGAATGGTGTTTCAACAATGTGAAAAATAGGGAAAATGACATGAAAAGGGAAAAAGGAATGAAGGGAATTAATGATGAAATGTTACTAGAAGACGGGGAAGTGAACTATGAATGAGTTGAAGTGAGGGGAGCGATATTTCTCAAAATGAAGCTTGGATCTGCTTTTGATGAAATTTTCCTTCCTTGGTAAGCCTTTCCTTAATCAAGAATCTGCAAAATAATCAATTTTAACATGCCAGCCCTTGACAAGGATTATTAGTTTAAGAAATATAATCTAATACTAAAAATAAAATGCAGAAAAATCAAATGAAATGAGGAGCAGAAGGCTCCCCTAAAAAGAGATAATGTGACTTTGCCATGCAAGTGGCCTTAAAATCTTCTTTCGAAATAGGGCACTAGTACAGACGAAGCCGATGACCATTTACTAATAGTGGTGTTTTAGAGTAATCAATTGTTAAGAGCCTTACTATTCCACTGGGAAAAACAATATCTATTTCATAAGGTCCTGGCCATCTTGTACGTAGTTTCCCTTGAAAATTTTCAAACCGAAAATCATACAATAAATCCCAATTACCTTTTTGGAATTGCTTATGCTTGATGATTTTATCATGCCACTTTGTTCTTTGTTGTTGGATCATAGTTGTTTGATGAATGGCATCTAATATTTTTTCATCCAATTCATGAAGCTGTTGCAACCTAGCTGCCTGTGCATCAGTCAAATCAAGGTTAACAGCTAAAGCAGTCCTTAAGGTTTTAATTTCAAATTCCACAGGAAAAACAACACTTTTACCATAAAACAATTCATCGGGAGAAAATCCTGTAGTATTTCTCCAGATAGTTCTATAAGCCCATAGTGCTTCAGGGAGCCTTTGAGACCAATGCTTTCGGTTGTCCTTCACTGTTTTTGTTAGAATGGCTTCTATTACTTTGTTTGTACTCTCCATCTACCCATTGGCTTGGGGGTGGTATGGTGTAGTCCTTCTATGATGAATGTGATATTTCTGAAGGGTAGATTTGAAACCATGAGAAGTGAAAGGAGGTCCTCCATCTATAACTAGCTCTCTAGGGACTCCAAATCTAACAAATATTTCTTCAAATAGGAAAGCTAGGACAACTTCTTCATTAGTTCTAAGGAGTGCTTTATCCTCCACCCATTTAGTCATATAATCTGTGCAGACCAATATATAAACTCTTTGGTTGGATGGAGGATTAATGGGTCCTATAAATTCTAAGGCCCATCTTTCAAATGGTTCAAGTATTACCTGGGGATTTAATGGCATTTCATCTCTATGATTAGGTTGACCCATTCTCTGACAGCTATCAGAAGCCCGGACATATTTCTTTGCATCCTTAAAGAGTGAGGGTCAATAATAACCCATCTTAAGAATTTTATGTGTCGTTCTCTTATCAGCAAAATGCCCTCTACAAGGGCCATCATGACAAGCTTTTA
Source organism: Pinus albicaulis (assembly GCA_034641835.2). Lineage (NCBI taxonomy): Eukaryota > Viridiplantae > Streptophyta > Pinopsida > Pinales > Pinaceae > Pinus > Pinus albicaulis. The sequence goes on from JAXQQM020066089.1 coordinate 41,334, forward strand.
TTATATCATCTTCTCTAATGCATCTTTGGATTTCATGATCAAGTCTTGTATAGAAAAGACACCCACTTATCCAGCTATATCGAGCACTTTGTTGAATGATTTTTCTTTTCTCTCGATGTGATAGGTGTGATGGTAACTTCCCTACAACCAGATAATTGGTAATGTCTGCATACCATGGTGAGTGAGCAGAAACTGCAAATAAATATTCATCAGGAAAGGAATCATCTACTGGAGTATTATCATCAGCTTTTAACCGAAAAAGGAAATCAGCAACAACATTTTCTTTACCTGTTCGATCTACAATTGTAATATCAAACTCTTGTAATAACAATAACCATTTGGTGACTCGAGCATTTGTGACAGATTTGTTCATTAAATACTTGATAGCCGAGTGGTTAGTATGGAAAAAAGTAGAGTAACCAGTAATGCAATGTCGAAATTTATTAATAGCATAAATGACTGCTAAAAATTCCTTTGCGGTAACTGTATAATTAAGCTCAACAGGATTCATATTCTTTCTAATAAAATAGATAGCATAAGGAAGATGGTTTTCCTCTTGTCCCAAGACAGCTCCAATTGCAGTATCTGAAGCATCAGAAGAAATATGAAAGGGAAGTGCCCAATCAAGTCCCCTCAAAATAGGAGTTGTAGATAACTGATGCTTGAGTTCTACAAAGGCCTCTTGACAAAGATTATTCCACTTGAATTCAAAAAATTTCATAAGTAACACAAACAAAGGAGAAGCTATTTTATAATTTTTTAAAATAAATCTCCTGTAATATCTTGCATGTCCTAAGAAACTTCTCACATCTGTTTGTGTTTTAGGAATAGGAAGGTTCTGAATGACTTGTATTTTGGATGGATCCACCTGAATTCCTTGATATGAAATAAAATGTCCAGGCACTACTCCTTCATTGATCATCATATGACATTTTTCGGTGCTTAAGTAGAGGTGAGCTTGTATACATTGTTTAAGTACTTCTCAAGATTCTGTAATGCATCTTCAAAAGACACACCATAAGGGGTAAAGTCATCCATAAATGTTTCCATAGAGTCATTAAGCATATCAGAAAAGATTCCTATAACTGCTCTTTGAAAGGTTGCTGGTGCATTACATAGTCCAAATGGGGGAACTCTATGGGAAAAAATTCCCCAAGGACTAGTAAAAGTGGTCTTATCTTGGTCTTGGGGTGCAATTTTGATTTGATTATACCCACTAAACCCATCTAAAAAAGAGAAGAATTTATTCCCTGACAAACTATCTAATACCTGATCAATGAACGGTAAAGGAAAGTGATCCTTTTGAGTGGCTTTATTTAATGCTCTATAATCTACACACACTCTCCATTTCCCGTTTTTCTTAGGAAATATTACCAATGGGGAAACCCATTCACTGTCAGATATAGGATATATAAACCCTGCATTAAGTAATTTTTGAAGTTCTTCTTTGAAAATTTCTCTTAAATTAGGGTTCATTCGTCGTTGGGGTTGACAGACTGGTCGAAAACCTTCCTTGATATAGATCCGGTGAGTACATAATTCATGAGAGATTCCCTTCATATATGTATAGTCCCATGTGAATGCTTCCTTATTTTCTAGCAGTAACTTCATTAATTGCTTTGTTTCAGCAACTGTCAAGTCAAGTTTTATGTTTTATGTTTTTCTAGGTTCGATTTGTACTGTTATACTTTTAGAAGAGATGGTGGTTGATGTTTGAGTTAGATATTCAGATTTAAGCTTTTCCTGGGTATTTGATTTCAAAAGTGCAGCAAGCTGATTATGTGTTTCAAGAATCACGGAGGAGGGTTCACAAATGAAATTATTAATTACCTCATCCTCCGTGGTATCTTTAAGGCTTAAAGCTTGCCCAATAGTCAAAATAGGTTGAATAGAATGATCTCATAGTCCATCCATACAGAATTCTCATTATTAATCATGGTTGTAGCGTGAGGGTAGAGAGTAAGCTGCTTAGTTTCATATCCATTGGAAATTGTCATTGAACCAGATCTGCAGCTGATAAAGGCATCGGCTTTAGCTAACCAGGGCCTTCCCAGAATTAGAGGATGTCCCCCAACTTTGTTTTAGTCTGTAACACCACAAAGTCAGCTGGGTAATTCCAGGATTCAACAGAGATGACTAGGTCTTCAATAAATCCTTCTGGTTTGATTGTAGAATGGTTAGCTAACTCTATAATGGTTGGTGTATCTCTGATTAAATTCTTTAGCTGTAACAGTTGTGAATTTTCAAGAGTCATAATGTTTATAGGAGCACCTAAATCTACCAGAACTTGAGGGATTATTGTTTTACCGATTTGGACTGTCACAGTAGGATGGCCGGGATCACCATATTTAACTGAAGGAGCTTTACTGGACATTAATGCAAATAGATCACCCATAACATGGACTGTAAGGGGATCTTTAGTTTTCCTACCAAGTTTCTTAACACAAATATCTCTCATCCTTCTGGCATAAATTGGTACATCTCTTAGTGCTTGTAAAAGTGGGATTTTAACATATAGATTCTGCAATTCCCCTAGAAGATTAAGAGCAGGTGGCTCAGGCGTTTTAGTTAAAACTAAACGCTTAGGGAATGGTGGCTCTAGTGTTTCAGCACCCTTATTAGAGGGTGGTTGTACCTCTTTATGTGAATCACGTTTTTCAGTTTCTTCTTTATTAGAATCGGAATAGGTAACATCATCAATAATGGGTTCAACTATTTTCCGAGATCGTAAATGAATGTCATTACATTGTGCAGGGAAAACAAGAAGTATAGGCTGGTTCTGAATATCAATAACTTGTACAACTTTATTATTGGGGTTAGGATTTGGTTGTACAGGTAGCTGGGGTCTTATCATTTGATTATTCGGTGGAGCACCTTATGGTAGAGGAAGTGGTTGCTAAAATTGAGGAAATTTATTTGGAAATGGGAGTTGTTGACCTCTCCAATTCGGATTCCATTGGTTGAAGTAAGATTGTTGTTGTGGAGGCCAAGGAGTCCACATTGCTGGATCTACAAAGGGAGGGTTTGTTTGTTGCATGGGTGGGTAATTCATTCGATTGAAGGGAGGGTATTGCATTTAGTTAAAGGGAGGTTAATTTTCTTGACTAAAAGAAGGATAATTGTTCCAACGATTAGAAGATGTAAATGGCATATTAGAGTTCATACCTTGTCCGCATGGTTGTAATTGCCTTCATTGTGTCAGCAAATAGACTACTTCAGTTTCTTCTTCTGCTTCAGCTTTTATTCCTGGTAAAGAAGGGCATTGTTGTGTTTCATGATCTTTCTCACAAAGGGTGCAAATTGGCACCTTGTCTAATGGGAATTCTTTTAGTATGTTTTTATCTCTGCATTTGGGACAAAAGACAGCCAAGGCTACTTCTACTTCGGCTTGTTTCTTCTTAACCTGCAAGGTGCATATCTGTGAAGCAAAAGAACTTAACATTTCATTTTTAAATTCCTCAAGTAAATTACCTATTTCAGCTCTTGTTGCTCCTCCACTGGCTGATTTTTGAACTCTTGAATATGTGGTATCCTTGTTGTTTGATCTATTCCTTGCAGCTCCTCTTGAACATTTTTTGAAAAGGTTAAAAATTTCATCATATGATTCTTTAGATATGTCCCCTTTACCAAGCATGTTTAGCATATCTAAAGAGTCATCCCTTACCCATTTCATTAATATTGTTTTAAGAATATCCTTACTTACATCAGGATGATTGGATATCTGCAGGTTGTGTTGTAGTATTTCCACAAATTCCTCCAGATTCTCGTCCTCCTTTTGTACCATCTTAAATAGTTCCTCTCTTTTCTCTCTCATCCGGCAGTAGTCTTTATATTTAAGCAGAAACTTATGTTTCATCTGTTCCCACGTTGTGATTACATGGCCTCCCAGACTCATGAACCATCTTAGTGCATTTCCTTTTAGTGTTGCTGGAAATAGCTTCTGTTTTTTAGCATTAGTAATGTAATCATAACTTCTGCATAATATATCAAACTCAAAAAGAAACTCATCAGGATCTTTAGAAGATAAACCATGAAAGTTAGGTAAAGCTGAAAGTGGGATATTCTTCATGGGTGTTGCTCCTCTAGGGAGATCACCAATAGGAAACCCCAAGGTAGAGAGAGAATTCTCATCTTTTCCTCCTCCTTCAGGATCTACTGGTCCTCCTATGAAGAATTCGTCATTGTTCCCTTCCATTGCTTGATCTCCTACTGCGCTTGCTCGATCCTCAATTTTTTCTACTAGCTCCTCAATGTTTTCTGCTGGTTCCTCAACGTTTTCTACTCGCTCTTCAACGCTTTCTATTGGCTCTTCAATGCTTCCTACTGGTTCTTCAATGTTTTTTGCTGGCTCTTCAATGTTCTTAGGGCTCAAAATTTATTCTTTTTCATAGTTCTATTGGGGAGAATGTTGAGGCTTGGGCCTTCGAGAGCTTAGCCTCTGAGAAGATTCATATTTTGATACGATCTCATCAATAAAGGTCTTTATTCCTCCCCTTCATTTTCCCTTGCCACCCGTAGGGTTAGTTTTCTTGGGGGCTCCGCATCCTCTTATGCAATCTGCACATTTGAAAGAAAAACATCAATGCTTTTTAAATCTATAATTGCCTTCCCCAGCAACGGTTCCAAAATGTTGGTCACTTTAATTGCTTATTAATTTAAACAACCAAGTGCTAAATAAATTGTAAACCCAGGGAATTTTGTTTATTTCAAAGGCAATCACACACTGTATATGCTCAATCTCAAAAGCAATGAAATGTTGTAGTAAAAATTACACTAATCACACCCTGTTTCAAACAAACTAAAGTTCTACTTGAGTTACAGCAAAGGCAATCTTTCTATTGCAAACAATCACCAAAAGAATCCTGGATTACATTAAAAAGATAACAAACTAGGAAAGGAAACCAATCTACAGAATAAAAGACCAATTATGTTATAACAGAGAACATGACCCTATTCCCCAAGTAGGAATCTTCAGCACCTGTTTCTGATTACCAAGATTTCACAAACTCATTCTGTAAACAAGATCACCAATTAAAATAATCCACAATTATCTAGGAATGAATTGTATGAAAACAATGCAACAAGCAATGGAAACAGAGTTTCAACAATAGATAACAGAGTTCCAATACTTCATAAATGATTTTAGCAAACAGAGTTCAAAAGGTCATAAATGAAAATAACAGTTAAAAAACTACGGAAATAAACTGGTGAATCTTGTGAAGAAGGTGGGCCCTTTCCTTTTCACAAGATTCCCCAGAAGAAGGAATTAGAATGAAATGCTCAAAACAAGCTTTTATTCATCTGTCGAAAGTAACATATTACAAAGGATTCACGTTCCTTCTCTGTAAGTCTGTTTCAAGATAAACCTTCCGTAGTCTCCAATGTTCTCTAATGCTGATGTCTCCTCTTTTTAAAGAGGAGACATCTATTACAATTGATTACATTATAGAAATCATATTTTTAACCCAATCTGTTCTTCTATACTGAAATAGGACCTTTCTGTTCTTCCATAGCAAAATGTTGTTACAATGGTTACGATGGTACTGGCTTCAAGGTGCAGTTGTTATGGCCACTGTACCAGCTTCCTTACTTATCTTTTCCTGTTGTTATCGTGCCTGAAATATTGCTTCAAAATCGTAAATCACGGGCTGTTTCAGCAATGGGATTTGCATATTATCCTGAATGTTTCAACAACGCGGTCTTCAGACAGCCATGATGAATTGAATGCAGTCTTAAAACTATTTCAGAAACTATATATTTTCGATTAATGGTTAAATATGAAAGTAATGTAAAATTACATGTAAAACAAGTTAAACATATAGTAAAGAGAAGAATGTTATATACCTTTGGAAGAATGGATGAAAGTGATAGTATAGGCTTTAAATATGGACTGGAAAAGAGTGGAATGATAGCAAAATGTATGGTCAAAAAGGTACATTATAGAGTCCTAACATCCCCCCCAACTAAAAAGGTTGCATGTCCTCAGGCAAATTTAATCTGAATTAGAGTCTGGATACTGGCTTTTGGCATGCAAGTTACTTAGGCAGTAGCTATGGAAGGTATTGTCTGTTAAGGCTCTGAACCCTTGTGAATTTTGGAATCTTTTCCAAGCTGCTGCTTCATCCTTGTTGGCCAACCTATGATGAGCATGATATTCCTCTGCTGGCATCCATAAAATAGGAAAATGAAAGTGGTACCCTATCCACTTTTCAGCACATTACTGAACACTTATGATGTAATTGGGTACTCTAGAGTATGCGGTCTCGAGATTAGTAGGACTGAAAGGATTGTACTCCTACTTTTCCTTAGAATATTGTTGCCAAAACATATTATTTTCTCTTAAAGCAGCAATTTCTTTGGCTTGAATAAAATGTTGGCAGTCCTGGAGTACTGAAGCCTGTAATTTCCGTATATGTTCAGTCATCCCTGGTTTCTTCAAAAATTGATAATACTCTGCCACAAAGATGGTGGGGTTCTCTGGTTCTGGCCTTATCTAGAGAAGACGTTTGTCTTCATTATGCCTGGTTGCAAGAAAAGCAGTCTTCCATGTAATTTGATTAGCAAGGAAAGAAGCAAATGCCTTGATCTGAATGTCGCCAACAAGAGGGTTAAGATTAAACCTTCTGTTTTCAGGGATGGCTTCATTGTGAAGGTACAAATCACATAGTAAGTGCTGATCACTGGTGGAGGCTTCTGGAAATGTTTTCACAAACTGTTCGGATGTAAGCACCTCATGGGGTCTTCCATCTTTGATTGCTTTCAACTAAAAGTAAACAAGGCGTTCTAAGAGGAATAGAGAGTAATTTAGAGATGGTTTCCTAGTAGCTAGTAATTTTTGTACCAATTCAAACATTAGGAGCAATTTTCCTTTTAGCTCTTTATTCTTCTTCTTATGAGCCTTATATTCTTGGAGTGTTTGCTCCAAGATCTCCCAGTTTGAATATATATGATTTTTCCATGCTAGTTTGTGTTGCTGCAAGATTTTATCTTGCGAAATGGCACATTCTTTCTTCCATTTATTCATTATTTGCTGCTCATTCCATGGTTCAGTTTGTGTTTTATTATTGTGAGTGGTAGGCCGAGGTATAGTCGGAGTATAAATAACAACAGGAACTTCAGATTTAACAGTTACAGTAGGCTGGGGTACTTGTAAATTAACTTCTTTTTCTGAAATTCTGGAAGGCCCTACTGGTTCTTGTGTAATAGTAGGGTGTTCCTCTTTGACTGCAGAAGATGTAGATGCTCTCGGCATTGGGACTTGAACTATCTTATATCTTGCTTGTTGATAAATGTTTCCACATTGGCTACATATATATTCCTTATATGGATCATTTTCTGTGTGTTTGTCTGCCATGGATGTTGTATGGGCCAGGGTATAAAAATTGAGCTCCTTGTCATAGGCTTCCTTTTCTATCGCCAATGCTTTCTTATAGGTTTCCAATTCTGATCTTAGAAACTCATTCTCTTGTAAAAGGGAAGCCAAAGTGACTAGGCTTTGTGTATCAGTGGAAATCCCAGGAACTGGTTGTTGTGTTTCAGCTGTAGCTGGTTCTTGTGTGGCAGCTAGAGCTAGTTTCTTTGTGGCAGCTACTGAATAAGTAGCATCTTGGGTGTCTAGTTCTTGTACATCAGCAACTGGTTCTTGTGTTTCAGCTACTGACTGAGTAGCTGGTTCTTGTGTGACAACTACTTTTGTATAGAAAATGATGTCACATTACCCTGGGCATCTGGTTCTTATGTTTTAGTGCCACTGGGTGAGATAGGTAATAATTTTTGGGTTTGGGAGTGTGGTGGTGTGTGGAGTTTTAACAAAATGGTTGCAGGATTAGGGGTAGTAGGAATGGTTGTTGCTTCAGTAGACATCCTCATTCGTCTCCTAGGTAAGAAGGTAGAAAAAGAAGTAGTTTTCTTTTTCCTTTTATGAGAGGGTTTTTCCCGAGGAGAAGGGCTATTAGAGGAGGTAGCTAATCTAGTTGCGGCCCTTGTTTGTCTTTTTGGTAGGGAGGCGGTTGTGATTCGCCTTTTCCTTTTATGAATAGAGGAGGATGGTGGTGTATCGGCCTAAGAATCATCACTGTGAATATGGACAGTAGGATCAGATGATTCTGCTAAGTGGTGGGATGGGCTTGAAGAAAGGTTAATTGGATTAGTTGGTTCTGTGGGTGGAATTGGTGGAGGGTTAGGGATGTCCTCTGATTGCTGCTCGTGGGGATTTTCAGGAATTTCTTGAGGATTTTCAACAACTTCTTGAGAAATTTCAGCAGCCTGCTCAGGGTCTAGGGGTGGATTGTTTAGAGGAGGGTTTTGTTGAGAAAAAACCCTCTGAATCAATAGCTGAACAAGATGGTGATGGGTGAGGGAAAGGAGTGGGAATTTTACCTGTCTGCAATAATGTAACATATTTCTAATACACTCAGGTAAATAATAAGGAATATTTAGCAGTCAACCATGTCGTAAATGATTCAACAAGACAAAATCATTCTGGTAGAGTACCTGGTAGCGACCTTCACAAGTGAGGTAATGTTTGACGAATTCAACTACTTTCGACCAAGGAGGCGGTAATGAGTGAAGTCAAACACCTTGGACTTTTGGCTCGACTTGTTCTCCTGGCAGAAGAAAATCTTGTTGTGCATTCAAAATGATATGATTTCGACTAAAACATCGAGTGCCAGTGACCGGCAGATCTGAAACCTGTGCTATGTCACCCTCTGAGACTGGAATTCGAACTCCCTGGACAGTAGAATGATATTCCTGAAGAATTTGTGCAAATTCAAGGGCCTGTTTTGGATCAAACTCTTGAAGCCTCTGAAAATATCCTACCCAGCCTGCCTGCTGAAAAATCTGATACACCTCTGGGTATAATTCAAGCAGAGCTATCGATCCAAGCTTGTGTCGAATAACAGGTCCTCCCATAGTTAACCAGCTTTGGTAAAATGCACAGTCAAAGGCCAAGTTATCGCACTTTGAACAGAGTAAATTTTGTGAATGAGAACATGGAATAATGGTGAAGGAGCGAGGTAATGGGTAAGAAATATAACGGTAATTGGCATGTTGTGAAATGATGGCATATAATTTCGATATCCCCCCCCCCCCCAACTACGGCTGAAATGATGAATTTAAATGTATGGGGATTTGTGAAATCTTCTCATTTAACCATAGTTTAATTATACTTACATATAAAATTTGCATACCTCATGTTTACCTTTGATTTGTAGTTCGAAAAATATAGTGCTTGCTTATAATGGCTCAATAGTCATGGAAGAACTTTAGAAGCTTTTTGAAACGTACGAGAGATTATATTAGAGGTTTTTTTAATCATTGGAGAAGGCAGTGAAAGGACAGGAGTATCATGAACAATAAGAGAAGTGAGAATGAAAGAACTGAAGAAGATGGTTTCATGACAGAAAATGCTGCATATTCATATTTTTTGAGAAAGAAATGGTGTTTCAGCAACGGGAAAAATGGATGAAATACTTCTGAAGAGTGGTGTTTCAGAAATGGGAAAATAGGGAAAGTGTTGCTGAGGAGTGGTGTTTTAACAGTGGGAAAATGGGGAAAATGTTTGCTGAAGAATGGTGTTTCAGCAATGTGAAAAATGGGGAAAGTATTTGCTGAAGAATGGTGTTTTAGCAATGTGAAAAATAGGGAAAATAACATGAAAAGGGAAAAAGGAATGAAGGGAATAAATGATGAAATTTTTACTGGAATATGGGGAAGTGAACTATGAATGAGTTGAAGTGAGGGGAGCAATGCTTCTAAAAATGAAGCTCGAATCTACTTGTGGTGAAATTGTCCTTCCTTGGTAAGCATTTCTTTAATCAAAAATCTGCAAAATAATCAATTGTAACATGTCAGCCCTTGACAAGGATTATTAGTTTAATAAATCTAATCTAATACTAAAAATAAAATGTAGAAAAATCAAACGCAATGAGGAGTAGAAGGCTCCCCTAAAAATAGATAATGTGCATCTACCATGCAAGTGTCCTTAAAATATTCTTTGGAAATAGGGCGCTGGTACAGACAAAGCTGATGACCATTTACTAATAGTAGTGTTTTAGAGTCATAAATTGTTAAGAGTCTTACTGTTCCATTGGGAAAAAAAGTATCTATTTCGTAAGGTCCCAACCATCTTGTACGTAGTTTCTCTTGAAAATTTTCAAATGTAGAATCATACAATAAAGCCCAATTACCTTTTTGGAACTGCTTATGCTTGATGAGTTTATCATGCCACTTTGTTCTTTTTTGTTGGATCATAGTTTTCTGATGAATGGCATCTAATCTTTTTTCATCCAATTCATGAAGCTGTTGCAACCTAACTGCCTGTGCATCAGTTAAATCAAGGTTAACAGCTAAAGCAGTTCTTAAGGTTTTAATTTCAAATTCCATAGGAAAAACAACACTTTTACCATAAACCAATTCATAGGGAGAAAATCCTGTAGTATTTCTCCAGATAGTTCTATAAGCCCATAGTGCTTCAGGGAGCCTTTGAGACCAATGCTTCCGGTTGTCCTTCACTGTTTTTGTTAGAATGGCTTCTATTACTTTGTTTGTACTCTCCATCTACCCATTGGCTTGGGGGTGGTATGGTGTAGTCATTCTATGATGAATGTGATATTTCTGAAGGGTAGCTTTGAAACCATGAGAAGTGAAAGGAGGTCCTCCATCTATAACTAGCTCTCTAGGGACTCCAAATCTAACAAATATTTCTTCAAATAGGAAAGCTAGGACAGCTTCTTCATTAGTTCTAAGGAGTGCTTTATCCTCCACCCATTTAGTCATATAATCTGTGCAAACCAATATATAAACTCTTTGGTTGTATGGAGGATTAATGGGTCCTATAAATTCTAAGGCCCATCTTTCAAATGGTTCAAGTATTACCTGGGGATTTAATGGCATTTCATCTCTATGATTAGGTTGACCCATTCTCTGACAGCTATCAGAAGCCCGAACATATTTCTTTGCATCCTTAAAGAGTGAGGGCCAATAATAACCCATCTTAAGAATTTTATGTGCCATTCTCTTATCAGCAAAATGCCATCTGCAAGGGCCATCATGACAAGCTTTTATTATATCATCTTCTCTAATGCATCTTCGGATTTCATGATCAAGTCCTGTATAGAAAATACACCCACTTATCCAGCTATACCGAGCACTTTGTTGAATGATTTTTCTTTTCTCTCGATGTGATAGGTGTGATGGTAACTTCCCTGCAACCAGATAATTGGTAATGTCTGCATACCATGGTGAGTGAGCAGAAATTGAAAATAAATATTCATCAGGAAAGGAATCATCTACTGGAGTATTATCATCAGCTTTTAACCGAGAAAGGAAATCAGCAACAACATTTTCTTTACCTATTCGATCTACAATTTTAATATCAAACTCTTGTAATAACAATATCCATTTGGTGACTCGAGCATTTGTGACAGATTTGTTCATTAAATACTTGATAGCTGAGTGGTTAGTATGGAAAAAATTAGAGTAACCAGTAATGCAATGTCGAAATTTATTAATAGCATAAATGACTGCTAAAAATTCCTTTTCGGTAACTGTATAATTAAGCTCAGCAGGATTCATATTCTTTCTAATAAAATAGATAGCATAAGGAAGATGGTTTTTCTCTTGTCCCAAGACAGCTCCAATTGCAGTATCTGAAGCATCAGAAGAAATATGAAAGGGAAGTGCCCAATCAGGTCCCCTCAAAATAGGAGTTGTAGATAACTGATGCTTGAGTTCTACAAAGGCCTCTTAACAAAGATTAGTCCACTTGAATTCAACATTTTTCATAAGTAACACAAACAAAGGAGAAGCTATTTTATAATTTTTTTAAATAAATCTCCTGTAATATCTTGAATGTCCTAAGAAACTTCTCACATCTGTTTGTGTTTTAGGAATAGGAAGGTTCTGAATGACTTGTATTTTGGATGGATCCACCTGAATTCCTTGAGATCAAATAAAATGTCCAGGCACTACTCCTTCACTCATCATCATATGACATTTTTCGGTGCTTAAGGAGAGGTGAGCTTGTATACATTGTTTAAGTACTTTCTCAAGATTCTGTAATGCATCTTCAAAAGACACACCATAAGGGGTAAAGTTATCCATAAATGTTTCCATAGAGTCATTAAGCATATCAGAAAATATTCCTATAACTGCTATTTGAAAGTTTGCTGGTGCATTACATAGTACAAATGGGGGAACTCTATAGGAAAAAGTTCCCCAAGGACTAGTAAAAGTGGTCTTATCTTGGTCTTGGTGTGCAATTTTGATTTTATTATACCCACTAAACCCATTTAAAAAAGAGAAGAATTTCTTCCCTGACAAACTATCTAATACCTGATCAATGAACGGTAAAGGAAAGTGATCCTTTTGAGTGGCTTTATTTAAGGCTCTATAATCTACACACACTCTCCATTTCCCGTTTTTCTTAGGAACTATTACCAATGGGGAAACCCATTCACTGTCAAAAATAGGATATATAAACCCTGCATTAAGTAATTTTTGAAGTTCTTCTTTTAAAATTTCTCTTAAATTAGGGTTCATTCGTCGTTGGGGTTGACAGACTGGTCGAAAACCTTCCTTGATATAGATCAGGTGAGTACATAATTCATGAGAGATTCCCTTCATATATGTATAGTCCTATGTGAATTCTTTCTTATTTTCTAGCAGTAACTTCATTAATTGCTTTGTTTCAGCAACTGTCAATTCAAGTTTTATGTTTAATGTTTTTCCAGGTTCGATTTCTACTGTTATACTTTTAGAAGAGATGGTGGTTGATGTTTGAGGTAGATCTTCAGATTTAAGCTTTTCCTGGGTATTTGATTTCAAAAGTGCAGCCAGCTGATTATGTGTTTCAAGAATCACGGAGGAGGGTTCACAAATGAAATTATTAATTACCTCATCCTCCGTGGTATCTTTAAGGCTTAAAGCTTGCCCAATAGTCAAAATAGGTTGAATAGCATGATCATCATAGTCCATCCATACAGAATTCTCATTATTAATCATGGGTGTAGCGTGAGGGTAGAGAGTAAGCTGCTTAGTTTCATATCCATTGGAAATTGTCATTGAACCAGATATGCAACTAATAAAGGCATCGGCTTTAGCTAACCAGGGCCTTCCCAAAATTAGAGGATGTCCCCCAACTTTGTTTTAGTCTGTAACACCACAAAGTCAGCTGGGTAATTCCAGGATTCAACAGAGATGACTAGGTCTTCAATAACTCCTTCTGGTTTGATTGTAGAATGGTTAGTTGACTCTAGAATGGTTGGTGTATCTCTGATTACATTCTTTAGCTGTAACAGTTGTGAAGTTTCAAGATTCATAATGTTTATAGGAGCACCTAAATCTACCAGAACTTGAGGGATTATTGTTTTACTGATTTGGACTGTCACAGTAGGATGGCCGGGATCACCATATTTAACTGAAGGAGATTTACTGGACATTAATGCAAATAGATCACCCATAACATGGACTGTAAGGGGATCTTTAGTTTTCCTACCAAGTTTCTTAACACAAATATCTCTCATCCTTCTGGCATAAATTGGTACATCTCTTAGTGCTTGTAAAAGTGGGATTTTAACATATAGATTCTGCAATTCCCCTAGAAGATTAAAAGCAGGTGGCTCAGGGGTTTTAGTTAAAACTAAACGCTTAGGGAATGGTGGTTCTGGTGTTTCAGCACCCTTATTAGAGGGTGGTTGTACCTCTTTATGTGAATCACGTTTTTCAGTTTCTTCTTTATTAGAATCGGAAGAGGTAACATCATCGATAATGGGTTCAACTATTTTCCCAGATCGTAAATGAATGTCATTACATTGTGCAGGGAAAACAAGAAGTATAGGCTGGTTCTGAATACCAATAACTTGCACAACTTTATTATTGGGGTTAGGATTTGGTTGTACAGGTAGCTGGGGTCTTATCATTTGATTATTCAGTGGAGCACCTTATGGTAGAGGAAGTGGTTGCTGAAATTGAGGAAATTGATTTGGAAACGGGAGTTTTTGACCTCTCCAATTCGGATTCCATTGGTTGAAGTAAGATTTTTGTTGTGGAGGCCAAGGAGTCCACATTGCTGGATCTACAAAGGGAGGGTTTGTTTGTTGCATGGGTGGGTAATTCATTTGATTGAAGGGAGGGTATTGCATTTAGTTAAAGGGAGGGTAATTTTCTTGACTAAAATAAGGATAATTGTTCCAACGATTAGAAGATGTAAATGGCATATTAGAGTTCATACCTTGTCCTCATGGTTGTAATTGCCTTCATTATGTCAGCAGATAGACTACTTCAGTTTCTTCTTCTGCTTCAGCTTTTATTCCTGGTAAATAAGGGCATTGTTGTGTTTCATGATATTTCTCACAAAGGGTGCAAATTGGCACCTTGTCCAATGGGAATTCTTTTAGTAGGTTTTTATCTCTACATTTGGGACAAAAGACAGCCAAGGCTACTTCTTCTTCGGCTTGTTTCTTCTTAACCTGCAAGGTACATATCTATGAAGAAAAAGAACTTAACATTTCATTTTTAAATTCCTCAAGTAAATTACCTATTTCAGCTCTTGTTGCTCCTCCACTGGCTGATTTTTGAACTCTTGAATATGTGGTATCCTTGTTGTTTGATCTATTCCTTGCAGCTCCTCTTGAACATCTTTTGAAAAGGTTAAAAATTTCATCATATGATTCTTTAGATATGTACCCTTTACCAAGCATGTTTAGCATATCTAAACAGTCATCCCTTACCCCTTTCAATAATATTGTTTTAAGAATATCCTTACTTACATCACGATGATTGGATATCTGCAGGTTGTATTGTAGTATTTCCACAAATTCCTCCAGATTCTCGTCCTCCTTTTGTACCATCTTAAATAGTTCCTCTCTTTTCTCTCTCGTCCGGCAGTAGTCTTTATATTTAAGCAGAAACTTATGTTTCATCTGTTCCCATGTTGTGATTACATGGCCTTCCAGACTCATGAACCATCGTAGTGCATTTCCTTTTAGTGTTGCTGGAAATAGCTTCTGTTTTTTAGCATTAGTAATGTAATCATAACTTCTGCATAATATATCAAACTCAAAAAGAAACTCATCAGGATCTTCAGAAGATAAACCATGAAAGTTAGGTAAAGCTGAAAGTGGGATATTCTTCATGGGTGTTGCTCCTCTAGGGAGATCACCAATAGGAAACCCCAAGGTAGAGAGAGAATTCTCATCTTTTCCTCCTCCTTCAGGATCTACTGGTCGTCCTACGAAGAATTTGTCATTGTTCCCTTCCATTGCTTGATCTCCTACTGCGCTTGCTCGATCCTCAATTTTTTCTACTGGCTCCTCAATGTTTTCTGCTGGTTCCTCAATGTTTTCTACTCGCTCTTCAATGTTTTCTATTGGCTCTTCAATGTTTCCTGCTAGTTCTTCAACGTTTTCTGCTGGCGCTTCAATGTTTTCAGGGCTCAAAATTTCTTCTGTTTCATAGTTCTATTGGGGAGAATGTTGAGGCTTGGGCCTTCGAGAGCTTAGCCTCTGAGAAGATTCAGATTTTGATATGATCTCATCAATAAAGGTCTTTCTTCCTCCCCTTCATTTGCCCTTGCCATCCATAGGGTTATTTTTCTTGGGGGCTCCACGTCCTCTCATGCAATCTGCACATTTGAAAGAAAAACATCAATGCTTTTTAAATCTATAATTGCCTTCCCCAGCAACGGCTCCAAAATGTTGGTCACTTTAATTTCTTATTAATTTAAACAACCAAGTGCTACATAAATTGTCAACCCAGGGAATTCTGTTTATTTCAAAGGCAATCACACACTGTATATGCTCAATCTCAAAATCAATGAAATGTTGTAGTAGAAATTACACTAATCACACCTTGTTTCAAACAAACTAAATTTCTACTTGAGTTACAGCAAAGGAAATATTTCTATTGCAGACAATCACCAAAAGAATCCTGGATTACATTAAAAAGATAACAATCCAGGAAAGGAAACCAATCTGCAGAAGAAAATACCAATTATGCTATGACAGAGAACAAGACCCTATTCCCCAAGTAGGAATCTTCAACACCTATTTCTGATTACCAAGCTTTCACAAACTCATTCTGTAAACAAGATCACCAATTAAAATAATCCACAATTACCTAGGAATGAATTATATGAAAACAATGCAACAAGCAATGGAAACAGAGTTTCAGCAATAGATAATAGAGTTCCAATACTGCATAAATGATTTCAGCAAACAGAGTTCAACAAGGCATAAATGAAAATAACAGTTAACAAACTATGGAAATAAACGGGTGAATATTGTGAAGAACGTGGGCCCTTTCCTTCTCACAAGATTCCCCAGAAGAAGGATTGTAATGAAATGCTCAAAACAAGCTTTTATTCATCTGTCAAAAGTAACATATTACAAAGGATTCACGTTCCTTCTCTGTAAGTATATTTCAAGACAAACCTCCCGTAGTCTCCAATGTTCTCTAATGATGATGTCTCCTCTTTTTAAAGAGGAGACATCTATTACAATTGATTACATTATAGAAATCCTATTTTTAACCCAATCTGATCTTCTATACTGAAATAGGACCTTTTTTTTCTTCCATAGAAAAATGATGTTACAATGGTTACGATGGTACTGGCTTCAAGGTGCAGTTGTTACGGCCAGTGTAACAACTTCCTTACTTATCTTTTCCTATTGTTTTTGTGCCTGTAATACTGCTTCAAAATCGCAAATTGTGGGTTGTTTCAGCGACGGGATTTGCGTATTATCCTGACTGTTTCAGCAACGCGGTCTTCAGATAGCCATGATGGATTAACTGTAGTCATCAAATTGTTTCAGCAACTATATATTTTCGATTAATGGTTAAATATGAAGTAATTTAAAATTACATTTAAAACAAGTTAAACATATAGTAAAGAGAAGAATGTTATATACCTTTGGAAGAATGGATGAAAGTGATAGTATGGGATTTAAATATGGACTGGAAAAGAGTGGAATGATAGCAAAATGTATGGTAAAAAAGGTACATTATAGAGTCCTAACATTGTCCTCCACTACTTCCCTGACTGCGCTTTTGATTTGGTCAAATTGACCCCATCCACATGAATTGACCCACATATACACAAGGAGTGGTTTATTCATATTTCTCCTATCTAGATGCATTGATCGACATTCACATTAGAAGTGGTTTTATTCCTACTAAATAGATTTATGGGTCCCTCTACCCTCTTATTCATCTATCTTATTGACAAAAAAAAATTAATATTCTAACTAGCTGAAAGCTAATTAGGAAT
The DNA here is from genome assembly GCA_034641835.2 of Pinus albicaulis. Taxonomy (NCBI): domain Eukaryota; kingdom Viridiplantae; phylum Streptophyta; class Pinopsida; order Pinales; family Pinaceae; genus Pinus; species Pinus albicaulis. Next base: position 58,603 of record JAXQQM020066089.1, read on the forward strand.
ATTACAATCCTCCCCTCCCAAATGTTGCCTGTCCTCAAGCAACTGCAAGGATGGATGCTGCAAAATATTCTCTCCTTCCCAAGTAACATCCTCATCTAGAAGATTCCTCCCTTGAACCAGACATTCTTTAATCCCCTTGTTTCTTAGCTGCCTCTCCTGAGTATCCAAGATAGCTTCCAATTGTAAAATCAGATGGTCCTCATCATCAATAGGTGGGAGATTGATAGTGGAAACTACATGTTGTCCCTTGGCCTTCTTGAGGCTTGAGACATGAAAAATTTTGGGGATCTTACTCCCAATGGGGAGCTCCAATGGAGCAACAAAGCTCTAGGCTTGTTGACTTAAATTATAAAATACACAAGAGGTATTGTAATAATAATATATTATATATAAAATGTATAAGAGATCATGATAAAATGTTACAATGAGGCCCTACTTATATACCTACGTAGGTGACCTTTCATGACTGGGCATGTCTCTTAGACATGCCCTTCCACTAACTTAATGACTACTTACATAATCCTTATTTAACTATTAATAATTATATTTATTATATTCGTTATGAATTATATTCATAACATTGACCCCTCCTTCAAAAGCATTGTCCTCAAAAAATATAATTCGTAACGAATATAACAAATATAATTATTAAATAGTCAATTAAGGATTGTGTAAGTATTCATTAAGTTAGTGAAAAGGCATGTCTAAGAGACATGCCCAGCCATGAAAATTCGCCTGCCTAGGTATATAAGAAGGGCCTCATTGTAACATTTTATCATCATCTCTTATATATTATATTATTATTACAGTACCTCTTATGTATTTTATAACTTAAGTCAACAAGCCTACAGCTTTGTTGCTCCATTTGGTATTAGAGGAGCGATCTTCTTGCCTAGAAGGAAGCACCTACGTCATTGCTGGCTACCTTCAGCTATTACATGCGGTGCCTCGAAATTGTTGTCGCTCGATGTCTTCATTAACGACGATGGACGATTTCAACAAAAAGTTGATCTATCTTGAGAGTAATATCAATAATAATTCTGATAAATTCACTAAAAGATTAAACAATCTTTAGGATAAGGTTACAATAAATTCTGATAACATTAAAAAACTTCAAGACACAACAGATCGGATAGAAAGACAAATTTGGCTAAATCATAGAGAGGCCATAGAAAATCATAACAAAGCAATGTAGAAGATAAACGCCATTTTGGACAAGATCAATCTGACGCAAGAACCAATATTCCGAATATTGGACATAATCAACAAAACAATTTAGCCGATTCAGAAAAAAGAAGAAGATATGTGTGAAGATAATGATGAATATGAAAATGATTCTTCAGTAGAAGAAGAAAAATTTGGGGAGGCAGTTTCAAAGGTTGAGATCTCTCCACCAGAAACAAATGAGTTACAGAAAATAACTGAAGAATAAAAACCTCTCAGTGAAGGTTCTCCTATGCGTGGTGTTGATTCCAAGGACAAAAAGATTTTAGCATTAGGATACAAACCATAATCTCCTAGTGAAAGTTTACCCATGGATAGTGATGTAAGTAATGTATGCCAGGAAAAAAAAAAAAATTGTTGGGTCCAGCTGAAGGACGGGCCAATTCATAACAAATAAATAAATAAAATTTGATATTAAATTGTGACGAAAGCAAATGACAAAAGCAAAAGAAGAAAACAGTGCATGATTGAACTGAAGAAAAGTGTCAACTATAAGTTTTGAGGACAAAGCTTTTGAAGGAAGGGGAAATGTTATGAATATAATTCATAACAAATATAACAAATATAATTATTAAAAAGTCAATTAAGGATTATTTAAGTAGTCATTAAGTTAGTGAAAAGGCTGCCCAGTCATAAAAGGTCACCTGCCTAGGTATATAAGTAGGGCCTCATTGTAGCCTTTTATCATCATCTCTTATACATTTTATATATATTATATTATTATTAGAATACCTCTTGTGTATTTTATAACTTAATTCAACAAGCCTACAGTTTTTTTTCTCCATCCAACTCATATGCTACTTCCCCAACATGACGGATCACCCTGTATGGCCCATAGAAATGCGGCTTAAGCTTATCAGTCCCATTCTCCTCCAATGTAGATTGTTTGCAAGGCTGAAGATGGAAATAGACTAAATAATTCACCTAAAACTGTCCCTCTACCCGACCATGATATGCATATAAATTCTGTTGATTTTGGGTTGTAGCAATGTTGTCCTTAAGAGTATGAAATATATCCTGACTCTCTTGCATCCAATATTTGGTGTTAGGAGACCTACTTTCTTCAAACAACATATCAACCAATGATCAAGAATCATAACCATATAGAACCCAAAATGGAGGCATACTAATCGACATATCAAATGTCTGGTTGTAACAATATTCTCCCAAGTGGAGCTAGCGCAGCCATGCTCTCTATTGCCCTGGAACATAGTTTTTCAAGTAGCTTCCCAGCCACTTGTTTCCTACCTCTATCTACCCATATTTTTTGCGGTGATAACTGGTACTCAGTGTCAACTTGGTACCCTCCAAACGGAAAAACTCCTGCCGAAATCCATCCATGAAGTGACTATCTCTATCACTAACTATGGTCTTAGGAAGACCATGAAGTCTGGAAACATCTCTAAGGGAAAGCTTGGACACTTCTGAAGCAGTGTACTATGAAGAGATGGAAAATAAATTTGAACCCTATGTTAGTCATTAATGGCCACAAAGATACAATCCTAACCATGTACTGTTGGAAAACTGGTAATGGAGTCCATAGAAATGCTCTCCCATTTCCCACCCAGAAAAGGAAGTGACTATAACAACCCTGCATGATAATTTTTTTCTTCTTCATTCTTCTGGAAAACTACGCACCCCTGATATGTTGGAGCACATCCTCCTTGAGACCCTTCCATGAGAATCTATCCCTAATTGCCTAATATGTATTTTTGAAACCTTGGTGGCCTTAGAGGAGTGAATCATGTGTTGCATGCAGAATTTTCTCCTTTAGCTTAGAATCTCTAGTCAAGAAGATCTTGTCCCAGCAGTAAATGACCCCATCCATCACTCTATACCTCTCATCGATCACCTGCCCATCTAGTATCTCACATGTGAAGCGGTCCTTGGAATACTCCACTAACATCTAGGACTCCCAATCTGAATCCACATTCATCAATGACAGCGTTGCTGGTCTCTATGATAAGGCATTCGCTACCACATGGCCTTTCCCTTTGACATATTCAATGTCAGAGTCATATTTCGGGATGCTTCTAACCCATTTTTGTTGCCTCTCTTGTAGTTGCTTCTGCTCAAGAAAATACCAAAGACAGTGGTGGTCAATCTTCACTTGGAAACGGCTGCCTACCCAATATTGCCTGAATTTGGCCAATGCTTACATGATGGCCAACAAGTCCTTCTCATATGTAGAATATAATTTATCATGTGGAAGCATCTTCTAATTCTCAAAGGCTATGGGATGGCCTTCCTGCATCAAGGTTGTGCCAACACCCTCACTTGAAGCATCACATTCTAGCACAAAGGGCTAGGTGAAATCTGACAATACCAACACCAGACAAATGATCATCACCTACTTGAAAGTATAAAAGGCCCTCTGCACAATGCTTTTCCAACTAAAGGCTCCCCTCTTGTTCATATTTGTAAGTGGTGCTTCTAGTTGTGAAAACCCTTTAACAAACTTCTGGTCCGGTGGCCTCCCGTAAAAACTTTGGATAAAACTCCTTCTATTCCGCCATTTCAAAACCCATATCCGATCATCATTTCAAAATCTAAACGGTTAAAGTGTTGAAGTGATTGGATTAGTCACGTCACTAAGCATTTAATGATGATTTTTGAATTTGTTACAAAATATCTCCGCGGTCTTTCCTTCTGTGATATCTTTCAACTCATATACATCATCCTCACCTCATTATATTCATTCGGTAACCACTCCATATCACTCTTTCCCGTAGCCAACTTTTAACCATTTCGGTCTGTGAGACAGAGGCATCTCTGTAACAACCATTGTCACCGTGAACAGAGGAAACATTTGTGGAGCAAAAACAACTTGTTAACGACCATTCTCACCGTGAGCAGAAGACTAGTGAATTGAAGATTGAAGAAGAGTTATGGGCCTCATCGTGAGAACTAAACCAGTTGGCACTAAGTACTTGGAAGGCTATCCCCAAATCAGAGAAATATTACAACACGAAGGATGGTTTCAATTCCTTGAAAAATTCAGTGGCTTCCACAAAGAGGTTACTAAAACTTTTGCAAGATCCTTTAATGGAGCCGAGGTTGAAGTTGGAGATATTAAATTCACTGTCACAGAGGCTTTTATTGCAAAAGCAACAGGATTTCCTAGACAAGGAGAAAGGTGGTTTAAGAACAGAGAATTTCATAACGAAGCATGGAAGCAGATACTCAAGTCACCAGGTATGGATGTCACCATTTTTAAAAAGGGTATCCCTAGCTCTACATTAAAGAACAAATGGAGGAACATGTTGCTTATCCTACAAAAATTCATCACTTGTGAAGGTAGATATGGTACTTTCTATGTTTACCATATTCGATTGATAATGCATTTTCTAGAAGAAGAACTCAACTTTCCCTTTTTCTTGCTTCATAGTTTAAAGAAAATGGCTTTAAGTGTTCAAAAGAGAATTCAATTTGTGGAGACAACCTTATACCACCATGGTTTAGTCAAGATTTTAATTGAACATCATTTTGCAAAAATGGGAGATACTTGGGATGACTTCTTGGTGAGAAATCACTTTGAGGAACCAAAGGAACCTCCACCTGAAGATAAACCTACAAAAAGAAGCAGAAAATGGAAATCCTCCAAAACTGAAACTGGTAAAACAATACAAGAAAGAAGTGAAGAAATGATTTCTGAAAAATCAGTTCAGATTAAGAAGCAGCTTAAGAAAGAGAGGATCATAAGAAAATTTTCCAGAGAGAAAGGAGAAGGGCCATCTCAACCGAGGAGGAGCCACAGACTGAGGGGGATAGTAAAGAAAACAAAAGTTAAACAAACTGGAGTCATAAACATAAAAGATGAAGAAACACCTACTGAGCAGGATTTTGATGAAGAAGCTCCTGAAATAGACCCTCCACAACAAGAAATTTACAACTATGTTGAGTCATTGGAGAGAAAAGCTTCAAAAAGTAGAGACAGAACACCTAGTCCACCAGAGTCTGAAATAGATATGCTAAGAAGAGATAAGTACCAGCTAGAAGTACTTAATAGGCATATCAGTACTGAAAATGATATTTTGAGGGAGAAAGTTAAACTAAAAACCAATATGAATTCAACCTTGTCTCTACAAATGGACAAAGTGGAAAAGGCCAATGAAAAATTGAAAAGGAGAAACAAAAAGTTAATCAGGGCACTTACCAATTTAAGGTTCAAGTTAGTCATCAGGAAGCCCAGAAGGCCTTTAACTGCAGGCAAAGTAGAAGAAGAGGGTCGGATGTTCTTGCAGAGGTCTCAGAGTTCATGGAATAGTTGCATGAGGACATGCAAGAATCCAGCAGTGGGGGTATGTTGAGCTCCAAGAATGTTCTTTCTTCCACCACATTCCACTCCATTTCTTTTGTCCATTATTAATCACAGGCTCAAATGATCAATGAAATTAGTTAAAATTACTTTATGAATTAATATCATGACTAACTTTCTATGTTTTTATGATTTTGTCATTGTAGTACTATTTGAACTAGATCTAGCTACAGAATGTAGACATTCTGTAGCTAGTTGCCGATTCTGCAACTGTCTTTATGTCTATGCAGGTTCCAGGTGTCATCTTGGAGAAAAACACATATGGGCATATTCCACATCATTCCCTCATCATTTTTTGCTCTCCACGAAGTTTGAACGGAATTCTGTAGGCAGTTATGTACGGGGGAACTCAAACTAGGAGAGAGACTCCTAATAGGACAAGGACAGTCCAGATGTCCTTAATTCTATTACGTGACCACCATCAGAGTCCTAGTTTGGTTTTTATTTGGAAAGAAAATTATCCCTAGGTTATCTCAAGATAGTTATGTAATTTTGATTATAAATATGGCTCGGAAAACCGAGGGACAAGGTTAGATTTTGTGATTGATTGCTAGATTTCAGAAGTCCGAAAACACTCTGTTTTGAAGTAATTTCTCTCTAATGCAAGAAGTATCACTTTATTGAAAGCACTGAGTCAATATTGAAGTAGATTTTGTGTGCTACTCGAGTGGTAAAGGGCCCCTGCCTCCTGAGCAGCCTTGTTTATACGGTTTAGATAAGTATTTTAGTCTCGTTTTTCATTTCTAGCTTAAGTAGATTTCTGAAGTGTATGTTTCATACTTGTTTACATTAATCATCACAGCTATACTTACTCTTATAAACTCTTCCAAAATATCATCACGATGAATAAGGCATAGCTATGGTGTTGTAGGTTTTAGTTGCATTTCCTTTCGTTAATTATCACAGCTAGACTTACTCTTATAAACTCTTCCAAAATATCATCACGATGAATAAAGCATAGCTGTGGTATTGTAGGTTTTAGTTGCTTGTTTACACTAAGTGTCACAGCCGGTCTTACTCTTACAAACTCTTCCAAAACATCATTAACAACGAATAAGAAACAACTGTGGTGTCTTAGATTCTAGTTGTATTTGTTTTCAGTCTTATGTTTATGTTCAACTGCATTGAATAATACAACCATACTTGTTTTACAAACTCTTCCAAAATATCATTCCTATTGAACGAGATGGACTGTAGAATTCCATAGACTAGTTGCATGTTAATTTAGTTACAACACTCCGGAGGTAGAATGCATTTGTTCAGATCTGTCATTTCATTTCAAGTTTGATAATGGCTTTTTAGTTTAACACTGTTCACTATACTTCAAGTAGACTAGTAACACTCTAGTTTAGTCTTAGCTCACTGTATTAACATTCCAAGTTTAGTTGCTATCCATTGCATTTTAAATTGTATTAGTTGTTAAATTTAAATACCACGGTCTTCATTATTTACAAAAATTCTTTTGTTCCAAACTCATATTAATATATAATCATTTGGACAGAAGCTAGTATCAGTCTAAGGCCTGGATTATTTTGCAACCTTTTTACCATTTCACAAATAAGCCTTTTCTCAAAGATTATTCTAAAAAGAAATCTATAACTTTTGAGTGAGGCCTAGTGGTGCTAAATTGAGTTGCAGAACAGAATTATAAGCTAGTTTAGAGTAGAAATCTTATTATGCTACAAATGTTCTTTTCCAAATATGTTCCAATAAACCTTTAACCATGGATGAGATGTTGTAACATTGTAAGTTGACTGCTTGATTGTTTATTTAGGAGAACTTCATTTACACTTAACTTGTCCATTTCTCAAGCTCTTCCAACACATCTTTAATGAATGAATTGGATAAGTTCAGGTTCATGTTTTGATTTATTCCCTTGCAATAAAGTCATTATAAAGCTTTGCATTTGTTGTTTGCCATTTATAGTTTAGGCTTTGTTATGTTTTAACACAACCAATAGCTTCTTTTCACCAACACTTAGTTCTTTCCCTTTTCAACATAAAGCCATAAAACCAAAAACATCATAAAACACTAAACACAACGTAGTAAGAAACAAATACCTAGGC
>JAXQQM020072907.1:0-93582 GCA_034641835.2 Pinus albicaulis
TCGCTATTCCGACACATTGTCGTCACAAGAGCGACAGTTAGAGGGCGGGCAAACCGTGGTTTACCATACCATCGCAGTTCCGACACAACTAAAAAGTGTCGCAGTATCGACACTTTTCCGTCACTTCCAAACAAGCGTCACTCTTCCGACGTCTCCTAATCCGTCGCACTTCCGACCTCAATAAACTGTCGCACTTCCGAAGAAATGTGGTTCGACGTTTTGAACGTCGCTCTTCTGACGTCTGTAAACTGTCACAATTACGACGAAATGTGGTCCGATGTTTTTAACGTCGCTCTTCCGACATCTGTAAACTGTCATAATTACGACGAAATGTGGTCCGACGTTTTGAACGTTGCTCTTCCGACGTCTGTAAACTGTCACAATTATGACGAAATGTGGTCCAATGTTTTGAACGTTGCTCTTCCGACATCTGTAAACTGTCACAATTCCGACGCTTACGAGACGTCGGAATTGCGACGAAAGGTTAAATTTAAAAAAAAAAAAAATGAAATTTTAAAAGAGGAAAAACGTTGTTTTGAATATATTATATGAAGTAAAACAATACATGAAGTCATTACATTTTCACATCTGAAGATTTGAACCCAAATATCCATCCAAAAAAGTGGAAGTCCCACCCCAGACAATGATAGAAAAATACCCCATGTCACATACAGGGACATGATATAAAACCCAGTAACGGTCCACATGGAGATTATCGACAATCCGAGAAAGCATCCAAATATGCCCGAGGCATCTATAAGAAAGTGAAATAGCAGTATGTAGAATAGTAAAGCAACAGATAGAGTACCGACGTCCATTGTTCCAAATACAAATTAAAGTACCCAAAATCCTTGAACAGAGAAAAACGCTAATCATGTGAGGAGTAAGATATGTCCCAAATATAAAAAGACCATGAGACCATATCAATAAACCAACAACATAGACCAGCATCGCTAGTTTTGAAGGCAGAGTGATAAACATTAATCATTTTTTTTCACAAGAGAAAAAACGTTGTTTTGAATATAATATATGAAGTAAAACAGTCCATGAAGTCATTACATTTTCACATCTGAAGATTGGAACCCAAATATCCATCCAGAAATGTGGAAGTCCCACCCCAGACAGTGATAGAAAAATACCCCATGTCACATACAGGGACTTGATATTAAACCCAGTAACGGTCCACATGGAGATTATCGACAATCCGAGAAATCTATAAGAAAGTGAAATAGTAGTATGTAGAATAGTAAAGCAACAGATAGAATACCGAAGTCCATTGTTCCAAATACAAATTAAAGTACCCAAAATCCATGAACAGAGAAAAACGCTAATCATGTGAGGAAGACCATCAGACCATATCAATAAACCAACAACATAGACCAACATCGCTAGTTTTGAAGGCAGAGTGATAAACATTAATCATTTCTTTTTCACAAGAGAAAAAACGTTGTTTTTAATATATTATATGAAGTAAAATAGTCCATGAAGTCATTACAACAATATAGAGACAGATGGTCTCGTAGATAAGAAAAATGATAACTGATGTTGTGATGTTTCCTTCTTTTAAGAATGTGCTGGAGGCAGGCCCTATATCTTGGCTTGCTGCTGTCCTCTTTAGTAATTCTATGTTGATTATTTCGTGTCACTGATACTCTTTAACTGCTCTGATACTCTTTGACCTTTGTTCATCCTTTTATCCTTTTTATCATGATATACTGTGGTAAATAGGCAAAAATTTATGTAAGGATAATTTTTTACAAAAGTTCCATCATTTCTTCCCACCATTGAACTTCTGGCACTCTGGTCCTTTGCAACTTTCTTAGTGTTTCATCAGCCTCAGTATATCTAAAGAAATCAGGCTGATTTGGGAACAAACGATTTACTTCATGCTCAAGATAAAATAAATTCTCCAATTTGTCATGAAGGTTTTTCCCTGTAGGCAATGCTGCTGTTGATGAACTGGTTGAAGAACTAGCTTGATTATCAGCATATTTGTCCAATTTTTCAACATAACTATCAAGGTCAATTAGCTTATCTTCTGCAACTATAGGACTGGGAAATCCTCTATTTAACAAAATATTCAATCTTTGTATGAAGGCAATGATTTCTTCTTGCATATCTGAGCACCTTCGTTCTAAATTCTGTACCAGAGTTCTTTTAGTAAAAACTTTCTTTATTTCCAGAATTGTTCCGGTCCTGTCCTGAATACCAATTTCTGCAAGTTGATTCTTAGTCTGAGTATTCAAAAAATGTATGAGTCTATTGGCCTCTTCTGGCATATTTCCCAACTCTTGTCTTGATCTCTCAATCTCATCCAGAGCCAATTTAACTAAGTTATTCTGTTCATCCATTATCTGAATTGAGGACCAAACATCCTTTATTGATTGAATGATATTATCCCAAAGAATATCATTTATTTCTTTTAAAAGTTTCTCCAATGTGAGATCCTTTTCCAATGCTTTGATTGCTTTTTCTAATTTGTTCACTTCTCTTGTTTTATCAGCAACACTCATTTTTGAAAAATCATATTTATGTTCTAGAGTGGCCAATTGTTCCTTTGTTTTGTGAAGCTCTATGGCCTGAATGTTCATATCTTCCATTGAATTTGTTAATTCATCAGTGTTCAAATTTGCAGTGTTGCTCTGTGACAATTCTGCTGGTTGACATGTTGTTGTTGTACCTGTCACTACTCCTGCTATAGATACTAGAATATTTTCCTGCTTATCTTTTAATGCATTCTCAAGCTCTTTTTCAGTTGCAGTAAGTTTCTCATTCAATTTTAAGAGAAAATTCATTAGTTATTCCTCAGAATTTTGTTTGATGATTTCTGCAGTCTGTGGATGTCTTGAGGCCGGTAACTTTAATTGTTTTCTCAGAGCTGCAATATCATCATCTTTTCTCTTGATCAAAGCTTCAATACCTTTCACATCTTTAGGATTATGACCCAAACCAATGATTATTTCCTCTAAAGTTTTGATTCTATTATCCTTAGCCCGGGAGGAGGCTTTTTCAAGCTGCAACTGTGTATTAGTATTATCCAAAGAATCCTGCAAATTATGGGTCATCATTGATTTATCCGTCAGAGTAGAATAAATCATCTCACATGTTTGCTTGTGTAGCTCAATTTGATCTAAAGGATGGATATCCTTTGCTAAGACTTCAAAATTAGTCCTAATGTAATCTGCAGCTGTCTGAGGCTGCTGCACCTTGGGCTTCAAATGGCTCATTAACATCTTACCCTGTTGGATGTCATAAGCTGACATCAATCTTTCTTGATTTTTCGGAGCCATCTTCAAATATTGGTTGTACACTTGAAGTCTAAGTGGATCGTTCCTAGCCTTTATATTGGTGAATGTTCTTTTGATGTCCCAGGCAGTTTTTAATGGAGGTTTGAAAGAAGATATTTCTGCACTTTGTTCCCTCCGTATTCCCTGTTTTTTAAAATTCGTGGATGTCCCACTACCTGTATCTGTTTGCTGACTGTCTTCTCTTCCCTGGCTGTCAGAGATTTCCTGAAATGATTCATCTTCTGGAAGGGGAGTTAATTTTTTCCTTTTAACATCTTGCTATTCAGAAGAGCCACCAATAGGAGTAGTTGTTTCAGCCTCTCTCTTTTTTCCCTTTTCTATATTCAGAGGAGTTTGTAAAATAGAAATTTCTAGCTCACTGATCCGAGTAGGAGGAATTTGTCCTTGACCTTCTTCTTTAGAATTCTCTGGTTGCTTTGTCATTATGAATTTTTCAATTATTTGTATATCAGGCTCCTTTTATTTTCCTTTAGATTCTACTGCTACTGTACTAATCTCCTACAAATTTTGTTGTAAAGTCCTGGCTGAAGAAGATCCCTGCACCTATCCAAAAGATTCTAGGTCAAGTATATTTTCAAGATCTTTCATTACATTTTCAACATTGACCTGCTCACTATCATTTTCAACCAATGTCCCTTCTGTCCATTCATCCATATTAGCATATTGTTCTATTTATGGGATTCTTTGATGGATGTATGGTGACTGTTTATTTTTCGTTCTTCTATCACAGATAAAGCTATTTGGATCATAAGGCACCCAGTAGAAACTCTTTTGTAGTCTGAGATGGTCTTCTAAAATCCTTTCGGCTTCCTGTCCAGCTTCCCTAGAGTTACAAATGAAGGGACCTAATTGGCTCTTGATCCTGAGTTGAGCCTTTTTCTTTGCATTGCAAAAATGAATTATATCTGAATTATTCATCTGCCTGAAATATTCTAATGCAAAAAGTCTCATTGGGACATACTTGGGCAGTTTGAATGGGCATAATTCACAGCCATATATCCTGATCTCTGTGTAGTTTTTATATAGGTACCAGTCACCTATCTTATAATGCTTTGAGAGCTGAAGGATTTTCTTGATTTCATTGTTAATTCTAGGAGGAGAGACTCCTATCAACAAGGTAGTTGCAGGATGAACAAAAAGGTCAACAAACTCATTATAGGAATAAGGAGAATCAGAGGAATTGTGAGTAATGGCAGACCAAAAGATGACTGACCTAGGATTCCCTTTGGCATCAAGTTTCTTAACATAAAAAGGGAAATTTTCTGACTGAAAGTAAATCATGAGATGATATATAACAGAAGAATACTTAAATACTCTCTCATTCTCAAATCTCATGAACTGATCATGGATTTTGTCAGCAATATAAGATGCAAAATCGTACTTGATAGCAGAAGGTTGTCCAGGGGTAAAAATGGATAACAATACTAGGGTTAAGTAATCAACATACTCACTAGTATTGAAGCCCATTATGGAAGATATCATGTCTAAAATAACTCTACCCTCATCAGTAAAGAAAGCATAACCATAAGGGGGAGGGTTTTTAGGCTGATGCTCTGGTAACATGAAGGTTTGGCATAGGTGGTTTAACTCTTCATGGGATAACTTAGTAGATTTCTCAAGTAATTCAACCATGGATAGGGGAGTGAGAGCTTGATCAGGTTGGAATTGTAGCATTTCATTTATGGATTGACCAGTTATTGGGAAAAGGACATTTTGACTTGGGGATAAAACTGCTCGTTGGTTGGGATCATACTTTGCGTAGCAATAATGGATTAACTCAATAAAAATATGGATTGAGGGGAGAAGGTACATAGGAAGATTTGATTCCCAAAGTCCAAAGATGTCAGAACCATTCAAATAATTGTCTCTGCAATGGAAAAATATTCGAAAAGGATTCTCACTGAGACGCAAGTCCTTAATTTGAAAATCCATATCAGCTAAAGGCAAATAATCCAAGTCCTTGTGAGGGGCATTGATGGGCACGAAATTCAGAGCTACAGTAACTTCCATTTCTGGTTCTTGTGGATTCAGAAATGGAATTTTGGGGTTTTTGTGGAAAAGGGGCACAATTACCAGTTTTGGGAAAATAATTGCAGTTCTGGGAACGAAAAAGACAAAACTGAACTTCTTTTCAGACCTTAGTGTAGAATTAAAACTAAAACCAGGATTTTTTACAGAGTTTAGCGGGGAATTGGAATAAATACCTGTTTACGGGAAATGAAACGTGTTTAAACAGGTGCTGGTTATGACAAAAGAACCCTGAAATACTTGGCTTCAACTCTCTTTAGCAAGGTAACGGTCAGCAAGCGTTAACAATTGGTTTTTGAATTTTGTTGCATGGAAGACTGGCTAGCGCACGGAACAATGAAAATGACGCAGACACAATTTGTTTTATTTACAAAGTCAAAAGGGTGGCGGGGAACAATGAAAATGACCCGAAAAAGATTAGGGCAAATTTGATAAGAAATTCGCGTCACAACTCTACTTCCGTACGCCATCCAACTTCGGACCCGAAAAATATTAGGGCGGAATTAATTTGGTTTTCGTGTCACAAAATTGGCCGACGTCAGCAGGCTATTTTGGAATGTGAATTTGGTTTGAATTATGGTTTATTGTCTTTTGAAGTCCGGCGGGCTCGACTCAAGAGAACCGGGGTCGTGAACACTGTTCAAATATAAAAATCCCGCTTAATAAAGAGACAAGATTGTTGTGCTTTCGGAACCTGACCCAAGGATTGGACATGAGTTAACAAAAAAAAGGATAGCAAAACCAGACTTGCACCCGTGGTCAAGCCCTGTACCAAAACCACGAGCGGAATCACAAAAGCGGGTTGCCCATATCGCACCGCTTTTGCGGAGTAGGCGGTATTTCCTATTCGCGAGCGATTCCATAGGGAAAGTGACACGTGGCGAAGTGACCCCCGGAAAACCACCGTTTAACCCGCGCCATCGCACGTTAAAGCCCGACGTTGGAAGCCGAGAAAAAATGCCAAGAGTCGTTGATTTGAAGAAGGGCCATCGGACGGTGGTCACACGTTGAACTTTCCTGGAGGTTAACTAAGGTGTGTGGAGGATAGCCAGGTACGATACGAGTGTTTGATTGGTTATTGATATATATATAGGTGGGGCCGGAGTATAATGAAATTTTTTAATTAAACGATTGGCGGATAATTAGCATAATTCTGGAGCGTGATTGTTGTAAGGCTGGGTGGTGAAATATAGAGCAGAAAGTTCATTACAAGTTATTTATTTAAAAAGAAACGTGGAGTATAAATACAAAGTGTTGAAAGTTAAACATTGGTTATAAGGCTTGGAGATAATATAAAGTCGGGAATATAAATTAAAGTCCAACCATTGTGGATGGTATTTATTTATCAAATTCTACGAATTTGATGAATAAACCCAAAGAAAGAAGAAGTCAATGAAGACCCAGGCTGGAGGAAAAGAACGTGGTAAACCAGGGGAAAATGCTGACAGAGCAATTGTAGACACACCAGCTCTCCTTAGGGGTCCAATTTCAGTTTTGTTGCATCACACGATGATCTCTCTTCTCTGGCATTTACTTGTATTGAAGATCACTATTCTAGGAATAAGGAGTTATTTTCTCCAAAAATAACCCTAGCCAAACATTGAAAATGCATCAAGGATATCTTTCTATGCTACATAAGTACATATGTTCTACTTCTAAATCATGTCTTTGAAGTGGTTGTTTTGCTGGAAATTATTCGCTAGTTGGTTTCATACCAAAGTCTTTTTCACATTTTCAGCATCCAATACATGAAAAAGATAATGGTTTAAAACAACATAAATATTTGAAATTTTGCAAGAATTGTCTGGCACACTTTGAATATGAATTTTGAAGTCAAGTGCATGATGTTGTATAGGATCAAGTGTCATTTTCAATACCAAATGTTTCACAAGAAACTTCTCAACATGCTACCCTGCAATAAGGATTAAATGACAATATTGCATCAACTATTTCCATAATAAAAGTGCACCTCAGCCACAAGACTAAAAAACTACAAATGTTGTAGATCTAACAAGACCACACAATCAAATGTATTCCACAAGGCCAATACTGTATGAAAAATGAAAAGGAGTTTGCAACCAAAAATACCTTAGGCAACTAATTCAATTAGATACACCAAACCATAAGCAAAAAGGAAAACCAACCTACTTGGCCTCAATATTTTCAACTGGGTCCTCTAATTCAACCAATAAAAAGGCCAAAACCATAGCATTGAGATACATTTCATTACACTGTCAATAACAATAAAATTTGACTCAACCATAACCCTTTCCTTTTAGACCACTGGGTAACAAATATGTTTCCTTTCACCTTTGAGTTTTCAAATTATGCCTACCAAATCTAAGACATTTAAGAGGGGGAACTAATACAACGTTAAAAAAAAAACCAGAGCACACATCTAAAATAACAACCCTCCATGAAAAATTAAAATAACACATTAAAATTTCATATAAGTGGACAAGGAAAGATCCACCGCAGTGAAGTTTCACGTGCAGGGGACCTTCCTTTAAACATAATTTTTTCTCTGACCTGCAATTTTTTTGTCACCGAGCCATCCTTGTTGAAGTACAACTCCTTTTCCATAGCTCTTGTATTAACTACCTTCTCTCTGTCACGTAATCTCAGAGTCCCTCTTCTGCTTGAGCGATTAAAGGAAATGGGTGAAAAAACTGAAAGAGAAGACAATTGTCTGCCATAATTATCAAACATTGCACCCAAATTCTTCCCATTTCCATTGTTACCCAATGAGGTAGATGTGGAAATTGTTGTCATACTGCCCAAAGTAGAGGCCATCTTCTCTTATGCTGAATATAGAATTACAAGATCTTCATATTAGTATGAACCTTAAAAAACATGACTCCCATTGCTAAAAACCACTTTTAAGTTGTAACAAGCAAACTAAACAACTATCGCAACTTTTGGCAACTTCTGGAGCATTAAGAGAGAAACAACCAAAGAGAAATACAACCACAATACTCATTTTAATGAGACCGGACTATATATTTGCATTAAGATAATAGAAAGAAATCACAACTATATTAAGGCCACCACAAAACAATCTTTAACCAGTGTCTCTCGCAGCCTTCAGGTTGCCATGCTAGAGGTTGCATATTTTTAATTTAAATTCTAGACCTCTCATGCCCATCTATGAATGCATCCAATGGGATATCTACATCAAATGCTCCTTTATATCCCCACAAACAAATTCCCTACTACAAGAGCACCAGTATTGATGGATCACCCCACACCATCCCACCCACTAGAAACGGTGAAAAAGGAAACCCGAGAAAACTTCTGAAATATCTCAAGATGACTATATGGGTGGTTCTTATGAATCAACCAACCATTCAGAACATGCTCATCAATCCAAACCATGAGTATTGTGTGACAATATTCAAGCAAGCACTGAATGGGATTTCTGAAGCTATGTTAGAGAAACCCTAAACTCTCACTGAAAATAGGTGAAATGTGACACCACTCAGGGATTGACATGTGCCAATTGGTACAAGTGGTAGAAAATTGGCATGCTCAAACAACGAGGTGATGCAGGAATGACATGAGGGAGAAAATATCAGAAAAGCCCCAAATCTGGAGAAGTAAAGCTCATCACCAACCTGAGATTGACAACTTTACATGATGTAACCTATGAAATCGTAAATGGAGAAATCATAGTAACAATAAAGTAACCTATGTAACAATAAAGTTTGATTCATCCTGGGAGTGGTGATGGGATAAATCATAGTGAACAACAAGAAACATGCAGAGTTGCTTACAATCAAATAGATGAAAAAACACATACAAAAAACCTAGATAATAATCATGAACAAGCTTAATATTGAATTATGAACTGTAAAGGAACTTACAAAATGTGACATTACGAACCTGGTCAAGTGCACAAGCAAAAATATCCTGGACATGACCCTGGTTGACAAGTTTTATTGCTCATGATGGAAGAGGATTTGTACCTGCACTGCCAAGTCAATTAAAAACCATCATTATCTATACAATAAATACAAGTAATTGATGTAGTATTTTTTACTCTAAGATGCATTCTTATGATAATGTTAGAACATATGTTGAAAATTTCAAAACATACCTGAATAAGCTCCTTTTCGTTTCAAGAACAATTTATTGGAGTCGCATGAACTTGGAACAAGCCTCCCACGATCTGAAAGAGTAGCAACTAAGTCAACAGTGACTTTTTTGTTGCTACACTGGATCGAGGGTGGTTTGCTCCAAGATTAAATCGCTCCAATAAATTATTCTCTACTAAACAAGGCCAACCACGTGAAGGTGGAAGCTCTTATGGCCCCTCCCCCCCCCCTCACATCACTCTCAATTCCCCAATACCCAATCTATATTTCATTTTTTACTTTCATGAGCATAAAAAAAAAAATATTCAATAACTAATAAAAAAACAATTCAACAAAAAGTACACAAGGAAACATTGCAATTAATGCTTGACATAAAAATAGTATGATAAATGAGTTTTTTATATAACGCAAAAAACGTTCCAAGTATGGTCATTGGTAACGTTTGTCTTATAATAATACAATATTTTACATTATCGAATTTTCTTTTTCTTCTTCCTATTTTTTAAGCTCCTAATTACATCATCAATATCATCATGCTCCGCTCCTGTTTCGTGCCTTTCGACCCGCACTGGTGACCTAGTTGCATAGTCACGATGTCTGGTCTCATCCAGTGACGGGGCATCGCCTACAAAAAAAGATAATATTAAATTTTAATTGTCAGTTTTTAAATATCATTGAAATAGTTCGGTAATATTAATAAAAAAAATTTCAATGAGATTATTTACCTGGTGCACCAGTTGTCGCCGCTGACCTAGTTGCGTAGTCACGATGTCTGGTCTCATCCAGTGACGCGACATCGCCTACAAAAACAGATAATATTAAATTTTGATTGTCAGTTTTTAAATATCATTGAACTAGTTCGGTAATATTAATAAAAAAAATTGCAATGAGATTATTTACCTGGTGCACCAGTTGTCGCCGTTGGGATTGTTGCCCTATCTTCCTCTCTGGTGGTAAGATCCTCAAGGGAAACATTCTCTGTCATTTAAACAAAAAACGTTATAAGGACAACCATCAAGGTATAATTAGAAAAAAATATAAGTGGAAATTAATTACCGTCACGACCCTCACTGATAGTAGCATTGTCGACCTGGTCCCCACTACAATGATCAGGTTGCACGTGAGGATCATCTACATCTGGCTCTAAAACTGGGTTATTTTCCTCGTCGGTAGTGTTGCTCCCCTGATTTAAACAAAGTTGTTAGACATTAAATTTATGGATGAAAACAAACATATTGAAAGGTTAATGTTTTACCTTATCAGGCATTCTGGATCTTGGGACCCGCCCCAAGCTTCTGCGACGTTCAACTACGACTTGATAGCCGAAATGGAAAGCGATATTTTTATCTTCCTCTGTAGTTTCTGTTCCGAATTCATCACCCTACATTACATATGATTGTGTATTTTTAATCATATTTGATAGGATTACAAAAACTTTGGAAGGCGATACAATTAATTATAAGATGTTTAGCTACTTAATTACAATTCTTGCGGCTAATTTCAAGTAGCCGCCCTGGCCTAGCTTGTGATGGCCCTTTTTTTCAATCCTAGCTTTGGTTTCCTTTTAGGTGTCAGGAAACCTAGCATCAAAATATTGAAGTCATATATGACGTAGCACACTTTTATTTTAGACATAGAGAAAATTAAAGTTATTGAATTAAAGTTGTAATTTACCTTGCGGGTCCAGTTGGCATTTTTCCTTCTTTCTTTGCCCTTTTCTCTTTTCCGTCATGGATGAGTGCTCTCCACTCACTCTCTGGAACTGTGAGAGGAAGCTCATATCTAGGGTTAAATTGCAATTGCGTCCTATAGGTGTCCCTGGTATATTTCAAATATTTGCCGGCTACCCGAGCCACCGTTGTTCTGTCAAATATGCCGACCCCAAAAAGGGTTTCTAGATAATCTAGAAGTTCTTTTTTCAGGTTGGAACTCTGGGAATTCCACCCTGTGTGTATGGTTGGGCCAAAAATTACCAACGCATGGCTCTCCAGATACCTGTAGAACTCATTGTTTCCTACACAGAAATTAAAAAAAAAAAGAAGAAGAAGAAGAAGAAGAAGAAGAAGATATTATCATTAATTTAAAAATAAAAATCGTGATAAATATGTTTTAGATAAAGTACATGAAATAGTTAAAATATTAAAATTTACCTGGGAGTTGTACATGCTTTATAGGGACACCTTCATCGTTCACCAACAACGTGCCATTAATGGTCCCCGTGGAGCTAACACGTGTAGCTCCAGGAAACGCAATAATGTAGTTGGCCATATCAGCCTCATCATTGCCAACACGTTCAGCGGTTGGCTGGGTGTCTGCTTGGGCAGGGTGTGTTTCTTGGCTGGCACCTAAAGGAGTAGAAGGTGTACGAGAGGGTTGTTGGGCAATCTCTTGCCCTTGTGTCCCACTACCACCAACACCGGATTCAACAAGTGCCAGAAAATGCTACATACAAAAGAACTTTTTGTTAGTTTAGTCAATGTAAAAATTAAAAATCAAACTATCACAATTCATCTCATGCAGAACAAAAAAAATATACTTTTGACTTTTTATTATTACCTGATATCTTTCTAGCCGGCTCATAAGTTGTTTTATCCTCTCTTCTGTTTCAGGTGTTTGAGGCGGGTCTATCAAAGTATTAAATTCTGACCTTGCATCTCGTGCCTTTTTTCGCAACAAGAACACTGGAGATAGGGATGAAGAAAGCTCTTCCTCAAAGAGGGAATCATCAGGCGTACCATGGCTAAGTGTCTGCATATTTGAACAAAATTAATATTATTTCAATTATGTAAATAACTAAAATACCTGAAGATAGAGCAATGCTGGAACTTTACATGTTCTTCCGCTGGCCTCTTTCCGCGATCATCCCGTCTCGGGTTGTTCCTGCACTGCTCTGATCAGTCTGCCACATTGCAATAAAATTATAAATGTAAAAACTTGAAAACAATATCTAACTTGAAAACACAAAATGAAAACTGAAATAATTTATAATAAGACACCGGACGACAAAGTTAGAGTTTCAAATATGCCTTGCATTGAATTCAGTCCTGGAAACATGTCATTGCACATTAAGGCACCCAAACAAGAGACGAGTTGACAATGAAGACATTATTGAATATATTGTTGGAGCAACTTCTAGTAAACTTGTTGTGAAGACCTTGAGGACATTTTTGGAGCAACATTGTTGAAGCTGATGGTATAGCATTGTTGGAGACGATATTGAAGGGCCTTGAAGTGAAGCTTTTGGAGCAACTATTGAAAAATCCTTAGAGAATTTAAGTAAGGAACTTTCTATCTTCCATCAACCTTTTCCTTTCAATATCCTTTAAACGATTTTGTTGATATTTAATGTTTGAAATCACGTTATAATTCCTTGATTATATGTTTTTGGGGACTAGAATAATTTCACACTAAACCATGCAAACTTAAAAGTGACTTAACAGATCCATAAAGTAATAATAATCATAATTCCTAATTTCCTATTGTACGATATGATGCAAATTATTCAAACATGAAGCAATGAAGACATGCAATGTCTGAATTTTAAGATTGATGAACCAATACAAGAAGTTAGAAACTACAACTTTGATTCAATACTCTGTGTCCTAACTCCAGGAAGGAATCTAGTTTGTAGTACAGAACATGCATCATGTATTATCAATTCTTAATTGACAACAACTAAAGGCCATCTACATCATCAATTCCTTCCCATTTTGTGTTTTTATGTTATATTCCTTATAAAAGTGTCAAATTTCTCTCAAAGTAAGCAACCACTGAATAAAATAAAAAATAATTGAGATATGATTGAGAAATGGTCATTTATTTCTTAAAAGGATCTTCACAATTTCTTTGGTTGTTTTTCATCTCAAGAAACAAGAAATTACCTAAGAAACTATCGTGCTGTAATATAAGAAACAACACGGTGCAATGGCCATTTTCAAAGCCAAATGATGTCCATTGAGGACATGGCCTTTATTTGGTTCCTGTTTCATAGGAGTTTCGGGTAGAAATGGAACTTTTTTGTACCATTTCCAGTAGTAAAAATGGAAAACCTTCTTTTTTCCATGGGAAATAATTTACCTTTCCTTTTTCAAGATAATCTAAATCACAAAAAATATGAACTATACTGCACACATTCTTGGATTATGTGAAAGTGGAAAAGGAATACCCTACACAAGTGATGCACACATTTACACTTGAACACTAATATATTTTTGTAGTTGAAATGCAATGCTTGTTTTCATTTAAATGCAGGTTTTTTAAAGCAGGGAGAAATAATGGCTGCCAATTTAATAAGCGTTTCGTTGGGAAAAATTTAAATCTTGTATTGGGTGATGAAGATAATAGAGGGTATTGAATCTTAATTCTTGACATTGTGTTTAACTTGAATAACTCAAATGATTATAAATATCAATCGATGAGTTCTTTTTTCAAGTATGTCACTCAAAACTCTTATGTCAAAGCATTGTATGATGGCTAGCATTTGCTTGTTTCCCTATCTTCAGTTCAATGTAAAAATTATATTAATATATTGGAGCATGAATGATAACTACAATTTTTTGCTTTGCAGTATATCCAGCCCCAAGATTATGAAAAGTTTTCTCAAGTGGAGCTATTTGGTTAGGCTGTAGGGTCAACCCTCTATAGGAGGAAGGGCCTGCAGTAAGAACTTACCATTTTGCAAGAGATGAGGGCCAATGCTGTTCTGCAAGAGCTGAGGGCGAACGCTGTTCTGCAAGAGCTGAGGGCGAATGTTGTTCTGCAAGAGCAGAGGGCGAATGCTGAGGGCGAATGCTGTTCTGCAAGAGCGGAGGGTGAATGCACGCGTGATATCAGACATTAATGTAGCACACATGTACATTTGAACACTAATATATTTTTGTAGTTGAAATTCAATGCTTGTTTTCATTTAAATGTAGGGTTTTTAAAGCAGGGAGAAATAATGGCTGCCAAATTAATAAGCGTTTCTTTGGGAAAAATTTAAATCTTGTATTAGGTGATGAAGATAATAGAGGGTATTGAATCTTGATTCTTGACATCTAGAGAGAACACTACAGCCTAACACAATCCAATGGAATTGACCAAAAAAACCCAAATAGAGTCAACCCTACTATAGGAGGAAGGGCCTGCAGTAAGAACTTACCATTTTGCAAGAGCTGAGGGTGAATGCTGTTCTGCAAGAGTTGAGGGCGAACGCTGAGGGCGAATGCTGAGGGAAAATTCTGTTCTACAAGAGTTGAGGGCGAACGCTGAGGGCAAATGCTGAGGGAAAATTCTGTTCTGCAAGAGCTGAGGGTGAACGCTGAGGGCGAATGCTGAGGGAAAATTCTGTTCTACAAGAGCTGAGGGCGAACGCTGAGGGCGAATGCTGAGGGAAAATTATGTTCTGCAAGAGCTGAGGGCGAATGTTGTTCTGCAAGAGCGGAGGGCGGATGCGCGCGTGATATCAGACGTTAATATAGCTATTGCGATGGATACGAAACAATAAAATCATTTTTATGTAGCGTGCATACAAGTTTCGTTTTTGTATTTTAGCGCGCATATAAGTGTCGTTATACCAACGGCAGAAAAGGCGTCGCTATTGCAACAAAGGCCTCCAAACGTCGCAATTACGACACTTAGACATTTTGTCGCACTTTTAGTCGTCGCAATAGCGATGCGTTGGGCCATAGTGTCGCCAATGCGACGTCTTCCTCCAAACGTCGCAATGGAAACACTTTTCTAAGTGTCGGTATTACGACACCTTTCTATAAACGT
This sequence comes from Pinus albicaulis, assembly GCA_034641835.2. NCBI lineage: Eukaryota > Viridiplantae > Streptophyta > Pinopsida > Pinales > Pinaceae > Pinus > Pinus albicaulis. The sequence goes on from JAXQQM020072907.1 coordinate 15,185, forward strand.
CGGTATAGCGACGGTTTCGGGCGGGATGGAAAAAAATTGGGGAAATTTCCGACATTTGGTCAAAAGCGTTGGAACCAAGTGTCGGAATTTCCGCCAAATGTAGTAGTGCCACTCCCTTTATCGACCATATTATTGATGAATGTGCCAGATGTGAAATATTTTATTTCATGGATGGATTCTCCAGTTACAATTAGATCATTATTCACCCAGAGGACCAATATAAAACCGCATTTATCTATCCCTGGGGCACATTTGCTTATTTCAAGCTCCCTTTTGGTTTAAATAATGTTGGGGCAACATTCCAAAGGGCAATGAATTACGATTTTTATGACATCAAGCACATAGTTTAACCATATCTGGATGACTTACCTACACATTCAAGGAAACAAGCTGACCACCCGCTACATCTGGGACCAATCTTTTTACGATGTCATCACTATAAAATATGCCTCAATTCGTAAATATGTGTGTTTGGTGTTGGTTCTGGTCATTTTCTTGGATTCGTTGTGTCGAAATAAATAATTCAGCTTGATCCATTGAAGGTCTAGGCCATTCTTGATTTGCCTTCTCCTTCCAATCTACTTCAATTACAGAGACTCCAAGGGAAGGCTAAATTTCTAAGGAGGTTCATTCCTAACTACACCGAAATGGATAAAGAATTTACTCGACTCTTGAAAAATTGGATTCCCTTCCATTAGGATGAGGTTGCGCAATCTTCATTTGGTGTTCTTAAAGATACCCTGATCTAAGCATCATTAATTTATCCCCCAAATTATCAGAGTGATTATTTCTTGTATCTCGTCACTGCATATACAACCATCACTACGGTTTTAGTCCAAGAAGAAGATGGGATTGAACATCTGATCTATTATTTGTGTCGTAATCTCAATGATACGAAATTTAAATACACATATGTTGAGAAGATCGCTTTGGCAGCCATTCAAGATGTATAGATATTTCACCATTATATCTTTCTCTAAAAGACCATTGTCATTTAAGATTGCAACCCTATGACACACATTCTTTCATGTCAATTGTTGGGGGGAAAATATTCAAAATGGATCATCATTTTGTAGGAATTTGATTTGGAATTCATAAAATCCAAGTCAAAGAAGTCTTTGGTGTTTATTTAGATTATCTGTGACCTTCCTTGGAGTAGCACTAATTCTACTATGGAACCATCAATTTTGGATGAGTCTTTGTTTTTTATTGATTCATCTGACCCATGGTATGGAGATTTCATCATCTATCTCTAGACCCAAACTTTTCGTCCCAATACCTCTCACTCACAACAACGACGTATTCGATACCAATCCAAATATTATCTGATTTTCAGCGATACACTTTATCTTCGTGGTGTCAATATTATATTACGTAGGTGCTTGTGATGTTCCCAATTAGCCATAGCTACTTGGAACATTAAAATTACTCCATTTTTAAAATAATAAGTGAAAGACACAATAAAATCTATCCCAGTGTGAAAAGGGATTGAGGTAGGAGGATAAAATAAAGCCCCTTGAATGTGAAGAGGAGAAAAATCAAGGAGCTACTAGAGTTGACCAAGTCAACCAGCGCTGTAAAAGGGAGGGAAAGCCTCTAGGGCAACACAATTTTGAAGGAGGAAGCTTCTTGAAGAAGCTACATCTCCAATGTGTGGGGTCCGGGATGGGGAAGCTCTCTTGGAATAAAAAGGAAGGAATGGTAGCAAGGGAATTCATTCATTCATACTTCTTGTTTCAATCTTATGACTGATTGTAATCTTCAGCTGTTTAGCCGGAGTTGCAACACTATTTAGTGCTAGATTTCTCATGCGGGAATTCTAGTTCCATTGTTGTTGCAGGTGATTGGGAGATTCAAGGAGGAGGTCTGGAGTTCCATTCTCATCATATATCTTGAGGAATCATTCCTCTAACCTATAATGTGTATTCACTCTCAGTGAGTGTGTTATTTTTGCAGTATTTGCAGTAGCTGGGTTATATCTATTCATTTGAGCTTATTTCAGGAGGAGAGGGGGTGATTTCCACTCCAGGAGTTCTATTGAGAAGAGTATTGAGCCTATTTTTGTATTATACATTCTTAATTGAAGCATATCAGATATTTCTTAATACAGAGTAGCTGGGTGCAACGTTATCCTTCTGCAGTGTTGTACATGGTGTTATTATTTTGTTGGAACTCTTTGCCGAGTGGTCCCAATGTGCTTGTAAAAGAGGTTAATCCTATCATTTCTGATATTATAATGAATAAAGGCTCTATATATATGAAATTACATCTATTTCTGTAGTTTACATGAAAGAATAACTTTTTTTCTACTTCCGACATTTCTATTTTATGAAGTACTGGGGTTATGATGCCTTTTTCTACACTTGATTTTGGAAGATCTTTTTATTATAGCTAGAGTTATTTATTTCTGATTCAATTCTATATTTAAGTCATATAAAACATATTATTGAGGGTCCAAGCCCTGGACTACGTTATTCTTTTACCGGTTCATTTATACAGCGTCCTCACTAGAGATATTGCTAAAATTCCTAAAAAGGGACATTACAGTGGTATCAGAGCTCTGCTCTTGGCTCAGCTTGTGGGGGGGAGATTTCTCTTCAGCATGGAGAAGGAAGACATCTCAAGGCTCATACTTCAAACTCTGCAGAACATTGCAAGGGATCTCAAGGATATGAGGCAGGAAGAAGACTCTTTAGGGTTTTTCCCTAAGGAAAGCACCAGCACTGCAAATGGCATGGGCCATTCGAATTCATCACAATGCTCCACTCTAGCTTCATTTTTAACTGAAGAAGATAAGGATGGTTCTCTAGGAGAATATTTTGAAGAATATGAGTTCCAGTCTGAAAGGTTCAAGAAGCATTTGAGCTTTTAGGAGTTTTGTCAGATCAAGGATGGAAGGAGGAATGATTCTCATCAGAGAGAAGGTAAATAGATGCAGGGATCAGCCCTAAAATGTAGTATGGTGGGGTTCTTCTTTCCCACATTTGATGGGACATCTAACCACATAGAAAATGCATGGGTAGAGAAGTTGGACACATACTTCCAGCTTCACAAGGTCTCGAAAATGGAAGCTATCAAGATAGCTGCATTGAATCTAGAAGGGGAGGCTCAAGACTGGTGGTTTCATGGAATAACCACACTTGGGAATCATCATATCACTTCCTACTCAGATTTCACCCATAATATAGTAGAGAGATTTGATACAAGGGATCTGGAGGCCCAATTTGCCAAAATAACCAAACTCAAGTAAGAGGGAGATCTTGAGGATTATGTTGCTGAGTACCTACAGCTTTCAGTGATGGTCTATAACCTCACTACAAGCAGGAAGGTATGCATGTTTTTGAATGGGTTGGCTAAACCATTACAAGGGTTGGTCAAGACAACAAAACCAACCACACTCCTTGAAGCTGTGGAGAAGGCTAGAGATCTACAACACATCTTGCCCAGGGCAAGAACCTTTTTACAAAAAAAAACCCATTCAAGGCCAATGGAGGCACTCCCTATTAAGGAGAAATGTGTTATAAAGGAGGCACATCCTATCAAGACCTTATCTAAGAAGGGTGCTAGCGTTGTGCAACCCATAGATTATTTTTCTCCAAGAGGAGGAGTTGTTGCAGCATTAAGAGGGGTCCCAAAATATCTTACCCTAAGAGTAAGAGGCACCATCAAGGGGCAAAGAGTTTCTGTATTGATAGATAGTGGATCCACTCATAATTTTATTGATTCACAGCTGGTACACAAGAGAGGAATTACCGTGGACGGGTTTTAGGGATTTTCAGTTTTGGTTCCAAGAGCCATGACTCTACAATGTGCCAAGTATGTTCCAGCGTTGACCATCACTATGGGTACCTATACCTTGACATACCACTTCTTTGTGGTAGACATTCCAGACACCAATGTCATATTGGGAGTCTAGCGGTCAGTCACTCTTGGGAGAGTTACCACTAATTGGAGAACTCTGGAGATGGAATGGACTAGAGAAGAGGATGGCCAACAAGAAAAGATCAAGGGTATGAACACATATCCTCCTCAGATTGTTTCAGCACATAGGATGGAGGAAGATATGCACAGAGGAGACACTGCATGGGTAGTGGAGCTGCATGTAAATGAGGTGAAGAGCAAGGACACACCGGTGCACCCAGATGTCCAATCTCTTTTGGACTAGTATTCTACAATATTTGGAGATATCCCACCAGAGAGACCTCCTGACCGAGGGTTTGAACACACCATTGAGTTGGAGAAAGGGTACAAGCAGTGATCACCACTCCTTATAGACATCCAAAGGCCTATAGGGATGAGATTGAAAAAGCTATCCAAGAGCTGCTAGCACTAAGGCACATCCAGCCTAGTACTAGTCCTTTTGCTTCCTTAGTGGTTTTGATAAAGAAGAAAGATGGCACATTGAGGATGTGCATCGATTATAGAGCCTTGAACAAGAAGAATTTGAAGAACCGGTACCCTATACCCAGGATCGATGAACTCATGAATGAGATGAGGGGATCCAAATATTTCTCCAAGATTGATTTGAGGTCTAGGTACCATCAAATCAAGGTGAGGGAGCAAGATATCCCCAAGACGGCGTTCAGGTGTCATTATCCCCAATATATCCCCTTTGGATTGACTAATGCTCTAGAAAATTTCCAATCCTGTATGAATCATATCTTTTGGGATCATTTGCAGAAGTTTGTATTGGTCTTCTTTGATGATATTCTGATCTACAACCGCACTTGGGAGGAGCACTTGCAGCATATTGAGATAGTCTTACATATCCTCAAGGAGCAACAATTCTATGCCAAGCTCTCCAAATGTGAATTTGGCCTCACAAAGATGTTTTATTTGGGGCATATAATAGGGATAGATGGAGTAAGTGTACATGAGGAGAAGATTCAAGCTATCGAGATTGGCCAGAGCCTAGGAATGTGAAATAACTCAGAGGGTTTGTGGGCGTATGTACATATTACCAGAAGTTTGTGAAAGGATTTTCACAACTAGCAGCACCTCTTACAGACTTGACAAAGAAGGGGGCTTTCCAATGGACACCCACAGAACAGAGCGCTTTTGATAAGCTCAAAGAGGTAATGAGTAGTTGTCCTGTTTTGGTTTTACCTAACTTTTCTCAACCTTTTTTGAAGAATATGATGCATCAGGTGAAGGTATTGGGGCAGATTTGATGCAAGGAGGGCATCCTATAGCCTTTGAGAGCAGGAATTTGCTCCCTCGTGAGAAGCTATACCCCATATATGATAAATAAATGTTGGATATCATGCATGCATTAGCCAAATTCTGACAATATTTAGTGGGGAATAAGTTCAAGGTGAAAACGGATCACAACAGCCTTAGATTATTTCTTGAACAGAGGCAACTTTAGGAAAGACAACAGAAATGGGTGAGCAAAATTCAGGCCTATGATTTTGACATAGAATATGTCAAGGGGAAGAGCAATACAGTAGCTGATGCACTTTCTAGGAGGCCTACAGTGCTGTCCATGAGGGGCATGGATGCAGATTGGAAGGCTCAGCTTTTAGTTAAGTAATCCAAAGATGAATTTGCATGCAAGATACTTTATGGGGTGGTACCAGATGAGAGATTTAAAGTGATGAATGAGGTTATCTATTACAAGGATCAGATCTACTTGGCTAAGTATTCTAAGCTCAAGAAGAAGATCTTAGTGGCCTCACATGATTCCCCATTTTCCAGGCATCAAGGTTTCAGAAAAACCTACAGATCTATCAGGGAGAGATTCTCATGGAAGGATCTCAAGGAGGATGTGCTCCGGCATGTCAAGGAATGTACCATTTTCCAAAAAAATAAGGGAGAGCACACTTATCCTGCTGGGTTAATACAACCACTACCTATTCCGAGTGAGAAGTGGGAGAGCATCTCTATGAACTTCATCACCAACTTACTAACAGTGCAGGGTAAGGACTGCATCTATGTTGTTGTTGATAGACAAACAAAGTATGCTCATTTCTTTTCCATCTCTGCACATTACAATGCTTCACAGGTGGCTAAGCTCTTCTTCAGAGATGTATTTAGACTCCATGGTCTCCCTAGGACCATAGTGAGTGATCGGGACAGCCGCTTCATGGGTGTCTTTTGGAAGGAAATTTTCTGACTACTGGGAATTGATTTGACTCCCAACAACAGTTATCACCCCCAAATTGATGGGCAGACTGAGATAGTGAAAAAGTGGCTAGAAGGCTACTTGAGAAACTATGTGGCCGAGTAGTAGAAAGCTTGGTTGCAGTGGCTCCACTTGGGGGAGTATTGTTACAACACTACTCACCACACCTCTATTGTCATGACACCATTCCAAGCCTTGTATGGATATGAGGCACTCTCATTTGTTGATGTTATGTTTGGGGCAAGTAAATCCCCAAGGGAAAGAGACTGGATTCAAGAGAACTAGGACATACTCAGGGCCCTCAAAGATAACATTGCCACTAGCCATAATTAGCAAAATATGTATGCAGACCATGGCCGGATAGAGAGATAGTTTGAGGTGGGGGATCTTGTCTACCTATGCCTTCAACCTTACAAACAGTCCACACTCAAGGAGAAGGGAGCTGAAAATCTCAAACCATGTTTTTATGGGCCTTACAAGGTGAGCAGATGTGTCGGTAAGGTATCTTATGAGCTGGAGCTTCCTAAGGGGAGCAAGATCCACAATATCTTCCATGTATCTTGCCTCAAGAAAGCCATAGGAAAGAATTTAGTTGCCAACTTGGAACTTCCTCCAATTGATGATGAGGGTCATTTGATCTTGCAGCCAAAAGCAATCTTGGACACAACGGAGAGGAAGTTAAGAAACAGAGTCATCAAAGAATATCTAGTTCGATGGAGGAATCTACCAGATGAGGATGCCACTTGGGAAGGGGAGAATATATTGCAGCATCCTTCTTTACTATTGCTTGTGGGCATGCAAATTTTGAGTAGGGAGGACTGTGATGTTCCCAATTAGCCATAGCTACTTGGAACATTAAAATTACTCCATTTTTGAAATAAGAAGTGAAAGAAACAATAAAATCTATCCCAGTGTGAAAAGGGATTGAGGTAGGAGGATAAAATAAAGCCCCTTGAATGTGAAGAGGAGAAAAAGCAAGGAGCTACTAGAGTTGACCAAGTCAACCAATGCTGTAAAAGGGAGGGAAAGCCTCTAGGGCAGCGCAGTTTTGAAGGAGGAAGATTCTTGAAGAAGCTACATCTCCAATGTGTGGGGCCCGGGATGGGGAAAATCTCTTGGAATAAAAATGAATGAATGGTAGCAAGGGAATTCATTCATTCATACTTCTTGTTTCAATCTTATGACTGATTGCAATCTTCAGCTGTTTAGATGGAGTTGCAACACTGTTTAGTGCAAGAGTTCTCATGTGGGAATTCTAATTCCATTGTTGTTGCAGGTGATTGGGAGATTCAAGGAGGAGGTTTGGAGTTCCATTCTCATTAGATATCTTGAGGAATCCTTCCTCTAACCTAGACTACGCAGTCACTCTCAGTGAGTGCGTTATTTCTGCAGTAGCTGGGTTAGATCTATTCATTTGAGCTTATTTTAGGAGGAGAGGGGGTGATTTCCACTCCAGGAGTTCTATTGAGAAGATTCTTGAGCCTATTTTTGTATTGTGAATTCTTCTTTGAAGCATATCAGATATTTCTTAATATAGAGTAGCTGGGTGCAGCATTATCCTTCTTCAGTGTTGTACATGGTGTTATTATTTTGCCGGAACTCTTTGCCGGGTGGTCCCAATGTGCTTGTAAAAGAGGTTAATCCTCTCATTTCTGATCTTATAATGAATAAAAGATCCAGATATATGAAATTCCATATATTTATATATTTTACATGAAAGAATAAATTTTTTGCTGCTTTCGGCATTTCTATTTTATGAAGTACTAGGGTTATGATGCCTTTTTCTACACTTGAGTTTGGAAGATCTGTTTATTATAGCTAGAATTATTTCTTTCTGATGAAATTCTATATTTAATTCATATACAACATATTATTGAGGGTCCAAGCCCCGGAATACGTTATTCTTGCACTGGTTCACTTATACAGCGTCCTCACTAGAGATATTATTGAAATTCCTAAAAAGGGACATTATAGTGCCTCACGCATGAGGCCAAAAAAGTTTTAAATGATTGTCACTATGGTGCATGTGGTGGAAATATGTCTGGTTATGCTGTTGTGTAGAAGATTCTCCACACTGGTTAATTTTGGCCTACCATATTTCGTGACTGCATTATTGCAGTTAGAAGTTTTCATGCTTGCCAGATATTTGATCGTAAAACCCACTTGCCTCCAACATCAATGCATCTTGTACTCGTTGTTGGACCATTTGAAAAATGGAACATTGACTTCATGACATGTAACCCCTGCTCAGCCGAGGGGCATGGGTATATTATTGTCGTCGTCGACTATTTTACCAAATGGGTCGAGGTGATGCCTACATTCAACAACACAGGATAGAAAACTACATTGTTCTTTTTTAACCATGTGGTTACACAGTTTGGTGTACTGCAAGCCATTGTCACAGATCATGGAAAACATTTTCGTAGTCACATGATGGATGAGTTGACTGCCAAGTTAGGACTTTCACATAATACTTCTACCCCTTATTATCCACAAGCTAATTGACAAGTTGAAGCTATCAAAAAGTTTCTTAATCCTGTGCTTCAATGCATGATTAGGGTTCATAAATGAAACTGGTATTTGATCTTGTACTCGGCTTTGTGGGTATATCGAACCTCGGTGAGAAATGCAACCGGATTTACTCCCTTTCAGTTGGTTTTTGGTTTGGAAGCTATCTTATTGATACAATGCGAAATACCATCATTGAAACTCATGATTGACCTGCTACCTGACACTTCTGAAGAAGAGATGTGTCTTTTAGATCTCATCCATCTAGATGAAACGCTTCGTGAAGCCGCAATGGCCAACGAGGTGCATAAGAGATGAATTAAGGTGCAATATGACCGCAATTTCAAGCCTCGTACCTTCTCGAAAGGAGATCTGGTCCTGATTTATTATCAAGAAGCTGGTAAGATAGGAATGGGGTAATTTGAACCATTATGGCATGGCCCCTACATTTTCAAGTGTCTAGCTAAGGGTGCCTACGAGTTGGTAGATTATGATGGTATTCCATTGTCGCAACCTTGAAATGGGTTGTATATTAAACGTTACTATGCTTGATTTTGCGTATTAGACATTGTATTATATGCTTTGATTGTGTGTGAGTAGTAGTGTGTCTTTTAGAGTTTTTCATGTGATTAGTAATTTGCTTTTCATTTTTTGCAGATTTCAGAATCTTCAGAACCATTTTTTGGATATGCCGATGGTGCTAGTCGTAGTACTCAGATTTATCTTCTGCATCATGGGCCATCTTCGCTCCAAGTGGTGAGTTAGTGAGTTTCCAAGGGATTTTTATTTGTTGATCGACCAACAATATTGCTGAGTATAGTAGGTTGATCGAAATCCTCTCTGATTCCATTTCACTTGGCATTCACTGCATCATCATCAGGCTGGACTCACAACTTGTCATACTATAGCTTACTGGTGTTTATACTATCCGAAATCTAACAATTCATTGGATGTTCCTTAGAGTTAATATTTTGGAAATACATTTTGATTACATCCAATATCAACATATTTCTAGATACTTTAACACTTTGGTTGATTATTTGGAAAATTATGTGTTAAATAGACATTTGCAACATATGTAAAGATAGATTTTCAATTCACATAACACAATTGAATAGGATTGCACATAATCATAGAAAAATACTGAAAGTAAAATAGATTTATATCAAGTTTTTTACAAAAATTGTGTCCAAGAAACGTTGGTCATTTGACCTCAAAATGTATATATACATAGCATAATCTAAGTAGACCTAGTGATTCTCATGATAGTAGGTCACTTCTTTGGCCATCATGCGTAATAGCCTCATCCAATGGCTAGGCACACCAATGTTATGGCACTGTAGCCTCATAGGTAATTCTTCAATCCGGACATCTGATATCCCAATAGTCAATCCCTCCACATGTTGCTACAACTCAGCAAGAGTCTTGGCTAAATCCAAATCCTGAAAGACTGCTTTCCCAGCAGTCCTCTCTGCTAGTTCTCTCGCCTGTTGTGCACGAACCATTACTCGAATGGTACCTACATATAAATACATAAAAAATCTTTAGTTTAGTATTGGAAAGATCAAAAAACACAAAAATATGTAAAAAAACCCAAAAAAACAGAAATATGGTCAAAATTTTACCTATAGCACCCCATTGAGCGCCGAATGGTAAAATCAAATCTAGATCTCCACAGAAATCCATCCATGCATATGGATTCTCCTCTGTGAAGATATTCTGTCTTCGGAGCCAACTGAAGAATTCAATGGAAAACGATATCGATGACTGACCAACATGTCTACCCATCAGCTCGACCCACCACTGCATTGGTGGATCTCTAAGACCAGCTAATCCCAACGTCACATGTTGTGGCTACATCAATGGAAATTGCTCCAAAACAAAAGTGAACAAGATTGACCCATAGATGAAATTTTTGGTCTTTCCACTTTTCACCTTGGTTAGTTGTTCTTTCATATGAAGGAGAACTACTTCAACCCACATGAAAATGGTTGGCTCGAGACACTCAAGCACATACTACATGCATGATTTGTTCGCAACATGTAGTGTCACACTACCAGCTAGCTTTGTGATAGTAAATAGGAGCGTTCACAATGGCATATCACGTACATATTTGAGATTTATATTTCCATATTTTCTAGACTTAGTTCCTGATCGAAAAAACTGTCGAATGTAGTCCTTCACTGTTCCACCTCCACGGATGGAGCCCACAAGGGAAATGGGGGCACCATGTCTCGAAAAACCTGTCAGAAAGTAAATGTCATCAACCAATATTGGGATCAATTTGTCCCCAATGCAAAATGCCTGTAGTGCCGGGACACATGAATGGATCAAGAACTGCAATAGTTCCATGTGTTACCTCATCCCTAACAATCTAAAGTACTTGAGAAACCCATAGCCTCTGAGGGTTCTCAAAGTGGCAGGATCAATTGGGGCAACCATATCCTATCTTCATGTTCTCTTTCTCACCATGTAATCGAAATTCTGATATGATCAAAGTCTGAAATCACACCACATGCTTAGTTAGTATCCATTCTATGAAAAAAACTAGAGAAATTTTGGGCAGAAAACAAGATGCAACTTTTTGAAATGCACCCAATGCACTCCTGAGTAGAAGACAGAGCGTTGCAGAAGAACTGGCCTTATTTCCATCCTCTCTGCAACACACTTTTCGACATCCAAGGGTGCGTTGGTCCTAGGGCGTTGTATATTTACCCGAGGAGCCCCAAAACCCTAAAACATTTGCATGAAACTGAACAAGAATGCAACCAATAGAAAGAGGAAGGTAAGATCTCCTACCTAGTCTAGATGGCATGAGAAATGGTCCACAGAGTCTGTCGCAATTAGTTGTTGAAGTTTGATGGTAAAACTGGCTTAGAGCACTGAAATGTTAATGGTAAATGTGAAATGGTAAAAATTATTTGGTAATTTATTACTTTAATAGTCTTTTTTATTAATTTATGCATATTTAATGAATTGACTATGGTTTTTACCCATTTTTATTATTTTAAACATGTATTGTTAATCCATTTGATGGTTCTTTGCGCAAGTTTATAGTTGATTATAGTGAGTTAGTCGTGCATGATCGTGAAATGAAATTTTGACCACAAAGCACACTTTTATCTCTTTTTCAAGCTTAGTTGAACATGAAAAATGAACTTAAAGCACACTTTTATCTCTTTTTCGATATTTTTTAACCATGAAAAAGGAACCCCCCTGGAGTTCTCTTTCAGCTCTTTTCAGACTCCTAAAATATGAAAATATTTCTAAGCACTTGTCCTTTCGAGCTCGTAAAAGGAATTGAAACAACATCTACTCAGTATAATTTTAGCCCTTTTCTGGACTAAGATAGTTTATTTTTATGAAAAAGAAAAACCCTAGTCAAACATGGCTAGGAGGTTCTCTCAGGTATTATTTTATGCTTTTTTGGATCTGGGGGACTATTATACGAAAAGGAACTTGTGGAGTTTTCTTTTCATCTTTTTTTCAAACTTTCTAAACATGAAAAAGGACTGAGTTTTCACTGTCGTTAGACTCATTAAAGCATCAAATAGCTACAGACTTGTCCATCATGAAAATATTGAGTTTCACCTTTTCTAGACTTGTTAAAGCATAAATAGCGATGGATTCACTCGAGGGGTGGAATTATACATCAAGCATATGATATCCTCCTCAAGCTTGTTAAAAGTAAAGAGTTGATGGTCAACAATGACTGGGGAAAATTGGAAATGGATAAAACAATTTATGGTAGCAAGTCACCCTTGAACATGACACGTATTCACTTCATATCCTTGATTTTTGGGTTTGGTAATTTGCTTGACAGTCGATCATACCTATGGTCTATCATACCATTCATCACTTTGATTTTGGGTCAAATGCTGCCATTTCATTTAGTGTCACCAATATGTTCAAGAGAAGTCACTCAAATATTGCTCATCCTTTGCCATACTCATAAACCTTCATTTCATGACCATCATCCTTGACATTGCTTCATCATTCACATTTTGTCTCTAAAATCATTACTCCTGTTTCGTGTCGTTGATGGGGGAAACATCAATTCCCTCCTGCGAGAAGTCACTTCCTGTCGACATTAGCTCATCATCCAGGAAGTTGACATAGAAACAACCTTTCAGTACCTTGGAGCTTTCTTACATCAATGGAAGGTTTCTCACTTCTGGTGACAAGTTGACATCACGGGCCTTTGACCGAAATAATTTTTATGGTGTTCGACATCAAGTCACCTATTCATACCATGCAGAATGTACTGCAGTACCTTGAGAACCATTATCATCAACGGTGGTTTCTCTCACATCTGTTAATGACTTACATCATTGGCTGGTAATAAAACAGTGTCTTCACATGTTTGACTTCATATCGCATATTCACATGGTTAGACTCGTACTTAGGAGATCGAGTGAACGAGATAGAAAACCCCAGATCTAGTTTCATCCATCCGGGCTACGATTTTAGTAGTACTAAATCATTTGTACGATGGTCATTACTCAGATGGTCATCCTATCATGGGTATATATCTGTAGACGACTTTCTAATTTTATGATAATTTATGTGCTGAGTATGGGTACGCCTCCCTCTACAATTCATGTCCAAGATGAAAGATATCATGATGTAATGTATTGTAATTGATGGATGTAATATTCCTAATTAGCCCAAGATAATAGGAATATTCAATTTTTTTTTAATTTTTCTGTCTCGTGAATAAAATTGTAAAGGAGGATCAATATAACTCCTAAACAGAAAAATAAATCAATGCTCAATGTGAAACAAGCTAAATCTGAGCTATCTTCATAAACACACTTAAGTGTGAAAGAGGCTAGATCAATTAAATGGGGCAATAGGACTAAATCCACAGCCCTGTCTACATGAATTGTATCTCCTAAAGGCACATCACAGTTCATGTTGGAGGCCACTCATGTGAATGAAGCTAAATCATCAAGATGGTTTAGGGTTTGACAAGATTTCCATATTATAAAAGGAAGATGAGGACACCAAGAAAGGGGTTGATTATTTGATATTTTAGAAGGTGTTGTCTGTTTAAAATATCCTCATTCTCTGGCTGTTTAGTTGAGAATAGTTTTGTTTAGCACTTGGGTGTTCCTAGTCAGGAATCCTACCTCCTTCATTGAGCAGCTCTTGGAGGAGACTTGTTCTATCTTGTCCACTATCAGGCATTTGGCCAAGCTTCATATTCCAACCATAATTCAGATCCTGTTGAGGGTTTTATTGTATTTTTAAGCTACAATGGTGGAAGCTAGATCTATTCAGATCTAGACATATCTAGTGCCTCTTCTTAGTGAGTGTGTCTTTTAACCTTCTAGAAGAGTGTATTGGATCATTAGAGCTGTACTTTCAGATATAGGCACCAGGCCTACTTAGTAATGAAGCTAACATCATATTTTCTCTCCCATAACTACGTTATCTGCAAGAGGGAAGTTGTAGGGTGCTTGAGCAACGTTTTGGAGGAGTGATCTCTGGTGTTAAAGGGCTCTCCTTTCACTGTGGTGATCCATGGATTGGCCATCCAATCCATGTTCAATTCAGATCTGATTTGCATCTGGTTCTATTTACTGTAGAATTCCTAAATATTACTGTAGGACTGCAACTTAGATCTCAGATCTACTCACTGTTGTTCATGATTTGCTCAGATCCCCAAGGGGAGTGTATTAGGGAGCCCATCTAGTACACATGTCTGTATTGGATATATATTTTTGTGTACATATCTTCTCTAGATCTGAAGTGTAATATATATCAGCTATAGCATCAATAAAATAATGTTGTCAGGCTTTGTAGTCTCATTTTATTGTTGCAGCACCTCAATCTTGAGGGATTCTTCATGTAAATATTCTGTTTATCTATTATACAGTGTATGGGCCATAATGTAGAGCTGATTCCCTGATTTCCATACCATATTTCATCCAATACCTTCTGAAAATCACGCTACCTGTTCTTCAGAAAATTCTGCAATAATCAAGTCATGGGGATTGAGCCTTTTTAAGCCATATGGGGAGTGGGAGAATTGTTTAACATAGCTAGAGTCATTTGGTTTTGCTAAAATTTTGTATGTGAGTCCCACATGACCTAAGCTATGAGAAAACACCATCACTTTCCCTTATTTTTACGCACATCTTTGAAATTGACCTTTTTAGGGCATAAATTGTTGTTTTTCCCCAACTTTTGGCTCATAAAATGAAGTAAAGTTTGCTGATGTAGCTTGGATTGATGGCTATGTTTTTTTAACACATACTATGAGCTTATTTAATGTTGCATATCCATTACTGTGTTTATACATTGTTGCAGTCCCTCATTGGGCATTTATCAAGCCATACTAGGTGTGGGAGGCCTGTCTGCCCCACCTAGAAGGATTTGTTTTTGATATCCTCTTGGAATTAGGACTTAGATACTCATATATAAGGGATACAAGTGCTGGTTTCAAATCTTGTAGCATCCATTCCTGGAAAATGTGTTTTCCAGTCATGCCTTGCTGACAATTCCCATTTTGGGATATTACACAGAGGAAAAAGAGAAGAGTTTTTCTAACACACTCTCTCAAGACATGCATGAATTGAAGGAAGAAATTATGGAATGAGAAGGTGAAGACATGAAAATACCTCAAGGATTTCTTCTCATGAAGAAAGCCCCAGTACTTCTTATGTTGTGTGTGAGCATTCAGCCACACAATCTGATCTACAGTGCTGTGACATGCCTACTTTCTCGTTGAGAGAAAGAGGAAAAGGAGGAATGATGGAAGAGGATATATCCCTACTTCTTTTCCAAACCTTGTAAGTTATTAAATAATATCTCAAGGAGATGGAAGGGGAGGAGTGTACAATATTTCTGGGAGGGTTTGAAACAAGCCCTAACTATTCTCATGATGGGTGTGAGCATTCAGCCACACATGTAGATCCACAACGCAATCTATTGCCCACATTTACTGCAAGGAGGATGGAGGAATAATATCCAACACCACATGGAGGTGAAGGGGGAGCCATTTCTTCCATTAAAGGAGCCCTTGTCTCTTTACAAGGAGTTCCAAATGACTCAACATGTGGGAACCAAAACACAATTCTAGAGCAATAAGCAGTAGCATTGGTAGATTGTGAGATGGAAGGAGAGTAAAAGAAGAAGGATCAGAATCAAGGGATGATGAGCATTCACCCTTATATATTTCAGAAGAATTCTACAAAAAGGAAGGAGACTGTACTATGCCGAGAAGAGAGGGACAAATCAGTCCACTCATACAAGCAGTCCACTTTAGATTTTGATGTCTCACTACATGGAAGCATTCCACCTAGGAGGCCACCAGATCTAGAATTGGTGAGAGACATCTTGCCTCTTGGCTCACCATTATTGGATTCTAGGGAGGTGAGGAGTTTGGAGGATGACTTTGGCATGAGGGATGTCAAAGTAGCAAACAGCAGCATGAGGAGAGCTTCATATGCTAGATCACCAGTGTTGTCTCTTAGGAGGATTGATCCCTATTGGAGGTCTTAACTTTTGGTAGAGTACTCCAGGGATCTTGGTGCATGCATGATTCTTGATGACCTAGATGGAGATGATAGATACATAGTGGATGATGTGGTCATCTATTCCTATGGAAGGATATTCTTGACTAGATCTTCTAGTCTCAAGGAGAAGCTGCTACATGCATCACATGAGGACTTCTCTTCGATGCACTTTGATGCATATTTATAGTTGATGGAGGAGTTCAGTTGGGAGGGCATCCAGCATGACATATTTCAGCATATGGAGAGATGCATAGCCTAGATGGTAATGAAAAAGAGGTCACATCCACTTCCCTACTCATTGGAGGTGAGGGAGAAATTCCAGTTGAGCCATTTCAACTCAAGATCTCAAGTGCATGATGGAGGAGGTATAATTTCAAATTTTGTATTGTACTTATTTTCCTTGTTTGAGCAACATGATGTATCAAGAAGATTTTTTCCTTCTTGCATGTGGTATTATGATGTACTTGTAGCTACTTGTAGCATTGATTTTGGCAACCTTGTTGGTGGTTTGTGGGGGAAGCCACAGGATTTTTGGTGTGCACCATTGACACCACTTTGTACTTTCATGATGCTATCTTGTAAAATTATTGTGGCAGAAAAATAGGTGGCTGGAAAAGCACTTTTTATTGTTTGGTTTGATGCAGGCAAAAGATGCACTGCGCTAGTTCCATGAGAGGAACTATGATCCACTTTCCGGTTGTGATGTGACAGCTTGTTTTCAATTGTTTTTGCTTCCATATATTGCTGATGTTTCTATGTTCATGGGAAGCTATGTTTGGAGAGTGGGATATGAGATGGAGATGCCCATTGGGAGTATGATTCTCCCTACTTTTCAAGTTGTATGTCACAGGAGGAGCAATGGGAAAACCATGATTGCCACATCACATCTCTTTTCTTCACATGAGGTGAGCCATTTGAAGAACTTGAGCGCTTGGAGGAGGCACTTCATGGTTGAATTGTTTGATGGGGTAGCTTGGGCCATTCTTGGAGGCCATATCATTTCAGCCGAAGGGCATAAAAAACCCCATACTTATCATAAATGGAGAGAGAAACAATTTGAATGGGAAAATCTAAACTCTCCATTCAGCCCCAACACATTGCATAGATCCAAGGTTGAACTTTTCTTTGATGAACTACCTATAATGGCTCATTTCATTTGGATGATTGCATGGGTGAGGGAGTTACTCATTGGGAACAAGACTTCCCATGTTTTCATCACTCCTACCTTGAGAAGGCCATTGAGCAACAAGGAGATCACCACTTGTACCTTCCATTTTCTCATGATGTACACTTTGTTATCTTACACTTGGAGGGAATCATTGGAGGACAAATTCATTGCCTATCATTTGCAGCCATGGTGGGATCCATTGATGAGGCCATAAGAAGGGGAAAGGAGAAATTTTGCTCTACCTTGCAGTTGCTTGAGGACAAGAAACGTTTTGAAGGGGGAGGACTGTAATATTCCTAATTAGCCCAAGCTAATAGGAATATTCAATTTCATTTTACTTTTTCTGTCTCATGAATAAAATTGTAAAGGAGGATCAATATAACTCCTAAACAACAAAATAAATCAATGCTCAATGTGAAACAAGCTAAATCTGAGCTATCTTCATAAACACACTTAAGTGTGAAAGAGGTTGGATCAATTAACTGGGTCAATAGGACCAAATTCATAGCATTGTCTACGTGCATTGTATCTCCTAAAGGCACATCACAGTTCATGTTGGAGGCCACTCATGTGAATGAAGATAAATCATCAAGATGGTTTATGGTTTGACAAGATTTCCATATGATAAAAGGAAGAGGAGGACACCAAGAAAGGGGTTGATTATTTGATATTTAAGAAGGTGCTATATGTTTAGACAATCCTCATTCTCTGGCTATTTAGTTAAGAATAGTGTTGTTTAGCACTTGGGTGTTCCTGGTCAGGAATCCCACCTCCTTCCTTGAGCAGTTATTGGAGGAGACTTTTTCTATATTTTCCACTATCAGGCATTTGGCCAAGCTTCATCTTCCAACCACAATTCAGATCCTATTGAGGGTTTGATTGTTTTTGTAATCTGGAGCAGTGGAAGCTAGATATATTCAGATCTAGACATATCTAGTGCCTTTTCTCAGTGAGTGTGTCTTTTAACCTCCTGGGAGATTGTATTGGATCATTATAGCTACACTTTCAGATCTAGGCATCAGGCCTACTCAGTACTGAAGCTAACATTGCAGTTTCTCTCCCATAATTGCGTTATCTCCAAGAGGAAAGTTGCAGGGTGCTTGAGCAACGTTTTGGAGGAGTGACCTCTGGTGTTAAGGGGATCTCCTTGCATTGTGGTGATCCATGGATTGGCCATCCAATCCATGTTCATTTCAGATATGATTTGCATTTGGTTCTATTTACTACAGAATTCCTAAATATTACTGCAGGACTGCAACTTAGATCTCAGATCTACTCACTGTTGTTCATGCTTTTCTTAGATCCCCAAGGGGAGTGTATTAAGGAGTCCATCTAGTACATAGATCTGTATCGGATCTATATTTTTTTGTAAATATCTGCTCCAGATTTGAAGTGTAATCTATATCAGCTGTAGCATCAATAAAATAACACTGTCAAGCTTTGCAGTCTCATTTTTTTGTTGCAACACCTCAATCTTGAGGGATTCTTCATGTAAATCTTCTGTTTATCTATTGTAAAGTGTATGGGCCATAATGTAGAATTGATTCCCTGATGTCCATATCATATTTCATCCAACACCTTCAGAAAATCACACCGTCTGTGCTTCAAAATTTTTTGTAGTAATCAAGTCATGGGGATTGGGAGGCCTGTTTAACATAGCTAGAGTCATTTGTTTCTTCTGAAATTTGGTATGTGAGTCGCACATGACCTAAGATACGAGACCCCACCATCAATTTCCCTTATTTTTATGCACATCTCTAAAATTGACCTTCTTAGGGCATAAATTGTTGTTTTTCCCCAACTTTTGGCTCATAAAATGAAGTACAGTTTTCTGCTATAGATTGGATTGATGGATATGTGCTTTTAACACTTCCTATGAGCTTATTTAATGTTACATATCCATTACTTTATTTATACATTGCTGTAGTCCCTCATTGGGCATTTATCAAACCATACTAGGTGTGGGAGGTCTGTTTGTCCCACCTAGAAGGATTTTTTTTATATATAATCTTGGATTTAGGACTTAGATACTCAGATATAAGGGATCCAAGTGTTGGTTTCAAATCCTATAGCATACATTCCTATAAAATGCATTTTCCAGTCATGCCTTGCTGATATTTCCCATTTTGGGATATTACAATGGATGTCACCTTCTGCTTCAGATCCTCATCATCACATCGTAAAAAAAAACAATCAAAGTTATCACTTCTGACTTCATAATTTAGGGGGTAATGATTACAGGTCAATTTGGGCATCATCCCAAAACACAGATCAGTATCCATTAGGGTCTATCATACTCTAAATTATTTTCTACATGACCTAAACAAGTCATTCCATTGATGTTTTTCCTTCATGAAATTTTCACTACTTAGATTATAGTTGAAGTGCCTCATTGAGCCATCAATGCACCCTTAGACTGCAGTAACTAATTTGTAGGGAATATACTCCCATGCAAGGCTACGTTGCAGAGGATCTAGGCCCACTTTAGAGTGTGTTGGTCGACTAGGAGCGAATTGTTCATTAGATGTCGGGAATCTTATGAACCTCTAGTGGCTTCTAGAAGTTGTTCCAGTTTCACCTCATCTGATAGCTTCGAACATGGAAACCATGAAGCAATTAAACCTCTTATCCTCCTATTCCCATGAACAAGGAAACATCTTCACCCATTTTTGGAAAATCCATTCAATGATTCATTTATGTCAAACTACCTTCATCTACTTATAAATAGAGCATTGATCATAGTACATAAGGGAGCAAGAATTTTTGTTAAGTAGATTTATGCTAGTGAGATCACAATTCTTGGAGGTATTATGCATGTAATGTTATGCTCCTGGAATGATGATGTCGGGTTTGATGAGGATGGGACTAAATCTGGAAGAGTGACAATGAATCGATCAACTGGTTGTACTTTTCCTCCTACTTCATAATAAAAACATTTGTTCCTTTCCTAATGCATGTGTCAATGATGTTATATGTGTATTTACGAATTTAGTCGATTCAATTTGTTTAACGTGAACAGATCATATTGCCTTTATGTTGTTTTTTTTTTTTTTTCCATTGAGGGTATCAATCAAGCGAGTTAAGTTAGATTGAGAGTGACAGGAGCGACGAAGGGAGGCAAGGAAAAGTGAACATATTAGAAGTAGGTTTTCTTCCCTTTATCTATTCATTTGAAGGAAAAGGTAAAATATATTTCCTTTTGTTATTATAAGTGCACCACCACACTTAGGGAAATCATACTTATCTAAAGGTTTGATTTCCGTAAAACAAGTATAATGGATGTATACACCGTAACATGCATAATGCTTATTCGTATGAAGGGCCTTGTTCATCTTCGACCGTTTTCTCTGTTGTTGGGTTATAGGATTAGGTTGATTTCCCTAGGGTTTGTTAGGTCGAGGACCTTTGTCACGCTCATTACCTTGGGATTTCTAGCTCCTGTTACCTTTCCCATTATTATTCTTCTTAGGATTGGGGGGATTGGTCACACTCTAGGAGGATGTGGCTGTTGTGGAAAATATTGAGGAGGCATGGGAGGCCAAGGTGTTGGTGCCAAAGGTGTTGGATGACTAGGTGGTGCATAAGGAAGATATGGAGGAGAGGAAATGTTTGGATAAACTGGTTGAGCAACAAATTTCCTTGTAATATGTTGATATAGTTGGGGATATGTGTATTGTTGATTAGCGGTTGTCATTGATGTCAACCCAAGTAGCACTAGGGGCTACCCAGATATTGCATGGAAATTTTGACCTACCAAATTACTATATTATGGGTTAAGAATATTTTTTATGGTTTCTTCTTGTCGATATTTTTCCATTGATATGTGGCACACCATGTAATTCTTCACGGTTTTAGTGATATTCATGTTTGAAGTTTGTAACCCTAGTTAGTGGGCTAAAACCCCATGGGGTTGTGGCATGGGTAATTGAAAAGTCAATAATTAATAATTTTTAAGCTCCTAAAATCCATCCCACATTCACTTGTTGAATACCCTC
Source organism: Pinus albicaulis (assembly GCA_034641835.2). NCBI lineage: Eukaryota > Viridiplantae > Streptophyta > Pinopsida > Pinales > Pinaceae > Pinus > Pinus albicaulis. The sequence goes on from JAXQQM020072907.1 coordinate 36,503, forward strand.
TCAACCTAATAATTTATATGAATTGTGATCCTCATATCCTCCTCATGCAGGGATTTTTCTACCGGAAACAGGTCATTGTGGTATTTTCACTATAACCTTTTTTACACGAAGGTTCAGAAGCTGATATTTTTATGAGATGAAAAAAAAATTCTGAGGAAGCTTCTCTAAAACTTCCAGATCAAGGTGCCCAATATTTTCAGAGATATGATCTGTGGAAGTCAGTGTTTTTGCAAGCTCCTCAACTTCATCTCAAAGAGGTGACCTTGGGAAAATCATCATAACTCTCTCTCTCTGAGTATCAAATTGGAATTATTTAAAAAGTGGTGGATAGGCAACGGACTTTAGTTTTCTATGTATCAATTTTACAGTCGAATAAAGAAACAGTGACATGTGGCATGCAGTACAAGTGCGCCCTACTAAACTAGTCCATAATTAGGTCATTGTGAGAGATTGGGCATAACTTTCCCTTGAAGAATCCAAATTGGGTCAAACCCATGGCATTGGGAAGAAGACTCAGAGGAATACTACAGGACAAAAATTCACATATTTGGGATTTGAAATAACATAGATGCATTAGATTCAATATCGAGCACCTAGAAGGCAAGAAAACACTAGATCATTTGTTGTCAAGGGCTGCAAAGGACTGGACTTTCTAGGGAAGAAAAGGAAAGCAAGGTGCAGCAGAGGTAAGGTCTAGGTAAGTATATTTTGTATATGCATGTTCATATCTTAATTGCTTTAGGTTCTTTGTATTCTAATTTCTTTTTTTTTGCTTAGCATTGACATATGCTCTGCAAGATGAGGTAAGTTTTGATATTATCATGTCATGGGTATTTCCTTGAAGAATTTTTTCAAGTATTATATATTCAAAAAAATAAGAATCAATGAATGATCTAATGTTCTGAAGAGTGAGAAGGGTAGCATGACAAGAGCAACAATCTAGGTGCAGAACAACAACAAGAAGTTCACCACATGAAGTCTTCACGAGGGCAACACTGCATACAGTCATTGTAAAGGTATCATTGTATTGAGTCATTGTAAAAGCATTATTGTAAAAATTGTATAGTGTCTATCTACCAAGAGTTGAAGAGGAAGTATTGGGAGGTCTAGGATCATCATTAGGTGGTTTTGTCATAGTTGGGGTTATGGTCTAGTGTGTCTTCTTCTTCTACATCATTCTAATCATTGTAAAGTGGACCATTTTCCCTGGTACGGGAGTCCATTATTCTTTTATTCTTCTATGGGGTGGTAGAGTGGTGCTAGGCTAGTGCATGAAGTCACCAATAGGTTCAAGCCTGTGAAAAATTTAGGGTGGTAGGGTGGTGCTAAGGTGATTTTTAGCTCATTGGGTGTTGGGGCATTCATTTAGTTGACTACTGAAGAATCTCGGGCATTGGAGCATCCATCCAATGGGAGCTGGGGAAAAATGTTTTTCATTAGAGAAATTTTGAGGTCTAAAATGGGCCTCCTAGGAAAAACATACAACCAAAATAAAATTTATAAGAACCAATAGGATTCAAGTTGACGATGTCAACCATGGGGGATGATTTACCATTTTTGTAGTACAAAAGTAAAAATATTAAAAAATAATAAAATAATAAAACTACTTTTTTCAAATCGTATTTTAAACTTATCTCCCTAATGTTTTACTCAAATTTAGAGTGGGAGTACTTGTTGGATGCAATTTAATTCCTCATCCAAAGAGTACCCATGCTACATACTTTTTGTGGACACTACTACACGAAAATTGAGAAATACATGAAAAAATGTGATTGCAATCATTTTTTTCAAGTATTTTTCATTTTTCATGTAGTAGGGTCCTTCTAAAGTATGCAACATAGGTAATCCTTTGACGAGGAATCAAATTTTGCATCCAACGAGTGGTATTGATCAAAATTTGAGTAAACCCATAAGGAGATAAGTTGAAAATATGAGTTGAAAAAGTAGGTTTTTCTTTTTTCCCTCTAAAATTTTATGATGTAATCTAATATTATTTTATTATTTCCACTATAATTTTATAATTTACGTAGGAGGCCCATTTTAGACCTCAAAATTCCCCTAATCCTAGATTCTAGGAAGTTGGAGCTTTATTTTCAATTGGAGTTGAATATTAAAGAATTATTAGAAAAACATTCAGGTGGTAGCATGACAATAGCAACAACCTAGGTGTAGAAAAACAACAAGAAGTTCACCACATGAAGTCTTCACGAGGGCAACACTACATACAGTCATTGTAAAGGTATCATTTTACTGAGTCATTGTAAAAATTGTACAGTGTCTATATGCCAAGAGTTGAAGAGGAAGTATTGGGGGGTCTAGGATCATCATTAGATAGTTGTGTCATAGTTGGCTCTAGTGTGTCTTCTTCTTCTACGTCATTCTATATCATTGTAAAGTGGACCATTTTCCCTAGTACGGGAGTCCATTATTCTTTTATTCTTCTATAGGGTGGTAGGGTGGTGCTAGGCTGGTGCATGAATTCACCAACAGGTTCAAGCCTGTGAAAAATTTAGGGTGGTAGGGTGGTGCTAGGGTGAGTTGTAGCTCATTGGGTGTTGGGGCATCTGTTCAGTTGAATACTAAAGAATATCGGGTGTTGGAGAGTCCATCCATTGGGAGCTGGAGAAAAATGTTTTTCTAGATTCTAGGAAGTTGGAGCTTTATTTTCAATTGGAGTTGAATATTAAAGAATTATTAGAAAATAATTGAGGTGGTTTTTGTCCCGAAGAGGGTTTCCACCTTAAACACTGTGTGCGTTTGTGTTCCTTTTTTTTACTACTATCATTATACAAACACTAATAATAATTGAAGATTAACTAATGCTATGAAAGATTAATAATAATACTAATTGAAAGGAATACTGATTCACCCCCCCCCCCACCCCCACTCTCAGTATTTCCAACAATTGGTATCAGATCTTGGTTCCTTCAATAGTAGTTTAACAACTCGAAGGAGGTCATGGAGCATACCAAGAATGGTGTACCTCTATTAAATGAAAACAATTATGCACTTTAGAAAGGAAGAATGAAGGTCTATCTCTTGGTGTAAGGTTACGAAGTATGGGACACTGTTCAAAATGGATTTACACCAACCACAGATGAACATGGTATGCAAATTTTGGTAAATGATGAAAAAGAAAATAATATTATTATCAGTGGACTTATTAAATCTTCTTATCATAAGGTTTTGGGTTGTAAAACTGCCAAAAATGTATGGGATAAGCTTGAGAATATATATGCAGGTGATTCAAATGTCAAAGAAGCAAAGCTTCAAATCTAAATAGAAAAATTTGAGCAAATCAGAATGAAAGAAGATGGAAAAATTGTTGCATACTTCCAATATGTTGATGAAATAACCAACACTCTGGAAGGATTGGGAGTGCCAGTTGACGAGAAGAATATTACACAAAAATTCTTAGAATGTTACCAGGGAGATTCAACCCAAAGGTATTGGTCTTAGAATACAGTGCAAATTTGGACAAACTCAGCAAAGAGGAATTACATGGAGTTCTCATAGCATATGAAATGAGACTTGATGAAGAAGAGCGTACTTCGCATAAAGAAACTACGTTCCTTGCATCTAAGAAAACCAATAAGGACAAACAACCTTCAATTGACAAGACATGCACCTACAAGTGTGAATAAAAGGGAGATGATGAAGAAGGTCTTTCAGATAAATAATATGCTTACTTTACAAGAAAACTAAAAATTGGTGAGGGAAAATTCAAAGGTAAACTTCCATTGATATGTTTCGGTTGTGGTGAGGTTGGGAATTTCGCAGCAAAATTTCTGAACAGAAGTGATGGCAACTCAAAAGGAAAGAAAGGCTTTAAGAAATTAAACAAGCAAGGCAAAAAGAAAGGATCCAAAAGGAACTTTCTCTCTAAAGAAGATAGCTCATCATCCGATGAAGATAGTGACAACAAATAAGAAGCCAATGAGAGAGTATTTTTTATGGCCAAGCACAATAAACAAGAGGTATCAAACAACGAAGAATAAGGGTTGACCATAGAATAATTTTCTGAGGCAATCAAGCTTATAAAATAGCTCAAGGCTGAGAAGATCCGTTCCAATACTCTTGAAGAACAAGTTCTAGGTCTCAAAATTAAAGTTGAAGAACAAAAATGTATTGAAGAGTCACTTCAAAAGAAGTTGGAAGAAAGCAACCAAGAAAGGGAAGAATTAGAAGCCAAAGTAGTCTCGCTGCGTAAGCAAGTGAAGAAGGGAAAAACTGTCCAAAAATATGCCAACAGCTCAAGGGAATTGGAAGAACTCATCAAAAATCAACGATCTTACAATGACAGAACTGGCCTCGGTTACAAAGAAGAAGAAGCAAGACCTTTTACGACAAAATACAATGAACCTATGAGATATGACATTCATGTAGACTTCATTGGACAATATTCGCAAGAACATCCTTGGAAGATGATTCTTCAACAAATATTTCCATCCAGGTACCAACATATTTTTCATGGCTATTGTTATTCATGTGGAAAATTTGGTCATAAAGCTGTAGAATGTCGCACGTATGCTAGGAACCAATACAATTCTAGGAGATCCTTCAAATATGAACCTCCCAAGGCTCAATGAAAAATCAATAGATTTGAGCATTTAAGAAATAATATGGAATGTTACAAATGTGAGAACTTTGGACACATAGACAATGACTGCAGACTTGACAATCCTCTAGAAGGATATTTGAAACCACAGAATGAACGAGCATGGAAGAAGAAGAAGACTGATAATTGTGCTCTTGCTCTCAAGGCTCAAAACAACAAAGATGTGTGGTATGTTGATAGCGGTTGCTCAAGGCATATGACTGGAAATATAAATAATTTTTTATCTCTGAAAGAGAAGAATGATGGAATCGTATCCTTTGGAAATGATGGATCTTCAAATGTTATAGGATCAAGTACCATCACTCTCAGAAGCAAAGATATTCTAGGCAATAATGCTCTATTGGTTGAAAACATGAATCACAATCTACTCAGTGTTGGACAAATGTGTGATCAAGGACACATAATGCTATTCAACTCCACAAAATGTGAAATCAGGAAAGGCAGGTATGGTAAAATTGTGGCTAGAGCAAGTCGAGCTCCAAATGACATGAATGTTCTTGATGAAGCAACTAAAGCATGTCTACTAGCTAAAGAAGATGAAATCTGGTTATGGCACAAACAAATGGGTCACATAAACTTTGAAAATGTTGTTAGGATAAGGAAAAAGGAAACAGTACAAGAAATACCGAAAATTTCAAAACCTTCCAACACATTATGTGAGGTGTGTCAGCACGACAAGGAGAAAAAAGTCCAATTTAAAACAAAAGAACACTTTGCATCACATCCATTGGAATTAATACATACTAATCTATGTCGTCCTGTGAGAACAAAAGGCTTAGTTGGAGAATTATATTTCATGTTAATGATAGACTACTATACCAGGATGACAACTGTTAGTTTCCTAAAGAAAAAATATGAAGCATTTGAGTGCTTTAATATCTACAAGGAGTTGGTTGAAAATGAAACTGATTTGAAAATAAAATGTCTATGATCAGATAATGGCAGAGAATTCACTTCCAAATTATTTCAGAAATAATGTGACAAAAATGGAATGAAAAGATAGTTTTCAACAACACGAACACCTCAGCAAACTGGAGTTGTTGAATGAAAGAACAAAACCATATAGGAAATGGGTAGAACAATGTTTAAGGACTCAAAATTGGATGAAAAATTCTGGGTTCAAGAAATTGATACGATAGTCTTTATTATCAACCGAAGTCTTCTCAGAAATAATTGCAACAAGACCCCATATGAATTATGTCAATGAAAACCAACTAATGTAGGATATTTTAGAATCTTCGGAAGAAAATGTTATATCAAAAGAGAAGATCAAAATTTTGGTAAGTTTGAATCACGTGTTGATGAAGGTATCTTTGTTGGTTACTCACGCAAAATAAAGGCCTATAAATGATATAATATAAGACGAAAATAGATAGTGGAGATCATAAATGTTACATTTGACGAAGATAGTGTTCTAACAAATAATGATGAGGATCTAGAATCTTTGAAACTTGAGACAGAGGCTGAAAAATACACAGAGAAAATTCTAGAACAAGAAGCAACTATCAACCAGGAAGAAGTAAATAATGATCATCAAGATATATCAGAACAACAACAAGAAGCTCCTCCAAAGAGAATAAAAGAATGGATTCAAAATAACCATCCATCAAATCAAATCATTAGTGACATAAATGAAGGTCGACATCTTCATTCATCACAAAAAGCGTACATTGCTTTTCTAGCAAACTTTGAGCCTAGTAGTTTTGAGGAAGCCATCCAGAATGAACATTGTGTAGCAACTATGAATGAAGAATTGGATCAAATGAAGAAGAATAACATGTGGGAATTAGTTCCATGACCAAAATATAAAAATTTCATTAGGACTAAATGGGTGTTCAGGAACAAATTGAATGAAGATGGACATATTACCAGAAACAACCAAGATTGGTTTACAAAGGCTATGCACAAGTGGAAGGAATTTATTTCGACGAAACATTTGCACCAGTTTCCAGAATGGAAGCCATCTGAATGTTTCTCACCTATGAATGTTCAAGAAAAATCAATGTCTACCAAATGCATGTTAAGTCAGCATTTCTAAATGGCGAATTAGAAGAAGAATTTTACATCGAACAACCTGAAGGTTTTATACTATCAAAAAAAGAAGACTATGTTTGAAAATTAAAGAAGGCTCTATATGGTCTCAAGTAGGCTCCTAGAGCATGGTATGATCATCTTGATGGATATCTATGTCAAAAAGGGTTCAAGAAAGGTACTATTGATAGCAATCTTTATGTACAAATAGATAAAGATAATTTAAGAATTGTTGAGGTATATGTAGTTGATATAATATTTGGTAGAAATGATGATCGACTAAGTAAGAAATTTTTTACAAAGATGCAAAGTGAGTTCAAGATGTATTTACTTGGTGAGCTGACATACTTCTTAGGGCATCAAATATCTCAGCAAGAGAAAGGAATATTTATATGTCAAGCCAAGTACATCAAGGAAATGATCAAGAAACTCAAAATGGAAGATTGCAAACCCGTCCTTACTCAGATGGTAACAAGTTGAAAATTGAGCATAGACGACTCATCTAAGGATATGGATGAGAGGTTGTACAAATCTATGATTGGTAGTCTTATATATGTAACAGCCTCCCGGCCAGATGTTATGCAAGCAGTTGGACAAGTAGCAAGATTCCAAGCAGCACCAAAAGAATCACATATTATTTTCGTCAAAACAATTTTTCGGTATTTAAAGGGCACAAAATAATATGGATCGTGGTATCCCAAGGGTAATAATCTCATTATGCAAGCGTTTATAGATGCAGATTGGGCAGGAAGGGTTGATGATCATAAGAGTACCAATAGAGCAGCATTCTATCTAGGTGGTTGTCTCCATTAAGGGAATTTTGAGGTCTAAAATGGACCTCCTAAGGAAATTATAAAATAATAGTGGAAATAATAAAATAATATTTTATTACATCATCAAAATTTAGAGGGAAAAAAGAAAAAACTACTTTTTAAACTCCTATTTTCAACTTATCTCCCAAATTTAGTACTCAAATTTCGAACGAGAGTACTCATTGTATGAAAAAATTTAATTCCTCATCCAAGGAGTACCCATGTTGCATATTTTCAATGGATCTTGCTACACGAAAAATGAGAAATACATGAAAAACGTGATTGCAATCATGTTTTTTCATGTATTTCTAATTTTTCATGTAGCAATGTCCATCAAAAGTGTGCAACATGGGTACTCCTTGGATGCGGAATTAAAGTTTTCATCCGACGAGTGCTCCCACTCAAAATATGAGTAAAAACTTTGGGAGATAAGTTGAAAATACGAGTTGAAAAAATAGTTTTATTATTTTATTATTTTTTAATATTTTTACCCGTTTACTTAAAAAATGGTGGATCATCCCCCATGACTGACATCATCATCTTGAATCCTATTGGTTCTTATAAATTTTATTTTTTTGTACATTTTTCTTAGGAGGCCCATTTTAGACCTCAAAATTTCCCTAACAGTATCATGGTTGAGCAAAAAGTGAACCTCAATATCGTTATCTACAGTGGAAGCAGAATACATTGGAGCGACAACATATTGTCCTCAATTACTTTGGATAAAACAAACTTTGAAATATCTTCAAGTACAATTTAGTGAGACTATTCCCATATCCTGTGACAACCCTAGTGCCATCAACATCTCCAAGAATCCTTTCATGCATTCAAAAACAAAACACATTCCGATAAAATATCATTTTGTTAGAGAATAAGTCACTGAAAAGAATATCAAACTTGAGTATGTTGGTACAAAAGAACAAATCGTTGATATCTTCACTAAAACTTCACCTCGTGAAGCATTTGAATATCATCACCAGAAGCTTGCGATTCTCCCAAGTTCTCATTATATTTTCCTTATTCAGAAAATAAAGGGGGAGTCGAAGTGTGTACAGGTCCGTAGGATGGTTGAGTGTCAGGGGGAGTTGCCCTTTGCCATTGATGTCAAAGGGGGAGAGAATGCTTTAGGAAGAGGTTTCATGATCGCAAGGGGAGTATTTGTGTTGCCATCAATGCAAAACGGGGAGATTTTTTATCAGTGGTTGTCATTGATGTCAACCCAAGCAGCACCAGGGGCTATCTATATCTTGCATGGGAATTTTGACCTACCAAATTACTATATTCTGGTTCAAGAATATTTTTTATGGTTTCTTATTCTCGATATGTTTCCATTGATATATGGCACACCATGTAATTATTCATGGTTTGAGAGATATTCATGTTTGAAGTTTGTAACCCCAGTTAGTGGGCTAAAATCCCACGGGGTTGTGGCATGGGTCATTGAAAAGTTAATAATTAAAATTTTTTAAGCTCCTAAAATCCCTCCCATGTTCACTTGTTGAATACCCTCTCAACCTAAGCATTTATATAAATTGTGATCCTCATATCCTCCTCATGTAGGGATTTTGCTACTGAAAACAGGTCATCGTGGAATCTTTGCTATAAATTTGTTTCCACAAAGGTTAAGAAGCTGAAATTTTTATCAGGTGAAGCTAAAATCCTGAGGAAGCTCTTGTAAAAATTTTAGATCAGGGTGCAAAATATTTTTGGAGATATGATCTATGGAAGCCAGTGTTTTTGCAAGCTCCTAAACTTCATCTCAAAGAGGTGACCTTGGGAAAATCGTCATATCTCTCTCTCTGAGTATCAGATTGGAATTCTGTAAAATTTGGAGGATAGGTCATGGAATTTAGTTGCCATTGTATCAATTTAAGAGTTGAATGAATAAACAGTGACACATGTAACGTTGTACAAGTGCGCTCTACTAAACCAGTCCATAATTAGGTCATTGTGAGAGATTGACCATAAATTTCTCTTGAAGAATCCAAATTGGGTCAGACCTATGGAATTGGAAACAAGACTTAGAGGACTACAATAAGACCAAAACTCACATATTGGGGATTTGAAATAACGTATATACACCATATTCAATATCGAGCACCTAGAAGGAAAGAAAAAGGTAGATCATGTGTTTTTAAGGGCTGCAAAGGACCATAATTTCTAGGGAATCAAAGCAAAGCAATGTGAAACAGAGCTAAGCTCTAGGTAAGTATATTCTGTATATGCATCTTCATATATTAATTGCATTAGGTTCTTTGTATTCTAATTTCCTTTTTTTGTTTAGCACTGACATATGCTCTGCAGGAAGAGGTATGTTTTGATATTATCATGTCATGGGTCTTTCCTTGAAGAATTTTTTCAGGCATTATATATTCATCAAGATAAGAATCAATGAATTATATAATGTTCTAAAGAGTGAGAAAGGGTAGCATGACAAGAGAAAAAATCTAGGTGAAAAACAATAGCAATAAGTTCACCACATGAAGTCTTCACGAGGGCAACACTGCATACAGTCATTGTAAAGGTATCATTGTACTGAGTCATTGTAAAAGAATCGCTGTAAAAATTGTACAAGTGTCTATCTACCAAGAGTTGAAGAGGCCATGTTAGGATGTCTAGGAACATCATTAGGTGGTTCTGTCATAGTTGGGGTTATGGTCTAGTGTGTCTTCTTCTTCTACATCATTCTATATCATTGTAAAGTGGACCATTTTCCCTAGTACGCGAATCCATTCTTATTTTATTCTTCTATAGGGTGGTAGGGTGATACTAGGCTCGTGCATGAAGTCACTAATAGGTTCAAGCCTATGAAACATTTAGGTGGTAGGGTGGTTCTAGGGTGAGTTTTAGCTCATTGGGTGTTGGGGCATCTGTTCAGTTGACTACTAAAGAATCTCGGATATTGGAGCATCCATTCAGTGGGAGCTGGAGAAGAATGCTTTTCTAGATTCTAGGAAATTGGAGATTTATTTTCAATTGGAGTTGAATATTAATTAATTATTAGAAAATCATTCATGTGGTTTTTGTCCTAGATAGGGTTTCCACCTTAGAAACCGTGTGCATTTGTGTTCCTTTTGTTTATTGCTATCATTGTACAAACACCCATAATAATTGAAGATTAACTAATGCTATGAAAGATTAATAATAATACTAATTGAAAGGAATACTAATTCACCCCCCCTCTTAGTATTTCCAACATGTATGACATGCTTTGACCTGGATAAGAGCTTCCTAGTGGATGGGGATAATTGTAAGAGGTAATGGTCCCACCCTGGGGTTGACCATAATTCATCAAAGGTAGATCATATGGTTATGGGTGAGGGTGTAAAATAGATCCAATGATACCCTAAGTAGCATGATATGCCCTCGGTGCATTAACAACATTGGGTCGAGGAAGATCGGGGAGAATGGTATAAACATAGCTTGATTGAGCATAGATCAAGTCATATTTTAAAGCTACTAGGAGTGCATATTCCTCTAAATGAGGGAATTGTGATGTGACATATTTACATATGGAGGGAAAAAATTATCCAAGGAACCAATCCATATAAACACAGGCTTCCTTCTGCATTATTCTTAGACATGGTTAGATAGGCGAGTGGTGTAAGTTTCACTGAAAGAAGTCAAGAGTTTGGTACTAGTGTCATAACGGAAAGGTAACTGGAAATATGATAGAAAAGCTTCGACGAGAGTCACAAAAGTGGAATGAGTGGCATGCGTTTGGTTGAAATACCACTTAGTTGCAACTTTAGTAAGCGTGTTCTAGAATAAATGAAGACTAATGGAGTCTTCAATGATGGAATTAGAGGAATACAACATGTGAAATGAGCAAACATGATTAGTGGGATCTTCTCTAGGATTTCCTTCAAACTTAGGTATGTATGAAGGAAGTTTAGTAGGCATAACTAAAAAAATTGGGTTATGGAGAAGAGGATTGTTGATTAACTAATTAAAATCAAGGAGATTCAAACTAGGCATGAAGGGTAGCATTGGGGTTGGAGTGACCTTACGGGTTGAGGTTCCACTGGTGGTATTAACCGAGTTAGGACCTGAGTTACCACCTTGGCTTCCCGCACCTGCATTGGTGCCTAACATGGTGGTTGTACGAGGTTAGGAAGACATAGAATCAAAGGAATAAATGGATGAATCAATATAATCAGAGTAAGAAGGACTCGATGGAGGACTGGGAGGATTAACTTGAACTCAATGGAGAGGATTAATACATCGTAATGGGAACTAAGGTCGAAGGACTTGAATTTTCCACAAAAAACTCCTAGGGGACACAATGATGTTAAGACAAAAATGACAATAAAGGAATAAAGGATGACAGGATAAAGAGTGACAAAAAACAAGAAAGCACCTAGTGCAGGTGTGCCAATTGTAAATTAACTATGTATTGATACTACTCTAATACAAAAAACATGTCCTATATAATAAAATGACCTCTAGCAAATAGGCGATCTAAATCCTCAAACAATCATAAATATATTTTTTTATATGGCCTTCCAAAGAAATTCTTACTTGAAGAAATATCATCCCTGTAAGAAGAGATATCCAGAGAAAGGTGGGGTAGAGAATCAACTGCTTCCCTCAGCCAGTTCTATAAGGTTTTTTTTCCTAATATTGGTCACTATGGGTACCTTCGTCCCACAGGGGTGTTTGAGTTGAGATTCTTGGTGATTAGCCAATGCATGAGGTCGAGTCTTGAGCTTCTTGGTGATAAGCCAATGCACATAATTCCCTACCACGGGTTGGGTAGCCTCAAGGAGAATTTCTCACACGATGATCTAGCCTAACCCCCTCTTAATATGATTTCTGACGCACTTTGGCTTTGGTCTGTGGGATGGTGAAGGATTTTAAGATTCCTACGAAGTCAAATTCTATGTCCCAATGTAAATGATCGATTAAATGTGTTATTGTAATCCTATCCCATCGATCCTACACCTAAATACATATATTGTTTGGCCCTGATGCCCAAGTGGGCTTAATATACGTGGATTATATTATTAAATGTGGTGTGTTTCAAGTCTTGGCTTAGAGGTGTTAAGCAAGCTCAAATTTTCTCAGAGTATGAAAATGTTTGAAAAAGTGTATTTAACAGGTGGGCTAATTGAGCATATTTGATGATGCCATATGTTACTGAAAAAAATGTTGAAATACTTTAAATAAGGCTATTAAATGTTATTAAAATAAACAACCAATTAAGAACAAACCCCACCCAAAGCTCTCAAAAAAATAAACAAGGAGAGGTAAACAAGCTACTCAAAAACACACAAAAGGCCTAAAATATCTAATACCAAAGGGCCTGGGATCTAAAGGCTCTAAGATGCTAAAAATCGTGTAGAAAAATAATAATTATCAAAGGTGAAATATGATGCAAAGGATAGGCAAGAAGCTAAAAAAACTAGGACACTCAAGGGGATCCTAAGGTGGAATGCAAGCGAAAACTCAATTTGGAGTTAAAATGGTAAAATAACCTATCATAAAGGGTTAAAATAAAGTGGATCAGAACCTAAAAACTAGTGGCTAAAAATGTTGAAACCCAAGTCTCCTCACTTAGTGAATCTCTTCCTAAAAAGGTGGGGGTTTACTACAAACCCTAGGGGTATTTTTTCTTCCTCAAAGAGAAAAAATAAGAGTATCCAAGCCTAAGGGATATTGAAACAGAGGTAAAAAAAACATTCCCAATACAGAGACAACACTCTTAGTAATGCTGGGAAAAATTTGAAAAATTTTCGGAAAATTTTCAAAACATGGGTATCGAACTAAAACAAGTCAAAAACACAATTTTTGGGCCAAATAGTTTTCTCTAGAGCTCAAAGCATGGATATGGGGATGAAAAGTGCATTTTGATATTGGGACTCTCCGTCAATATATCTCGCACAATTGTTGTCGTCTCCTACTTGGATGATACTTGTGACCTGTGGAAAAAACCAGAAAACCACCAGATCTGAAAATTTAACATAAAGATAGAGAAAAAGCTATAGATAGAAATGAGAGGCTAAAAATAACCACAAAAATCCTTAAATCACTAAAGTAAAAGTCACCCAGGAAACTAAATTTTTACACCAGTGGAGTTTCCATTTGTTAGTATGAAATTTCTTGGAAGGTGTACCAAAAATATCCCACTTAAATCACATGTTCTTTTTTTTTTTTTTTTTTTTTTGTAAATAAGACTAATTATATTAAGAAATAATATAGTACAAAATGAGGTTACACTAAAGAGAAGTTAGAAAGTGGGGAAGCCGGAAAGATAAACTATCAACCTCAGTCCCATTAAGTAACTAGGAAATAAGCAAAAGGGACCAAGAAGTGTAATAAGGAAAAAAAAAAGGAGATAGACACTGCAATCTACCCAGAATGGGTTGAATCCTCCATACACCATTTTTTTCCTTTATTTTTGTTAACTTTGACCTAGCCAGCCTAGTGTGGATGAGCTAGAACCACTTGAAGGTTGTTGTTGACTATGGGGAGAATCTCCTTATCTGAATCAAAGGAGGAGGACTCATGATTTCATTTCTGTGTATTCGAAGAAAAAGTGGGTCCCTCAGGGCTAGCCGAGGGCATATCATTCATCTAATTTGAAGCCTCCACTTCTACTTTAGTCTCCTCCTCATGCAAGCTGAAGGAGTCAATTTCAGCCTTGGGGGGCGAATCACATGGTTTCTAGCTTTTATATTTTGATTTGTGATTGTGTTTCTTCTTTTGGGCAAGGAACATGGTGCAAGAGTTTTTAAGGTTCCCTGTTTTATGGTAGTGGTGGCAATGGAAGGTAGTGTTCTCATAGTCTAGGGTTTGTGTCCACAGGAAATCACCAATTTTGAAATTGATTTGATCTGTCAGACCTTTACTTATGTCTATTTCAGAACATATTCTTCCATAGGTGTATATTCCTTTCTCTCCCCTAGTGGGATCCATTCACTTAAAACACATGTCACTAGTGACCCAAATAGCAATTGTGACTGCTTATACTTCAGATATGCAATAAAAATATGAGAAAAACCTATAGAATATATATATATATATATATATATATATATATATATATATATATATATATATATATATATATATATATATATATATATATATATATATATATATATATATATATATATATATATATATATATATATATATATATATATATATATATATATATATATATATATATATATATGCGATCTAAGATGATCAACAACAAAACAAATCTGATGTAGTAACCCAATCATGGAAAAACAATTGAAAGAATGAATCTTTTATTAATAGCACCCAACGAAGGATATTTACAAAATGGTCATAAATCCCCTTCCGTGGGATGGGTCCTTTGATGTCCTTGATGCTTTAGTATTCAAAACTTCCTCTCTCAATGTGTAAAAACCTAAACAATGTGTATATTTCTAGTGGGAGCTCAAAAGTATGGAGACAATAATGGTGGTGATGATAGTGATCATGGTAAAAAATAAATGAAAAACCCTCTTATTTATAACAAATTATTGGGTTGACATCGAAAATGGAGAATAATAAAATATTATTGACCAAAATCTAGATATAACCATTAGGAACACTTTATTATATTTTTGGAGAGGGAAAAGATATTAAAAATGATCAAATATCTTTATTTATAAATAATTAACATATAAAATGATTTATTAATTTTTTGTGAATAATAAGAAAGGTGTGAAAATGAAAAAATTATTAAATAATGATTTGATACTTATTCAAAGAATGAAGTTAAGGAAAATAAATAAATAGTGATTTGTTTAATTATTCTTAGGTGATTTAGTCAAATGTGACAAGGAATAATTATGAAACAATGATTTAATAATTATTCTTAGAGAAAATTAAATAAATAATGGTTTATTTAATTATTATCATGAGTTTTAATTAGAAATAACTTAATACAAGTGGTTTATTAAATTATTTCCTATAGTGAAAGTGATTTTACTATGGTATTAGAATGGGCAATCTCCTGCCCTGCTCAAGTGTGAGCCACTTGCTCTTGTGGCCTATGTAAACCTGCAAGCCCTAGGCATTTTTAAGCATATCAGTTCTGCCTCTATTTAGCGTCTTTACACGCTGACATATATGCTCTAGTTTTAATGCCCCCACTTGCCTTTCTAAAATGCTGCCCTATTTTTGGCTACAGATTGTCACCTTTTTCCTCTACATATTTCAGAACTGTCACAATCCCACTGCAAAATCTACACATTATTGTCCCCTCTCACTATCAAGGAAATAAGTCTGCCTTGTAACTACCACATATTATTGTCATTTCTGCTTTTAAAATTACATAGAAGTTGGGTAGTCACTGCTATGTGGCCACCTCGAGCTCTGTCACTCACGACCCTCCTCCGTGACCTTCTCCTGGCCTCAGGTCTTGCTCCCTCACACTCCATTCAGTCCACTTTTTGTGCCTCGGCCCCTCCACCTTTTTCACCTCGACTCGTATTTTGGATTCTCATCCCTGTCACCTTGCATATTGAATACCGGTTACCACTTAACACTGCTCCTCGAATCCAATTTACCACCGCTCATGACTCCGTGAATGTTGTGGATTACCACACTCTACTCCCTTCGTGGCCCTCAAAACCACCGACTCCACACACCGTATCTCCCTCCTATATTCCTTGTGCATTATTTCCCTCGTATACCCTCATTATGATATACCTGTGTTAATCCATTTTTTGCATAAACCCAAATTTTATAATTCCACTCCCCCATATAAGTTGTGGGAGTGCGTAGAGTGAGCAGGGAGGAGTGTGGTGCTGTACCAACTTTCCTCCACTTCAGCGGTCTCAAGACTGTCCCTATCCCTAAGCTTCATATTTTCTATGTGTTTGGAGGAGTGAGAATTTGCGACGAGTTCAATACCTACGTTAAATCATTTTTGAAGAGTTTCCTTGACTGGTGTGCATGTCGTTGATCCATGTTGTGATCCATGAAGACTGTGCTCCATGTCATGATCTAATATGTGTTTAAAGGTGAAATGATTGTGTGTTGGCTACCTTGAAATAACTTTGTTGGCTATGTTGTAATGAATATGAGACGTGTGTTTGGATCTCTTCGTTATTGGTATGTACAACCTTGTGTTGGTTCATAGACTATTGAAAGGTCGTGAAGTACTGTGCGTTGGTTTCGTGTCTTAAATAGTTTTAAAGATCTACATATTTTCATGTATGAAAGGTCATAAGGCATGTGCATTGAGTTTTTTAAAAGACCGTGCATGAGTATGTATGGTATTGAATTATGAAAAGTGTGTATGGTATGACATGAAAAGCATGGATTCTTTTAAAAAAAAAAAAACTTCGAAATCTCATTGTGAAAATGACCAAACTTGATGAAGTAATGGAGTTTTTGAACACTCTGATACTTTCCACCATTGATAATACAATGAATTTCAGCAAAACCTCTCTCTCTCAAATTCGAAATTGTTTGCAACATGCACAAGAAAATATCGAGTTTTTACAACTCGAATCACAATTCCAGCAAGAAGAGCTACAACATAATAGACATCATTCTGAACCTGTTTCTGTTCAGAAAATTGAAACAAACTCCCATAAGCAGTAAGAAAATAATGTTGCAGTCGATTCATAGTCAGTACCTAGTTCAAGAGAAAATTTGCATATAGGTGTTGAAAGTCAGCATGTGCTTCCCAAGCCCATCATCAGACCTTGGGAAGAGCTTGTCCACAACAAGCACAGAACTGGTCTTAGATATGACAAGGAATTATCCTTTCATATTTCAGACTACTCCAATCCCATTCAATTTCAGAGTGCCGGATTTCTTCATGACAGTTCACATTCAACTGTTCCATATCCTTCTCCTTTTCCACAACAGCAACAACAAATTGTAAAATGGAAACACTATGATCGAGTTAGCCATATGAAAGATCATTGTTTCGATCTTCACCCATGCAAGCACTGCGGTTGACACACCCATTATTCACACAAATGCTTAAAAAACAAGCCTCCTGCAAGAAAAAATATTCATCTTGGATGGATCGCTTCTCAGTAATGGGAATCGACAGCCAAGAAGATGTTTAAGTCACATGTCAAAACTTGTTCTAAAATATTGAGCAAACTTGCAATTGAGTTTTTGCCATCATCTCACCTTGTACCTGAAAAGGGGGGAAATGGTGGTCATATACAAGCTTCGAAGCCACATCAAGCGAGCCTGAGCTACAACTTGTCATTCTAGATTTAGAGTACCTGAGCCACAATCCTTCATTCTAGATTCAAAGTTGCAACCATAGACACAACAGTTCAAGCGAGCCTAAGCCACAAATTTTCATTCTAGATTCAGATTTGTAGCCAGAAGCACGGATTTCCTTGAGCATTCGTTTGGTTGGTGGACATCCTTAAACCACCTATGCGAGGTTGATATTCTTCCTCATCAAAGAATTCATAGCACTTCCTCTAGTAGAATACTTCATCTTCTTGCTAGTTTTGGTAGAGTTCCAGGAAATGCATCAAGAATTCCAGTGTTGGTGGTCATCCTTAAACCATCATAGGTTGTAGACCTCCCTTCTTCTAGGTTGAAGGTCTCCCTCTTCAAATATGAGGGACACTTCCTCTAGTAGAAGCCCTCATCTTCTTGCCATATTTGGAAGAGTTCCGGGAACTACGCTAAGCATTCCAGTGTTGGTGGTCATCCTTAAACCACCTTTTTATGCCAAAATTTTAGAGAGCTGATTCAACCTAATACTGCCATGCATACTTTATAGATTTGTATTGCAACTCTCTTCTTGGACTCACACATACCCCTTCGGATTAAGGTGGGGAATGTTGGACACATAATCCTCTATGGGTAGGTGTGGAAGCTGAATGGACAAAAGGAGTCCAAGTGACATTGGAATGTGGAATCCAAGAGTCACGCCATTGTATTTTAAATGTACATCTATGGCGAATAATAAGATAACTCATGCTTATCCTATCTTTCTATGTGTGTGTTATCCATTTACCATGCATGTGTTTAAGAGTAAAATTAAAATTACATGGTGTATTTCGATCCACCTAGTTAGAAATGAATAAGTGATCATTTTTTGGTGATAACAAACAAAACCTTGGAATAAATTATGACTACGATAGCTTGAATGCATACAAAATATTAGTCAGAAAAGATTCATGAGGCATTATGGGGATATATAATCGCTTAGAAAAATACAACAGGTTTCACTTCTTATCAACTGGTATATGGTAAGCAAGTATTATTCCCTAATGAGATTCAAATTCATACTTACAAATTAGCAGTTGAGTTAGGGGTGGATGTAAATGAAGCACAAAAAGAAAGTGTAAATCAACTGAATCAATTAGATGAGCTCAGAAAAGAAACACTACAACATACTTTTTTGATTCAACAATAAAAAGCAACCTGACATGATAAATTCATCAAGAAGAAACAATTCAAAGTAGGTGACTGGGCCTTACTATTTGATTCAAAATTCAAATAATTTCAAGCCAAATTTACAACTCATTAGCTTGGTTCATATGAAATTGAAGAAATTTATGAGAATGGCTTAGTAAAAATGAAGACTCTCCTTTTTGGTTAATGGACATAGGCTAAATATCTATAACAAGCCTATAAACAAAGAATAGTTTTTGTAGCATATTTCACAACAAAATGAGATGGAGTTTCTAGGAAAACATATTTTTGTGTCTACCCTGCCTCCTTATTGAAAACCAGGGAATTGGCACAATGTTGGGAAAAATACTGAGAGGGGGGGGGGGGGGGGGTGAGTCAGTATTTAGGGCATACTCAAATATTTTTACTTTTTCTTTCTCTAAAACCCATACGCTACTTACCTGAGCCCAACTCGCGTATACACGTGGATATCCTTCATAAAACTCTTATGCATTTATTTCTTTACTTAGATCTATGCATCATTCATTCATTAGATGATTAGTTAGCAGTAAGCATGTGCATTAATAATAGAATAAACCATCACACATAAGAAACACACATGAACACCAGGATTTAAGGTGGAAACCCAAGTCGGGAGAAAACCACCGCTATCGTCGTCTCTGTCTTCAATATTTTTATTATAAAGAAAACATCTTACAACCATGTACTGGCGCAGACTCATACCAGCACGCAGACACCCACCTGCAGAAGGCTACAACCTTCTCTCGTTTACCAGCCTCTCCTGGAAGGGAGCTACAACCCACTCTCTCGTTTACCAGCTACCACTGGAAGGGAGCTACAACCCCCTCACTGAAGGCTTCGACCCTCAGCACCACCATGGACCACGTTTCATCAATTTTCATACTGGATCCAACAACTTCCATACAACACATCTTGTAGGCCACTTTTCATCATATTTTCAGACTGGACCCACTCCACACATTTAAGCTCAACATTCATCAAACTGAAACTTATAACCCCATCAATTCATTCATTGAATCATCAACCAATCAACCAACAACTTGATCTTCAATTAACATAATGAGCAGCATATTCATCATTAAAACAACCCAGTTCTTTATGAATACATCATTGACAGATAGCAGTAAAACAACAGAACAGATTAGATATTTCATACCACATATTTCAGTAAAACCCTAGATTCCATACGCACTTTTACTTCACTGAACCTGCGTATGTACGTGCTTTCATATAGACCAACCCGCGTATACTTCATTGCATTCTTCAGAAAATCCTTTCTGCCCATACGCGCTTTTCCTTAAGCAGACCCGCGTATACACGCGCTTTTGCTGAAGCGAACCTGCGTATACATCTGTAACTTTTCAGGACTGTGCAGCTCTTCAAATCAAATAAACAACTCATATTTCATCCCTTACTTCAGAAAGTATTTCGCCTCATCTCAGATCTAAACAATCCATAATTAGATCTAGAAAATACATATACATTTCAGATCTAGAGATCCCTCTTCATCATTTTCTTCATAGGTGCATCATAGATTCAGATCTATCAATCAAGAACATATTTCATCCATGCAGATATTCCTTAGAGAGATTTATTCATTCACAACCCTTACTCATGCACCCCCTTGCACTATGGTCTTCTTCTCCTTAAATAGATTTGGTCTTTATCAATACCATGAGCCAAAACCACACAACTTCCGATGGTATTCCTGGACGGGATCAAATAGATAATCCAACACTCAATACAATGGGTCAATACCATGGTAATGCCCATAGGTATCATAATTTTTATAGCGCAAAAGGCATACGTGACTTTGAGCGTGCGTATTCACGTGTATACGCAACTTTGCCTCATAAAAACTGCGTATATGCTAACCCTGAATGTATACGCGAGTGTCCTTCACAAAAGTAGAGTATATATGCGAGTTACCTTCACAAAAGTAGCGTATACATTTTGACATATTATATTTATCATTTTTCTGGCACTTACTGGAAATTTTTTCTCTGTCACATCTGAACTGATCTATAGATACATAATTCTTACATCTTTAGCACATAGGTTGCTTATCATACACATAGGTTGCTTATCATAGGAAACTCATCAAGTAGGTTTCCATCAAGGACAACTTCATTAAGTAGATTTCCATTATCTTCATCAAGTGGGTTGCCATCAAGGACAACACTCTGCATCATATTGCCAACAATCTCCCCCTTTGGACTTGATGGCAACCACGATCGTGTTTGATCACAACAGATAGATACATTAAGCATAATGATATTCTCCCCCTATTCAAACACCATGTCACTCTCCCCCTTTGACATCAAGGGCAAAGGGCAGATCAAAAACCAACACAAGGTTTTTCTGCTCATGTAGAAAGAAGAGTGTTGTAGATCTGATGTGCACTGAAGTTACCATGCTCCCCCCTGAGTTCATGCTGAATGTTCAAACATATTTTTCAATGAAGTACATGACTCTATGACCTTTCCTATCACCAAGGACTCATACTTACATCAATGATCCAACCAAGTGGATCTACATAAGAGACTCAAGTACCCAACCAAGTGGGTTTACACATTTTGACTCAACTTCCCAACCAAGTGGGTTTACACATTTTGACTCAACTACCCAACCAAGTGGGTTTATAAAATGAAAAATTCCTTACATGACTGAATATTACAATTTTACATCATAGATCTCATCATGACCTTTTCATCAAATTACAAATATGACCTTTTATGACCACTACCAAGAAGACCTCAAAAGAGATCATGTTTCAGAACCATCATAATGCCAACAATGCATTATACTCAGCAAGTCTAATGCTCCCCCTGAAAAATGTACATCCAAGCATCTTTTCCACATGAACAAGGCTCCTCCTTAGCTTGTGCATCCTGAAAAATTTCAACAACAAGTCATCAACAACAATCTCTGCATGATCTGTCCTTATCTCTGAATCATAAGACTTCTATCTCATCCATGTGTGAAAGCAAGGAATACTCTTCAGCAAAAAGCAAACAAGGCTCATTCATATTCTCATCATAAGAAGCCATGTATCATTTCATCATCATTTAGAACTAAATAATAAGTAGATACAGTGCCAATAATACAATTATTAATATTCAGACTGATGCTCCCCCTGAACCTGTGCTCCTGATCTTCAACTGTCATACAAATTTTCTTGTCACAAGTGCATACGCGACTGTCTCCACTGTAACTCACGTGTATACACAGATTTAGTTCACTGAACCCGCTTATGGTAAGTGAAACATTGAAAGCTTCACATTCCTTCATCTTCCCCTGAAGTTGTACCACCTGTACCTGTTTTCTTCACATCAGATGCTCTGTCAGAAATAAATATAACCAGAATAATGAGAATCATCATACATTGCTCCCCCTGTGATGATACATTACTAATCTCTATAATGTATCTCACATCATTCATGCAGTCATTATGAGAAATAAGCTTTAGAAGCGGATGACTGTAGTAGGGTAAATATTCCCTACGTTTCTGACCAGTCTTCCTTCCTTTTCCAGCTTTGCTTGAAGTTTCTTATTGTGTGCTGGAAATTGTTCAATTTCTCAGATCTGTTCATCCTGCATTCTTTTTCTACATGTCCATACTTGTTATAGGCATAACATCTTGCATGACCAGAAAAGTAAGCATATGGATCATAATGTGTTTTTCTATACTTTTTTCTATTGCAATCAACTGCTTTATGACCATACTTGTTGCATGAAAAACAATATCCCTTAAAGAACCTAGAGTACTTTTCTGTATAGAATCTGTTTGTTTGTGACTAAAACAATCTGCTTCTGCAATTTGCTGCAACATGCCCATAATTATGATATTTAAATCATTCAACATTATTGATCAAAGGAGGGAATGATTTATTTTGAGAGTTCATGATTGTCGGTTGACCTTTTGCTTCTTTCAACACTTTAGGCTTTGCATTGATATCCTTTGAATCTTTAGCACTTCCTTGTGAACTAGATTCTCCTTTAACAGTTTCATGAAAACCAAGACCAAGTTTAACAGAAGGAGACCTTTGACTACTAATAATATTGTCTAGAATCTTAGTACTATCTTGAAACCTCAAGAGTTTATCCTTTTCTTATAATTTACCTTTGAGAATGTTTACCTCAACCTCCAATTTTTTGCATTGCTTCATCATGCTTTCTTCAACCCTTTTTCCTTCTTCTACTTGATCATTCAAATTTAAGATCTCTTCTTTCAACCCATTTTCTTGCTCTTCAAAGATTTGTAAAAGTTCTTCATTCTTCTTATTTTATTTTTCCAGATCTGTTTTGAGCGAGATGATTTCTGCTTCACGTCCTTCCTTTTCAAATGATTGTAGAAGTTCTTCATTATTCTTATTTGATTCTTCAAGGTCTGCTTTCAGAGATATGATTTCTGCTTCAAGTCCTTCACTGTGATTGGTTACTTTGTCCTGCAGTCTTTGATACATTTCTATCTGTCCCTTCATTGTTTCTATCTGTTCATTAAATCTAGAGATCACATCCTTGAGAATAGATTCCCTCCTTTTAAATTGATCCCAAAAATTACTTTCATCATTGATCTTGAGATTTGCTTCTAGACTTATACTGTTACTTTCACTATCTTCATCATTGCATGCACAAGTGAGTGGATTACAAGAACAACAATCAATACATGTTTCCTCTTCTTCATTTTCTGCTGCACATGTTTTCTAAGATATCTTCTTTTCTTGAGTAGCCTTCTTCTTTTGCTTCTTTTCCATGAGCACTAGCAGATCTTGGTCAGAATCTTCTTCATCTTCACTTGACATTTCATTATTATCTTCATTTGCATAATAACTCTTTCCCTTTTCAAATTTTTTATAAGGACATTTAGCAGCATAATGACCCAATCTTCCACGATCAAAACATTTGAAGGGAAGCTTACCTCTGAATCTTCCAGTACCTGGTTGGAGTCTTCTCACAAAATTTTCTTCTTCTTCTTCTGATATATAACTTGATTCCTTGACAACTTCCTTTTCTTTTCCTTTTGCACATGCCTTAAAGGCATCTTCTTTGATTTGAGAGGGACCTCCTTGTCTCATTTCATAAGCAGTCAAAATACCATGTAGTTGAACAATAGTAAGAGTTTGCAGATCTTGCCTTTCTTCAATAGTTGATACTTTTGACTCAAATTTTGAAGTTAAAGATATTAAGACTTTTTCCACCAGAGTAGTATCGGGTATGGTTTCACCCAAACTTCTCATACGATTTACAATATCATCTAGACGTAAAAAGAAACTGGCAATACTCTCATCACTAAGCATCCTGAAATTTTCATATTCAATTCTGAGAGTTTGGAGTTTTTCACTTTTTACCTTTGTATCTCCTTCATAGCTCAGAATGATTTTGTCCCATATTTCTTTTGCTGAATTTAGCTACATCACTTTAGCAAATTATGGTTCAGACAGGCTTCCTAATAGGACATTGACAGCTTTGGCATTGATTTCATATTTCTTACTTTCTGCTGCATCAATAGGAATACTTGCCGGATACTGATAACCTCCTTCCACGATTTCCCATACTTCTGCACCAAGACTTTGCAGATATGCTTTTGTTCATATCTTCTAGAATAACAGATTATTTCCATTGAATAGAGGTGGCCTTATATACATTAACCCTTCATGACTTCCCATTTCGACGGATCTCCTTCAAGTGATCAAGCTTCTGCAGAAGGACCGGCTTTGATACCAATTGTTGGGAAAAATATTGAGAGGGGGGGGGGGTGTAACCGCATTTAGGGCATACTCAAATATTTTTACTTTTTCTTTCTCTAAAACCCATATGCTACTTTAATGAGCCCAACTCATGTATACACGCAGATATCCTTCATAAAACTCGCGTATACATAGAGATCTTATTATGCATTTATTTCTTTACTTAGATCTATGCATCATTCATTCATCAGATGATTAGTTACCAGTAAGCATGTGCAGTAATAACAGAATAAACCATCACACACAAGCAACACACATGAACACCAGGATTTAAGGTGGAAACCCAAGTCGGGAGAAAACCACCGCTGTCGTTGTCTCAGCCTTCAATATTTTATTATAAAGAAAACATCTTACAACCATGTACTGGTGCAGACTCATACCAGCACGCAGGCACCCACCTGCAGAAGGCTACAACCTTCTCTCGTTTACCAGCCTCACCTGGAAGGGAGCTACGACCCCCTGCTCTCGTTTACCAGCCTCACCTGGAAGGGAGCTACAACCCCATGACTGAAGGCTACAACCCTCAGCACCACCTTGGACCACGTTTCATCAATTTTCACACTGGATCCAACAGCCTTCCATACTTCATATCTTGGTAGTGGGCCATGTAGGCCACTTTTCATTAGATTTTTAGACTGGACCCACTCCACACATTTAAGCTCAACATTCATCAAACTGAAACTTATAACCCCATCAATTCATTCATTGAATCATCAACCAATCAACCAACAACTTGATCTTCAATTAACATAATCAGCAGCATATTCATCATACATCATTGACAGATAGCAGTAAAACAGCAGAACAGATCAGATATTTCATACCACATACTTCAGTAAAACCCTATATTCCATATGTACTTTTACTTCACTGAACCTGCGTATGCACACGCTTTCATATAGACCAACCCGCTTATACTTCAGTGCATTCTTCAGAAAATCCTTTCTGCCCATACGCGCTTTTCGTTAAGCAGACCCGCGTATACACGCACTTTTGCTGAAGCAAACCTGCGTATACATCTGTAACTTTTCAGGACTGTGCAGCTCTTCAGATCAGATAAAAAATTTCAGATTTCATCCTTACTTCAGAAAGTATTTCGCCTCATCTCAGATCTAAACAATCCATAATCAGATCTAGAAAATACATATACATTTCAGATCTAGAGATCCCTCTTCATCATTTTCTTCATAGGTGCATCATAGATTTAGATCTATCAATCAAGAACAGAGTTCATCCATGCAGATATTCCTTAGAGATATTTATTCATTCACAACCCTTACTCATGCACACCCTTGCACTATGGTTTTCTTCTCATTAAATAGATTTGGTCTTTATCAATACCATGAGCCAAAACCACACAACTTCCGATGGTATTCCTAGACGGGATCAACAGATAATCCAACACTCGTCACAATGGGTCAATACCATGGTAATTTCTTAGGCATCATATTTTTAGTGCCGCAAAAGGCATGTTTTACTTTGAGCTGCAGTATCGCCAGAGCATAAATCTGTTTCATAAAACTACGAGGAAAATAACCCTGAATGTATACGCGGGTTCCCTTCACAAAAGTAGAGTATATACGCGGGTTGCCTTCAAAAAAGTAGCGTATACATTGTGAAATATTATATTTATCATTTTTCTGGCACTTACTGGAAATGTTTTCTCTGTCACATCTGAGCTGATCTGTAGATACATCATTCTTACATCTTTAGCACATAGGTTGCTTATCATAGGCAACTCATCAAGTAGGTTTCCATCAAGGACAACTTCATTAAGAATATTGCCATTATCTTCATCAAGTGGGTTGTGATCAAGGACAACACTCTGCATCATATTTCCAACAGAAGCTGGAAAGCTACTTGCAAACCTATGATTCTGGGTAGCAGGAGGCTTGGCTGCGTTGGCTACTCTTGAAAGAGTTTGGCCATAATCCTCTTTCTAATGGTATGTGGTAGGATACTTGCATCATTGGGTAGAAAGGAGTATGGAAACATTGTGTTGATATTACATTCTTCATATCAATCACCATGTTTTCACCACATGATTTGTATGATGGAGGTATGGGGAGGCAACAAAAGCTTTTATTTCTTTGGTTGTTCTTGGGAGAGAAAGGGAATATTTTCTCTCACACTTTGCATGATGTTGCAGGAGTAGGAGATGGCACTATCATGGTGCAAAGGGGCTACTCCTTGGCCTTATATGATCAAGAGGTACTTCCACTTTGGGAGGAACTTATTATGTGTAGCAGCATTATGGGAGATGCCTTTGAAAATGAGCATGTCAAACAATGGAGCTATGAGTTGACAAGAGCCAATTTTTCATAGGACAACAACGCTATCACTTGGGAGCTTTGGGTTATTGATGGAGTGTCCCTAGGATCACTTCACACTTGATGCACTTGGTGGACAAGGAGGAGGTGAGAATGATGAAGTAGTGGATGGAAACATATATTACATTGATATGATCTTCTTAACTTGGATTTCCAAGCATAAGAAGGGTGATCTTCATGCAGCATATGGTTCATTCCTCTTCATGGGAGTGTGTCATACAACTATGGAGGATTTATTCATATAAATTTGCGTCATCTTACTCTCAACACATGGTAAGAATATTTTTTTTTCATCCATTGATTTTCTAACACAATATTTGTATACTCTTACCATTCCTATTTAGTGCATTGATCCACAAGAGGGAAAGATTTTCATTGAGCTCCATGGTCAACATTGGGCCAAATTGTATGATGGAGACAACCATATTTTATATGGCCTTAGGCAAGTGCTTTATCCTTTCATTTATGTAAAGCTTATGTACCCAACCATTCATTATTCATTGGTAGACATGATGACATACATAATTAACCATGTATCAAGAAACAACTTGCCATGTAATTTTCTGAAGCAGCAGTTTGGAAAACTGCACTGTAACTACATGGGAAATTGTTAGTACTTTCTTGCAAGACATGAAACCTTCAGTATTCCCCTCATTTTGATGTTGATCATGATTTAATTTGCTTATATTGTTCTTATTTCTATTGATATCATGATTGGGAGAGAGACACATGGGTTGGATGTGTCCTTTTGGGAAGAGGATTCCCACATTTTCTGCATTGCATGTTCTAATGGGAGCATGGGAGGAGAAATGGCCACCACAAATAAACACTTGTTTCTTTTTGAGGTGGACCATGTGATTTATGAGATGCCATATGGTGATTATTTCCTATCCATCACATATGGAATGATTTGGGCCAGCTTGATTCACAACGTTGGAGAGGAGATCTTTGGAGATCTAGTCTTCATCTTGCCACTTAAGGGAAATTGTATTGCAGCCCAAGATCAACATATTCTCTACACTTATCATAAGTGGAGAGGAATATAGTGTGGGGTAGGCTACTTTGTCTATCATGTTCATATTTTCAGCCCACCTACTTTGCAGGAGCTCAAAGTGGAGGAACATTTTCAGGATTTTCCATGTTGGGAGGTGACTCATTTTGTATGGATGATTGCTTGGGGATGGAGGATCCACATGGGAAGGATGTTTCCAAATACATTTCAGACTCGATGCCTTGAGAGGACCTCTAGATAGCACCTTATTTCCTCCTTGATTACTTTACTTATTCATGATGATAGCCATTTGACTAGCTTGCATGCTTGGGAGGGGAAATTTGGAGATTCATTGATGAGACAACATCTCATTCCTTGGAGGAGTACATCATATGTGGATGCTACAGTAGGAGGAAGGGAGGCTATTCAATTTTATCCTTTCAATTTCTTGAGGACAAGCAACATTTGGGAGGGGAGGACTGTAATATTCCAAAATTTGCATGCATCAAATTGGAATATTAAATTTTGCTGATTTCACTTAGGAGATGAATAAATGGGTAAGGAAGCCCATGCATAGTAAAAATATAAATAAAATCCCTCATAATGTGAAAATGGATCAACATAAAGGCTGGATTTCACACCTTCATGTGTGAACAGGAAATTTTTCATGTGGACAAGGTCTAGTTTGACCAAGTCAACAGTGTTGGGATAGGAGATGGAGAGCATCTTGTGAGACAATGCAGAGATAGTGGGAGGAAGATTCCTTGGTGGAGGAAACCCTAATTGAGTGGGGCCCAAGGAAATAAGGCTCACACATGTATAAAAGGATGGAAAGGCAGCCATAGCAAGACATCTTTGGAATGATATTTGATTTTTCTGCTTAGAATTTTCTACATTCTCTTGTTTTTTAGCAGAGTTGCTATGTTGCTTAGAACAAGGATTTCCTGTTTAGGAATCCTTCTCCTTTCTTGAGAGGCCTCTTGAATGAGCTTGTACTAATTTGAATCACATCTATGCTTCAGGCCAAGCATCCTTCTTCAGCTATAGCA
Organism: Pinus albicaulis; assembly: GCA_034641835.2. Taxonomy (NCBI): domain Eukaryota; kingdom Viridiplantae; phylum Streptophyta; class Pinopsida; order Pinales; family Pinaceae; genus Pinus; species Pinus albicaulis. Next base: position 65,469 of record JAXQQM020072907.1, read on the forward strand.
TTGTCTCTACAATAGTATAACGTTGTGTTGCAGGGTGTTGCCGTGAGGGTTCACAACACCACTTCCGGAGCTTGTGTTTTAGAGAAGGAAGCCTTCCTTTCTCTGGGAGATCAGTAAGGAAGCCTTTGAGCTGATTTTAAGATCTTGGCATGTGGCCAATATATTTTACATCTCCTAGAGTGCAGTCCCTTGCAGGAACTGCATCATTCTTTGCAGTGTTGCAATTAGAGGGTCAATTCCCTCAATCTTGTCTTACTTTCTTAAGGAAAGGGCCAACCCTTCTCCCAGAAAGACTTGTAAGAAGGATCCTCCTTCATTTTTGTATCCTTCAGCCATTTATACATAGTGATTCAGCAGACTGCATTATTTCAGATCTAGATCTACAGATCTATGCATCTTGTACTTGTGCCTTCATGAAACCCTTGCTGGGTTAACTTTCTGATGTGTAAAAGGAGATAGATCTCCATTTTTCTTCATTTTATGAGAAATAAAACTCCACATATAATGTTTTCATCATATTTTATAAGAAACCATCTCTAAATGACGCTATTCATGCTTCATAAAAATTATGTTTAGTCAAGTCATGGGATATCGGCCTTTTTAAGCCATACCGGGACCGGGAGATCTGTTTAAATAAGAAAAAGTGATTTTTTTGGAATATTTTCTGGGTTTGAGTCCAAAATTACATATGCTAAGGGATCCAAGCATTTTTTTCCCCTAATATAAAATTAGTCTCAAAGAAAATTAGAAAAATTTCAAAAAAAAATTAAGGAGAATAAACCCTGTATTACTACCTTTATTTGAGAAAGAGATTAAAAATATGTATGATGCTAGGATCATAGTTCCCCTTAGATACTCAGAGTGGGTTTCCAACCTTGTGTCAGTTAGGAATAAGACCAGGGATATTAGGCTTTGCATTGACTTTAGAAATCTGAACAAATACTCCCTAAAAGATAACTACCCCTTGCCTAAAATGGATCACATACTTCAAAAGGTAGTTGGCTCTAAGATAATCTTACTACTTGATGGATTTTCCGGTTACAACCAAGTGCTAGTAATCCCAAATTATCAACACTAAACTGCCTTCACCACACCTTGGGGTACATTCATGTATGTTAAAATGCCATTTGGGTTGATGAATGTGGGGGGTACTTTTCAAAGGGCCATGGATATAGATTTTTTAGAAGACTTAGGCTACTTCATAGTCATTTACCTTGATGACATTATTTTTTACTCTAAGACTAATGAAAAGCACTTAATCCACTTGAGAAAAGTTTTTGAAAAGTGTAGGAAGTATGGCCTATCCTTGAATCCCAAGAAAATGTCTTTTGGCCTTCAGGAAGGTAATATCCTAGGCCACATAATCTCTGAAGAGGGAATCAAAATATACCCCAAAAGGATCAAAGGCATACTACAAATCAGTCATCCTAGAAACATTAAAGAGTTGCAATATTTCATGGGGAAAATCAACTTTTTAAGGAGATTCATCCCCAACCTAGCTGAACTCTTAATAAATATTACAAATATGCTCAAGAAAGAGATAGGAGTTAAATGGACCTTGGAGTCCAAATAGTCATTTGAACTAGTGAAACAAGCACTCACCCAAACACCAGTTCTAATCAGTCCAAACTTTACCAAGGATTTCTACATTTTCTCATTTGCATCTGAACATACCATTGCTGCAGTCTTGTTGCAAAAGAACACAATGGGGCAAGATAATCCCATAGCCTTTTTCAGTAAAGCATTAAGAGATGCTCCACTAAAATATAACATCACAGAGAAACAAGCCTTTTCCTTGATTAAAGCATTGAAAGATTTCTGAGTCTACATTTTTCACTCTCATATCATTTCTTTTGTTCCACACACAGTTGTCAAAGACATTTTGAATCAGGACCCTGATGGTAAAAGGGGAAAGTAGATTTATATTATCTTAGAATATGAATTAGAAATCAGACCCACTAAACTGGTTAAAGGACAAGGACTTGCAAAACTTATGGCTGAGTCAAATTTCAAGGCATTAGATATGAATATGGTTGATGCTTTAGAAGAACAAGAAGAGTGCACAGCTCCCCATGTTGAGGAAGTATTTATGAATTCATATTGGTATGTTGATATCCTATATGTTCTTTTCTATCTTAATACTCCTCCTACATTATCAAAGACAAAAGCTAGATTCCTGAAACAAAAAGCTTTAAAATTATGCATTTTAGATGGAGTGTTATATTGGAAGAATTTTGTAGGAATTTTTCTTAAATTTTTGCTTGAGGATGATGCAAATAAAATCATGCATGAGATGCATGAGGGAGAATGTGGAGGTCACCTTTACTAGAAAACCACAACTAACAAAATCCTTAGAGCTGGTTACTATTGGTCCACCTGTTGGGTGCAGGAATTACACTTAAGAAAACTCCTCAACACTTAATTTGTCAACTCGGGGGATTCGTAAACTTAGAGATGAAGAACAGGCAATGCCAGAGATGGTATGAATCTTCCTAATGTAAATCCCTACTTTCTTTAAAGGAAAGATAGAAAAATCAAATTAAAAAGAGAAAATAAAGGCAACTTGAACCATCAAAAAAATAATCTAAGACTAGAATACGAAAAAATTCATTTGCAAGAGGGAATTAAAAATAAAAGGGAAATCACTCCAGTTGATTATTGTTTAACTATTGAGTATGTTTTTTTCTTTAATAGAGACACTTAGCAGTCTCATTAGATGGGCCCTTAAATTTTCTCCTTTAGAGATTTCCTTCTTGCACTAAGCTATCCTGCACTATCGCAGTCTTCTTGCACTAGTGCAAGAATAGAGATTTATGCAGAATGTATAAATGATGTCTTTACTAAAGGATTTTTACTTCATGCAAGGGCTTAAACTTTTCCAGGTTCAAAGCACTCAGATCCTATGGCAAGAAACTAGTTCTTGCACCGAATCAGAGCTTCCTATATGTAGCATTTAATTCTTAAAATGAGTGTTTAATTATTGCAATGCTATTATACTGTTAAATCAAATTGCACACATAAAAATTAATGTTGCGGAATGTGGAAATAATTAAACAATAAATGTATATATTTATCCTGTCATAATCATTTAATGAAAGAAATAGGGTTGCGGGAAGTTAAACTAAGAAATTTTGCTGCATCACACCAACGTGCATGGGTGTAGGTTCATTTCTCCTACTTGGACCAGGCTTGGAAAAACCAATCTGAAATCAAGTGCAGGAACAGAAATTGCAGGAAAAAAAAAATTATCTACTTCACACAACGGATCTACTTGCACTCAGACATGAATACATGTGCTTAAGATTGAATCACACTTGACAATGTAAGCACAAATTACAAGAAAACACGAAATGGGGTAAATGTGCTGGGTTGGCTGGGGCTTAGACAACCATCACATTTCCCTTTTAAGTAGAAACACTGCTCAGTACTTTAATTAATTCATCAAATCAATACAGAAACATAATCTTTTGAAACATGAGGCGGAGCTCCTTTTATTAATTTTCTGAGGCAAGTACATACATTAAGGCATCGTCCAACCCAGATTTGGGCGATAAAAAAATACAACAATCTGCTACTGCCTCTTGGTTGTGTTTATGTTCTCCTCTATGATCAAAAACTTTCCCTCCTTTAGTCCTATTTACATTTTACACTATATATACCTTTGGCCAAAGGCCAAAACAGATCCTTTAACTGATTACATAACAAAACAGAGAGCTTAGCTTTTCGGTATTCAAAATAGGTAGTTAGCAGAACTGGCCACTAACCATCTCTTACCCTTCACGGATTGGTCTCGCCTGCCCTTGAATCACTATGCTGTCATGGCTGAAGCAGCTCAAGACGAGGCGGTGATCAAGGAGGTTCGGATCGCTGCAAGGATTTGTTGTGCTGGCAATGGTGCAAGATTCGATCTTGCACTAGGATCAACGGTCAAGGTAAGTACTCTAACTACCAAATAAACATAGGAGATATCGGTAAGTTACAAATAGTGAATAAAAGTAACAAATCGTGTAATAAATAGTTAATAAATGCTAAGTTGAATTAAGAATATGAAAAATAAATTTTATACGAAATATGTCACCATGCAAGATGATGGTGTATAAAAGAGGTAAAACAGAGGTAAATGGTTATGATTTAGGAAGGGGAAAATGGAAAAAAGAGAGTAAATTAGGGGGCTAACACCACCCTTTTTCCTAATACCCACAAATTGGTCATGACTGGCCATAAGTGCCAAATTTTTTATGGCAAGAGGAAACTCTTACCTTTGCCTTTACATCCCATTATTGTTGAACCTCCTTTTCAATAATGGGGTTTAGACTTCATTGGAGAGATTCACCCCGCCTCATCTGCCCAACACAAGTGGATCCTCACTATTACTGATTACTTCACCAAGTGGATAGAAGCCATCCCCTCTAGGAATGCTACTGACTCAGTCATTATCCAATTTCACGAGACAAACATCTTGTCTAGATTTGGTTGCCCTAGAAAGACCATCACAGATAATGTTTCAGCCTTTACATCCAAAATAATGGTTGAATTTTGTTATAAATATCACATCACATTAGGACATTCCATAGTTTATTATCCTTAACGTAATGGGATAGCTGAGTCCTCTAAAAACATCTTGGTCAATATCATCAAGAAGCTTCTGGAACAGAATAAAAAAGCATGGCATGGCAAGCTAGTACATGCACTATGGGCTAATGGACTAACCACCAAGAAATCAATCGGTATGTCTCCCTATCAACTAGTGTATGGCATGGATGCCATTTTCCCAACATCCTTGGGAGTTTCGGTGATAAAGCTTCTCCAAGAAGTGCAATTAGAATAAAATTACATGCAAATGAGGCTAAACCAAACTATTCATTTACAATAGACAAGAGAGGAGGTTTACAAAAGGACTCAAGCAGTGCAAGAAAATATAAATAAAATCTTTGATAGAAGAACTAAAGCCAACAATTTCCACATTGGAGACATAGTGCTGAAATGGGATTCCAGGAGGGAGGACAAAGGTAAACATGGAAAATTTGAAAATTTATGGAAAGGTCCTTATCTCATTCAGTCATTTAGAGGTCATAATGCTTTCTTTTTATAAGAACTCAATGGAGAATAATTATTTGGAGGTCCTGTCAATGGCAGTATGCTCAAACACAATTTCTGTCAAGAGTCCTAGTTTCAAACTTTCATTCATTGTGTTATCACCCAAAAAAAATTCAAAACATAATTGTGTCAAGTTTGTTTTTTAATCATGGGACAAAATAGGGTCTTAGGAATATTTTATTGAATTTGACCAAAAGGGAGTATTAGATTTTTAGGTTTCAACCTTCCTTAGTGTTAAACAAATCCATTTTAAAGGTTTTTCATGTCAATTCATTCATCATCTCATCATTCATTTAATTTCCCTAATTTTTTTCATCAAAGCTGGCCAATTAGCCAAGAAACCTTACTTTCTTAGCGCCACTAGTTCAAAAAAGTTGATTTGCGCTACGAAACTACTGAAAGTCATGAAGAAAAAACTACGTTTTCTGGTTTTGAGCAGTCAAAGTCCAAGGCAGTTTCTGAGCAACTGAAAATGAATTTAGGAAATATGAAAGAGGTTTTTCTTCCCAATAGACCTAGCTACAAAATCCTCTCTCAGTTTCTTCAAATTCATTAGGCAGTGGGAGAAATTGATAAATTAATACACACTACGAAACTACTGTTACAAAATTGTCCTGTACATGACTGTTTAGCAATCAACTTAAAGTTCCATTTCTGGCCAAATGAGAAATTATTTTGGAATTATAAAAGAGGTTTTTCTTCATCACAGCCACAACTACAATAAAATTTCTCACTTTTCTCACAAGTGTTATTAGTTGGGAGATACAAGGCTTTCTTTGAAGCCCTATTTTCTGAAACAGAGTTTTCTTGTTTTACACATGTGTTTCAAAGGTAGGTTATGGACAACAGGAGATGTGTTTCAAAAACCCAAGAGAGGTTTTTATTCAAGACATAATGGCATACAAAAATTGCCTTCATTTTCTCAAAATAAATCATGGATTAGGAGACACAAGCTCTGTCCCAAGACCTATTTTTTAAGGAAAAAACAGGAAAAACCAATAGGCCAACCTATTGCAAATGAAGAAGGGATCTTAAGAAGGCTGGAATGACTCTGTTTTTCAAGTGATATGATGAAATAAGATTTATTTTTATTTTTTATCACATTTACAATTTTCATTTTGGAACATTTTGGAAAAAACTGCTCACTCAATAGTTTCGCAGTGCAAAAAGTGTAAAAAGGGAGAAAAGCACTACAAAACTGCTATAGCAGCTTTTATTGCCCTTTTTCATCACATTTTTGGTTGTAAAAATATGAATTAAGGTTTTAAATTGATAACGAGGATATATATAAAGGTAATGAAGATGATTTTGAAGGAAAGAAGTCAAAATTTTGAAGAAAAAATGGTCAAAGGGCAGTGCTACGAAAAACGCTACGAAACTGTCTTGTTTTCGTAGCGCAGTCTATTTTCAGCTCATTTGAACAGTTTGATGATGGTTTTGGACAGCTGGAGTCTAGTGAGGAGTTTTTTCATGTGTTAATTCAACTTCCAACAGAAAAGTACCATGAAATTAAGAGTACGTGATGGTCATAATGTTCAATGAATACAAAAGACCATATGCCTAAAAAACAGGGTTTGGTTTCCTGCTTTTGAGGAGGTCAGTAAAGTGGTCAAGAAGAGCTCAAGCCTATCATCCAAATTCGACCATGTGATGACATACTTGTAAATGATGTAATTTTAATTATATAATGTTGTTAGGATATGATTATTAATGATAGTAATAAGAAGTTTGAGTCCTATTTGAAATAGGACTGTTAAGTAGGATAGGTGTCTGTTTGTCATAAATTTCATGTTTTATGGTTGTGCAAGGTGTCAGTAGTTAGAAATTCGATGTATCTAGCCTAAGAGGAGATCATTTTATGTTTTAATATGCCTATTAAAGGCCAAGAGGTCTAATTAGAAAAGGGTTGGAGACTTTTTGGCAAAAATGGTGCATATTGTAAAAAAACTGTTTCAGCTAATGCAGAGAGCTTCTACTTGACCAACTTGAGATTCAGAAGGATTTTTTAGTGTTTTAATGTTCTATCTATGTTTCTTATATATATTATTTGAAGTGGTGTTCATCTATATTACTTAGAACTCATCTTTAGATGCTCTGACTTCCTTTATAAATGGACTGACTATGTTTTTACATGTTTCAAGTGTATGTCTCATGACTAAAAACCTTGGTATGCCTCAACTTCCATGTCAATTAGATTCACTGATTTTCTGAGATTGGTTTGACTCCATAAGCCCAATGTATACATGCTAATTTTAGTTTCAACCTACAGGTTGGAAAATGTTATCTAAGAATACCATTTGTAAAGCTTTGGATTGACTAATATATATAGTAACAAACAAGTTTTCTTCATCTGAGATTCTTAGTGTATTTTCAATGAGTTTTATGCCCTATCTTTGAAATTTTTCTCTTCCATGGCCTTGATGACTCATTGCTTAGAATTCATGTATTACATGCTCTGACTTCATTTTAACTTTCAAGTTATTGGGATTTTCCTGAATTTGTTACTCTTTCATTGAAATATATACAAGCCTCAGCTTCCACTAGAAGAGATATTGTTATCTTTATCCCTGTCACTAACTCCATAGCCCAATGGTAGCAAGCTTCCATCTTTTCAAACTGTAAACATAAAAAATCAAAACACATAGAGTTATTTATCTATCTACATCTTTACTCAATATCATTAACCTTTGAGAGAGCCCTCTCAAGTTGAGGAGGCTAAGCCTCAATCAAAAGATTGGTTTGAAAGAGTTACACTGAAGTTTTCTGATCAGTAGCCAATAGGGTATGATTTTGGTGATAACAATTTGGAACCATTTTCGAGGACCAAAGGTGTAAATTTTCCCCGGGAAGAACGACAAAGTTTCAGTTCTAAAGTCTAAGAGTAGCAGATACTTAGGCACATATTGGTTGCATTTCTGCTCTGGCAACTCCACACATCAAATAATGAATTGGAAGTTGACTCCACTGCTTGAATATCAGTAGCTTGATGAAGTTTCAGAATGAATTCCATTGCAAGAAAAAATGTTAGGTATGATCCTATGAATTGGTCTCATATCCCTAGCTTTCCAAATCCTATGGAAAAGTTTTAATGGTTAGATGATCTTCCAATATTTAAAGATGAAAAGAAAGACAATGCTACTCTTCATTTGGTTAGATTCCATATGCATGTAAAGAATCTTAAGGTTCAGTTCTCTAAATATTGTCTCATGAAGATGTTTTTGGCCACTTTAGAAGGAAAAGCATGGTCTTGGTATGAAAGCTTGCAAAATGGTTCATTATATTCTCTTGCTGATTTCCATGTTGCATTTTATGAGATGTATAAAGAGTGTCATCCCTCCTTATCGCTAGTCAAAGACTATTGTAAAAACTCTGTGAATTTTATTGAATATTTGGAGAATTGTTATGAATATGATGAGTTCATCGATGAGGAAATTTTAGAGGCCCTTCATAACAAACCATTTCATCACCAAGAAGAAAGGATAACCTCTCCCTTGGATGAAAATGAAACCTCGCAGGAGCATATTTATGAAAATCATGTCACATCCTCTGAGTTTGAGGAAAATTTGCAGTAGACATGTCAATATTTTGATCATCAGGAGAATGAGAATCATAACAAACAACAAGAAGAAATACTGGTGTTAGCCACCTGTAAAATTTGATTATCCCAAAAGGTGGTTAAATCTATTTTTGAGCCTTCAAAGAACAATTTTTCTCACTAAAAACTGTTGGCTCTTGAAGACTTTTGAAGGCCTCATGCCTCTTTCTAAACCTTCACTGTTGTTCCCATCTTGAAGTACTGCCGCAAGCTTCTTTTTCCCTTTCCCCCTCTTCCAAAGCTAACCTCATTTACTACCCCTTCATTTCCCATGAAAGTCCCTCCTTTGCATGTTTCTTTTCCCTTTCCACTACATAAAAACCCTTGATAAGGTTCTAAGACCTCTTATTAGCCTTATCGAAACCCTCATTTCCTTTGAAAAAACGTTGAAAAATCATAAAAATACATTGTTTTGACTTAATCCCTTCGGGTTTAGCCTTAAGCTCCCTTCCTTTTAAAAACCTCCAGTCATATAACCCTCCATGCGCCCAAAGGCCCCGCAGCCAGGCGCTTAATCGTATTTATATTTATCCCGCCGCCAAAAGCATTAAAACCTTTGTGTTAAATTTAAACTTTGGGATTTAATTTATTTTTATCCACATGTATCACTTTCAAACCGTTCCACACCATTGATCTGATTTGAAGATCGAACGGTGCGGAGTTCATCTCCCTGTGGTCCCCACCGCCCGTAAGCCGGTTGCCCAAAACCGGCGGTATCCATCGCATCGCCTTCGGGCAAGAGGTTGTTTTCCCCCGACGGCCAGCGATTCCATACACTTACCGCAACGTGTCCCCTGTACTATTTGGAAAACCGTCGTCCATCGCGTGTTATCATTCGGACGAGGATGTCAAGCGATATCAACATGGACCATCCGATCCAAAGCCGCCCATCCAATGGCTGTCGCTCGATGAAGATGCCCACTAATTAATGTGGTCCCGGCACGATGATTAAATCATTTTATGCCGTTGATCTGATCTGCAGATTGACGGTTCACATTTCGTCTCCCTAATTCGATTGCCCGGTCAACGATTCTCTATTTTTGACTTCCCCTTTCGCTCCCGACTGTCAATCTCTGCGCGATCGACGGCCCTGATCTAATATTTCTTCCGCCCATTCTATGATCTCCCCGATTAATCCTGACCGTTGGATGATGCCATCCAATGGCTCCGCTCCTTCCACACGTCCTCTAAAGAAGTCAAACTATATATGTAGTATTTTATAACTTTTGTTTGTATTTTGCAGGGTGTGATGTTTTTCCGCCATACTGAGGAAAATTAGCAGGCTGAGGGTGACGATCCTCTTGCCTTCGTTTCATCAGGGAAATCATTCGCATGGGTTTGAAATCTCATGTATCATCGGTGTTTTATGAGGCATCGATGCCATTTCATCTCAGCGTAGCCCTGCATATCAGCAAGAAAACCATGAATTTAACGTTGCCAAAGGGTATCAGTGCCGAAGACCAAAATGTATCAGAACAAAGGATCAGAGATAGTTTCACGGGGATTACGTCTAAGATGCATATTAAAAGCCTAATCCCCAATTAAAACATAGTTTACAGAAAACCTAAAGTTTTTTATCAAGCAAGAATGCCTCCACCGCCACAATCTAGGGCAAATTGATTCCTCAGCTACCATAGTGCCACCTGTTCCTCAAAGTACTCAATCAGGGGCCGAAGTTATTGAACGAATGAATATTTTCACCTCAGCGCAGCCGGGGAGTTACTTCTGCAAGGAAACCAATGCAGAAATATCTGCAGAGTTACTCCAAACATTACACAGAGCCTCAAAGGTCAACAAAGCTCCCACCCATCTTAATTCATAGGTGTAAATCAATTAATATAGTGAAACACCTGTACAGTTTCTTCATTGAGCCCCCCAAGGGCCAAGAAGACATTAACTTTGTATTGATTGTAATTGAGATCTTTTATCAGATATCACCTCCTCATTCTTCTATATATACTTCTTCAGAAGATGAGTGAGGGGTTGGTTCTAGAACTTTGATATACATTTGAGCAAAAAATTTTGATTGTACATAGTATTCATTGGCTCTTGGAGCTCTGCTGGTGATAGATAGGTTAGGCTAAGATGTGTAGATGGTTGCTAACCTAAAGCACTGGACTTGAAGCTATAACTGTTTTGAAGCATCAATACAAGCTGATTTATGGGATCCTGGTCTATGTTGACGATGATGTTTCTCTAATTGTAACTTGTTATTTTGTTTCTGTTTCCATCTGTGTTTCATATTCTCTTATAAAGAACAACATGCACAGAGTTAGGATCTACTGTACAACAGTAACCTTCTCTGACTGAAAATATTTATTTATATGTTTTCTTCCAATATGTGTTATTTAAGAATGATTTAATTCAGTTTAAGCATAGGAATGCTGGCGTTCCCTCGTCTTATTGTCTTAGTTGAATATTATTCTTAGATGCTATTTTAAATGTATGTTTAGTGAAGATGAACTGAGGAAGATATGGTGAGCCCTGGTCCCAGTTTGATCCCACAGACTGCTTGATTGTTTCCCTTGGAATGTGTTAAAAGCTGGCTAGTTTCAAAGTGCTTACCAGATCTTAGGCCATTCTGTTGTTATCTTTGTATTTGTCTTGAAAGTAACCAAGTAAAGAAGAGCTAGGAGAGGATTTGTGGTGAGCCCGGCCCGCTAGTTTCTACTTCAAAATTTGCCTTCAAGTTTCCCTTAGTTTTAATATGTTTTATATTGAAAGTGTATCAAAGGCTAGCTAGTTTAAAAGTACTTACCAGATCCTAGTTTACTTTTATGTTTTTCTTGAGTCCATGTCAAAGGCTGGCTAGTTTCAAAGTACTTACTAGATCCTGGGCTACTCTTGTTTCTGCATCTGTTTATTTCTCCTTCTTATTGTATCATTCCATTCCATAAATCAATCTTCAAAAATATCCTTAGACATAGATGACTTGCCCCATGGACCACTCTTGCCTCTTGCTGTTCTAATTAAACCCTATTATGACTCCATAGCCCAATGGACTAAAACCTGCAATTTTATACCTTTTTGACCGAAGCTTACTCTGATTGCCTGCAACTTCTCACCTTTGAAATTTTTTTCACTCAGAACTTTCCACCTTGAACAGTAATCATGCTCAACCATCCAAAAAACAAAGCAAACCATTGGCCTTCATAACTAGCCTAATATCATTACCCCAAAATTCAAAGACAAATCCGTCTTTGCACTTTTTGGAGAGATCCCTCTCCGGATTCAGGAGGGCTAGATCCTAGAATCCCAAAGTGGTTGAAATAATGTTGTTTCTGTAATTGGACTCTGCCAATATTGCTAATAAATTACAGATCCCTAACATTTCTGGCGACTCCGCTGGGGAAGAAACCCATAATCATTATCATTTTAGCGTAACCATAGGATATCAGGGGTTTGGTTCAAGAACATTTGCTATATTAACTAACTGAGCCACCAGCAACTAACATTTCTGGTTACTCCACTAGGGAGCTGAGTGTTATTGATACCTTTTAAGACCTCAGAGAACCCTCAATTCAAGAAAACTTTGAGAGTTAAAAACAACCTTTTCAAGCACTACCAAGAAATGGTAATCATAATGAAACTTGTTTGAATCAGTGAAAATCTAGGTAAACCCTAGGATTCTCTTAAGACTTTATCAAACCTTGAAAAATCAGCTGGCTTAGCCATAAGAGTAGACTGTCTTTGTCTCATAACCGTAGCTAAGTTTTGAAATAGAGTTAGGATATTCTTAAAAACCACACAACTCAAAAATAACTCAGAAAAAACCAAAAATATTTTAGATTGGTAGTAAAACACTTACTCCTACATTGATATTTGTCTTTTGTTGCGTTTTACCCCATACTCTTAGACAGAGTCTAGAAAGGGCCAGGTAGCTTTCGGATTTCATCCTCTTTTAGAGGTGAAATATTTGGTAAATGCCCTCCCAGTCAATCTCTGGTTAGAGTTTGTTGTGTTCCAGGATATCCTTGAAAAGGGATATTTCACAAGCATGGTGGTGGACCATAAAACCTTTTACCTCTGAAAAGAGATAAAAACCTCGACTTGGTGACTCCGCGACCCTGAACAGACCTTAAGACTCCACTGGAAAGAACCCTGATCATCATAATATCATTCAAACTCAGTTAGAGGACTGTGGGATTGAAATTCAGGTAAACAGATTAGTTAACCATCCAAAGACTGTCATATCTAGTTGAACTTGTCTTATTTATTTGGGTCTGAAAAACACAGCATAGTGGCTCCTAGAAAGATTCACACTAGAGCCTATCCTGACCCTGATCCACTTGAAGTAGTTGATAACCCAAAAAGTATCCTTAGGAAGTCTCCTAAGATTAAATTATCAACTGTTTTCAGACCACCCTTGAGAGCTAAATCAGTTCCTGAACATCTTTCAGCTCTAAAAAAATCACACGCTAACTTAGTAAATCAACTTAGAACTAGGTCATTTGATGATATAATCCAGCTAGATTCTGAGTCTTCACTTTTTTCTCCTGAAACTAGTGAACATCTTGGTAGTAGAGAAACAACACCTCCTGATTTACATTTCCTCCACAATTTAGGTGTCTCTCATCCAAGATCAGCTCAGCAATCTACTGTTGTTCCATCCACATCCCTTCATCCAGCATCCACTGTCCAAACCACTCCACTCCAACCCACTTTCCCTTTTGTTAATCTACCCCTTGTAAATCCACCTCCACCTCCTGCCATGGCTGCATGGTATGCTGCCTTAGTCCTTCCTGCACCATTAGTCAACCTTCCACAGGACTATCAGTCCAAAATTCCATATGTGATGCTAACAATACTACAACTGCATCACAAAATGTGGATAAGATGAATGACTATTTTGACAGAAATGAAATTGATGATGATTCTGTCAAACTTAGATTATTTTCCCAAAGCCTGGGGGGAGAAGTAAGAAAATGGTTTAAAGGCTTAGCCCCCCATAGTATCAATGATCTCTAAGGCTTCCATCAAACATTCTTAAACAAATGGGAAGTTAAAAAGAATCCTCTCCAAGTCCTTTCTGATTACAAAAACCTTCATAGAAACCCTGGGGAAAGTGTCCAAGCTTATTGCACTAGATTCAATAGTGTGTATAATGCACTTTCCCCAGAGCTAAAACCTCCACAAGGCTCAGCTTTAAAAAAGTTTCCTAAAGGGTTTGATTCTGACATGACCTATCAGCTGAGAGAGAGAGACTTTGCAACTCTTGAAGATATGCAAAGAGGTGCTCTTTCTGTAGAAGTCAATCTGATGGAGAAAAGAGCAAGGATGAAAGAGTATCTTTTAGAGAGGAATCCACACCTTCCACTTCCAATTCAAATATGGAAAGAATGATGGAAGAAATGATGAAAGAGATGAGCATAATTAAGAGAGCACAAGAAATTCAAAAACAAAGTGCTCCTCAAAACAGAAACCAAAACCAGAATCAAAATTCTAGAAGGAACCAACCTCCAAACAAACCTAGGGAAGATGATCAACAGATCACTCCTCCATTTCATCAAAACTATGTGAGTGAGGTTGAGGAAATAGATCAAATAATATAGGAAGATGATATTAACCTATTTGGGGTAGATGATGATGACTTTGAGGTTCATTATGATAGAAAACAAGGTCTTTATACACCTTATGATGAAAAAAGAGATGATAATGAAAATTGTTGTCAAGACATGGAAAATGCCATCACCGAACCTCCAAGAGAATATGACCTCATAATTAAATCTAGTCAACAAACCCCCAACGACAAAACCTCTGACAAATCCTCACAAAACAACACTGCAACCAAGCCTAAAGTTGTCAAAAAAAAGGATAAAACAGTGGCTGAAAATTCTGATAAAGGCAAAGGAAAAAGCACTCAAGACAATGAAAAACAAAGTGCAGACATTAGTAGTACTAACACTACAACTAGTACTCCTATGAAATTTTTTTTATCAAATGTAAATAAAACAAAACAGAAACCTGACATTGTTGATAAAATGGTAGTTAATAAGGATGAAACAAGTTTTTCAAAGAACCAAATTCCTTTCAGCCTGGAGCAGGAAATCTCAAAGATCAAAATTTATGTTCCCCTCACCGAGTTAGCTTCCCAACATGTATATAGGACCCAAATTTTGAAGGCTTTAAATTTAGAAGACAACAATGACACAGTCAATCTTAACGATGACCAACCAGAGCTTATTTTTGGTCCAAAGATTGAAGGAAAATATCAAGAGGGACCTGTTCCTCCCTTTTATGTGAGTTTTAATGTTCATGAAAATATTTTTCACAACGCTATGCATGACTCAGGGGCTTCTCATAATCTAATGCCTAAAGCTGTAATGGAGAGCCTGGGTCTAGAAATCACCAGACCTTATAAAGATCTTTACTCTTTTGACTCAAGCAGAGTAAAATGTTTAGGATTGATCAAAGATCTCTGTGTTAACTTAGCCCAAATTCCAGCCAAATGCTTAGTCATGGATATTGTTGTGGCTGATGTGCCCCCAATGTATGGAATGTTACTCTCAAGGTATTGGGGGGCTAAGTTACAAGGGACTATGCAAATGGACATGACCTATGCGACTATCCCTGTTTTCAATTAAAATAGAAGACTTTACAGGGAATCCCATATGAAATACACAATCACAAGCCAAGACAGACCACAAAACTCTCCTATCTATTCTATCAATACAGGCCTCGATCCTTTTATCATGTTTAATGATGAACACTTAGTGAACAAGTCACTTTAACAGAATTAATGGCCGATAGAGAGCAGGAGGTAAATACCAATGAACTGTCAAAACGGTTTGCTGAACATTTAAACAACAGCAAACCAAATATGGGTCTTGAACTACAAGTCATGTGTCCCTTACTTCTAAACATTGAGATTCAAGAATGTATCCCTCAAATAAATGAAAATCTGGGGGAATCAAAACAAATTCAACTCGGTGCTGAGATTCCACAACAACCCTTGAGCACGATAATTTGAGATGACTCTAACCAAGATAAAACCAAGAAAATTCCTCTCTCGAGTATGTATTTTGATGGGTCATGCACTAAAACTAATGCTGGTGTAGGTGTCTGGATTACTAACACTGAAAAAAACCACACAGAATGCATTTCATGCAGATTAAACTTTCAGTGTTCCAATAACATAGCAGAATATGAGTCCCTTCTCTTAGGCTTACATATTTTGAAAAATTTAGGAGCCAGAAGAATCAATGTATATGGGGATTCTGAATTGATCATTAGGAAAGTCATTGGGGAGTATAACGCAAATCATCCCAGACTTAGAGCCTATCAGAATGATGTCATGGATCTTCTGAAAACATTCGAGGAGTCCAAGTTAATATTTGTCCCAAGGAAAAGAAACATTGCAACCCACAATTTAGCCTTTGCAGCTAGGACATGCTTAGCGCCATTTGAAACCAAATATTGTACAACTGAGATAAATTTTAGACCAGCAGTGCCTGATAATAAGAAGTATTGGCAGGTGTTTGACAATGACAAACAAATAGAAGACTTCATGAAATTCAGAAATGAATTCGAACTAAACAGTTTGAACTCAGACTATGAAATAAACTGCAGTGAAGAAAACTTTCTTGGTGAAGAAGAACCGTTTCCTGAGCCTGTCAATATTAACCTATTGTCTAGTAAACTTACAAACGAAACAGAGGAGTTGGAAACTCTCCATGCTAAAGATGAAAGTTTTCCTAGAGGTCTGGCCCCTTTAGAAGAGTTGTTTGATTTTGACGATGTGGCCACAAAACCAAAACTAGAACCTATAGAGACTGAAGTGGAGGAGTGCAATATAGGCAGTAAGGAAAAACCAAAAATGATTAAGCTGTTTAGAACTTTACCAGCTCACAGTAAACTCAAATATATAGAGTTTTTTAAAGAGCTTTTTGATGTTTTTGCATGGAGCTACGAAGATCTTAAATCCTATGACACTGAAATAATACAGCACAAAATTCCCCTTAAAGAAAAACAAAACCCATTCAAACAGAAACTGCGCAGAATAAACCCTGTTCAGTTACCTTTGGTTGAGAAGGAGATTAAAAAAATGTATGAAGCTGGTATTATTGTCCCTATTAGATATTCTGAATGGGTATCTAATATGGTGTCTGTTAGGAAGAAAACTGGAGAAATCAGGCTTTGTATAGACTTTAGAGATTTAAACAAATCTTCATTAAAAGACAACTACCCTTTACCCAAGATGGATCATATTTTACAAAGGGTGGTAGGGTCTAGAAGAATTTCTTTGTTGGATGGCTATTCAGGGTACAATCAGATCTTGGTTTACCCTACTGATCAATTAAAGACAACCTTTACTACACCATGGGGCCCTTTCATGTATGTGAAGATGCCCTTTGGTCTAATGAATGCTGGAGCAACTTTCCAAAGAGCCATGGACATAGCATTCTCGGAAGAATTGGGATTCTTCATCATTATCTATCTTGATGATGTCACTGTGTTTTCAAAAACAGATGAAGAACACTTAGAACATTTGAGAAAAATTTTCGAGAACTGCAGAAGGTTTGGAATATCTTTAAACCCTAAGAAGACACTATTCGGTCTCCAAGAAGGTAAGCTTCTTGGACACATTATTTCAGAAGAGGGTATAAAGATAGATCCAAAGAGGGTTGAGGCAATATTGCAAATCTCTCATCCTCGAAACATCAAAGAGTTGCAATATTTCATTGGGAAGATCAAATTTTTGAGAAGGTTCATCCCTAATTTAGCTGAGCTCCTTAGGAATATCACAAACATGCTGAAAAGGGAGCAAGGGGTAAAATGGACCTTGGAAGCAAAGAAGTCCTTTGAACTGGTGAAACAAGCATTAACCAAAACATTGGTTCTGATAAGTCCTAATTTTTCAAAATATTTTTATGTTTTCTCGTTTGCATCAGAACATACCATAGCTGCTGTCATTTTACAAAAAAATCCTCAAGGAAAAGAGCAGCCCATCGCATTCTTTAGCAAGGCATTGAGGGATGCCCCTTTGAAGTATAACATTATGGAGAAGCAAGCTTTTGCTTTGGTTAAAGCATTGAAAGACTTCAGAGTTTACATCCTTCACTGACACATCATTGCCTTTGTCCCAAATTCAGTGGTTAAAGACGTTCTAACACAGGACCCAGATGGTAAGAGAGGTAAGTGGATTGCTACTATCCTTGAATATTATTTAGAGATAAAACCCACTAAGCTCATCAAAGGCCAAGGTCTAGCTAGATTAATGGCTGAATCAAATTGTGAAGTTCTTGATATTCATATGATTAATGCTTTAGATGATCAAGAGGAAATCTCAACACCCATTGTTGAAAACCATTTTATGAATTCCTCTTGCTATGCTGATATCCTTTATGTTCTTCTTAATTTGAATACACCTCTTGGTTTGACAAAAACAAAGGAAAGATTCCTCAAATTGAAAGCTATAAACTACTGGATTATAGATAAATGTCTTTATTGGAAGAATGCAGGTGGTATATTGCTTAAATGTTTGCCTGAGTTTGATGCAGAGAAGGTTAAGTACCAGTTCCATGAAGGAGAGTGTGGAGGTCATTTGTAATGGAAGAAAACAGCCAACAAAATTTTGAGGGATGGTTTCTATTAGCCTACTCTTTTCCATGATGTACACCAGATGAACATACCCTGTCATAAGTGTCAACTTTTTGAAGGCAAAAGAAAACTGCTACCCCTCCCTCTGCATCCAATCACTGTTGAAGCCCCTTTTAAATAGTGGGGACTTGACTTTATAGGAGAAATCCATCCCCCATATTCTGCCCAGCACAGATGGATTTTCACTGCCACAGACTATTTCACTAAGTGGATAGAAGCCATTCCTTGTAGGCAGGCCAATGATTCAGTTATCATAAAATTTATGGAGACTAATATTCTCTCCAGATTTGGCTGTCCTACCAAGATCATCACTAATAATGCAGCAGCATTTGGATCAAAGAAGATGGTTGAGTTCTGTCATAGATATCCGATAACATTGGGGCATTCCACGGCCTATTACCCTCAAGGTAATGGAATTGCGGAATCCTCAAACAAAATTTTAGTGAACATAATCAAGAAATTGTTGGAGGAGAACAAGAAGTCTTGGCACACAAAGCTGATTCATGCACTTTGGGCTGACAATTTGACTTTGAAGAAATCCATTGGTATGTCACCCTTTCAGCTTGTGTATGGTACTGATGCAATTTTTCCAAACAGCCTTGGTGTACCAGTGATCAAGTTGATTCAAGAGTTTCAGACTGAAGATAATGACATGATCAGAAGAATAAATTAGACCATTCATCTTCAGCAAACCAGGGAGGAAGTTTACAACAAAGCATTGCAGAAGCATGACAACATTAAAAAGCTTTTTGAAAATAGAACAAAGGCTAGCATTTTCAAGATTGGGGACAAAGTTTTAAAATGGGACTCAAGGATGGAAGAGAAGGGCAAGCATGGAAAATTTGACAACCTATGGCTTGGCCCGTACTTTAGTCATTCAGCTGTTGGTAACAACGCATTTTTCTTGCAGGAGTTGAATGGAGCATAATTATTTGGGGGTCCTGTCAATGGCAAGATGCTTAAGCATTACTTCTCTTGATCCTTGTTATGTTTTTAAGACTTTCTATCTTTTCCATTATAAATATTTCATCCACCATTGCATTCAAAGTTGTAAAAACAAAAATACAAAAAAAATGAAAAGAAAGAAAAGAGGGCAGATTTTGAAAACAAGCAAGGTATAGCCCCATACCAAAAAAGAGAGATAAATCTAAAAGTGTGCAAACTCAAATGCCACTCCTGAAAAACACACTTCTAGTTAGTCAAACTGTTTAAATTTTCTGCTGATAGGATAGTGAATTTGATATGCCAAACTCTCTAATATTGGCTTATCAGTAGATGGTTTAGGATAGAAATTAAAGGTTCAAACTTGATCAAAATCTGAACCTAAGGTTGCAAAGATAAATGACTCAAATCTATTCTATTTTTCTGAGTCAAAGAGATGTAAAAATACGGTTCTAATTAGCTCAAAATATGAACCAGAAGAAAAGGAAAGACAGCTCAATAAGATTCAAAACAGAGCTGTGAAAAGAGGAAGGAAATGTTTCCAAATTTTTAGATCTTAAACCTTCCATTTTTTATCTAATTTTTGTGAAGTAAATTTCTATGTGAAGCTTGTCTTTTATGCCATAGACCAGCATCAAGTTTGACTGTTCAATCCTAACTTGAGTGCTTTTCAATTTATGTTGTAGAAATTAGAGAATAAAGATTTGTTGGATAGTTTAATCCCAACAGATAGTAGAATAGGTAGAGAGGCATCTGAACTCAACTGTTTAATCTGAGTTCAGGGAGAAATAAGGAGTAGAATTATATTATATTTACTGCTTTCAAAAGAACAAAATGTGTAAAAGAGTTTGCCAATCCAAGTGCACTCTAATGAAGGAAAAAATGTTAGATCTGTAGGATTGGGTAGGTAGAAAGTTGTATTGATGAAGATCCATTGCTTTTATGACTGCTAATACATTTTCAGAGAAAATCATCCCAGCATAGGAAGAGTAGCCCAATGTATTAGGCAAATGATCAGCCTCCCAAAGAACATTAATGGATCAGGCAACTGATCAGCCTCCCAGAGAATGCAGGTCTGAAAGTTCTTGTTGCCTTCAAGAAGGAACCATCCCCAAGTGGAGCCACTGTTAGCCACCTGTAAAATTTGATTATCCCAAAAGGTGGCTAAATCTATTTTGAGCCTTCAAGGAAAAAATTTTCTCACTAAAAACTGTTGGCTCTTGAAGAATTTTGAAGGCCTCATGCCTCTGTCCAAAGCTTCACTTCTGTTCCCATCTTGAAAAACTCTAAAATCCTGCTGGTCCCATCTTGAAGTACTACTGCAAGATTCTTTTTCCCTTTCCCCCTCTTCCAAAGCTAACCTCATTTACTACCCCTTCATTTCCCATGAAAGTCCCTCCTTTGCATGTTTCTTTTCCCTTTCCACTACATAAAAACCCTTGATAAGGTTCTAAGACCTCTTCTTAGCCTTATCGAAACCCTCATTTCCTTTGAACAAACGTTGAAAAATCATAAAAATACATTTTTTTGACTTAAGCCCTTCGGGTTTAGCCTTAAGCTCCCTTCCTTTTAAAAACCTCCGGTCATATAACCCTCCATCCGCCCAAAGGCCCTACAGTCGGGCGCTTAATCGTATTTATATTTATCCCACCCCCAAAAGCATTAAAACCTTTGTGTTAAATTTAAACTTTGGTTTTTAATTTATTTTTATCCACCTGTATCACTTTCAAACCATTCCGCACCGTTGATCTAATTTGCAGATCGGACGGTGCGGAGTTCGTCTCCCTATGGTCCCCACCGCCCGTAAGCCGGTTGCCCAAAACCGGCGGTATCCATGGCACCGCCTTTGGGCAAGAGGTTGTTTTCCCCCGACGGCCAGCGATTCCATACACTTGCCGCCACGCGTCCCCTGTACTGTTTGGAAAACTACTGTCCATCGTGCATTATCGTTCGGACGAGGATGTCGAGCAATATCGCCGTGGACCGTTTGATCCGAAGCTGCCCATCCAACGGCTGTCGCTCGATGAAGATGCCCGCTACTTAATGTGGTCCCGACGTGATGATTAAATCATTTTCCACCATTGATCTAATCTGTAGATCGACGGTTCACATTTCGTCTCCCTGATTCGATTGCCCGGTCAATGATTCTTCGTTTTTGACTTCCCCTTTCGCTCCCGACCGTCGATCTCTGTGCGATTGACGACCCTGATCTAATCTTTCTTCCACCCATTCTATGATCTCCCTGATTAATCCCGACCGTTGGATGATGCCATCCAACAGCCCCACTCCTTCCACACGTCCTCTGAAGCAGTCAAACTATATACGCAGGATTTTATAAATTTTGTTTGTATTTTGCAGGGTGTGATGTTTTTCCGCCATACCGAGGAAAATTCGCAAGCTGAGGTTGACAATCCTCTTGCCTTCGTTTCATCAAGGAAATCATTCGCAGGGGTTTGCAATCTCACGTATCATCATTGTTTTATGAGGCATCGATACCGTTTCATCTCTGCGCAGCCCTGCATATCAGCAAGAAAACCATGAATTTAACTATGTCAAAGGGTATCAGTGCCGAAGACCAAAATGTATCAGAACAGAGGATTAGAGATAGTTTCACGGGGATTATGTCTAAGATGCATATCAAAAGCCTAATCCCCAATTAAAACACAGTTTACAGAAAACCTAAAGTGTTTTATCAAGCAAGGATGCCTCCACTGCCACAATCTGGGGAAAATTGATTCCTCAGCTACCATAGTGCCACCTGTTCCTCAAATTAATCAATCAGGGGCCGAAGTTATTGATCGAATGAAGATTTTCGCCTTAGCGTAGCTGGGGAGTTACTTCTGCAAGGAAATCAATGCAGAAATATCTGCAGAGTTACTCCAAACATTACACAGAGCCTCAAAGTTCAACAAAGCTCCCACCGCGCTTAATTCATAGGTGTAAATCAATTAATACAGTGAAACACCTGTACAGTTTCTTCATTGAGCCCCCCAAGGACCAAGAAGACATTAACTTTGTATTAATTGTAATTGAGATCTTTTATCAGATCTCACCTCCTCATTCTTCTATATATACTTCTTCAGAAGATGAGTGAGGGGTTGGTTGTAGAACTTTGATATACATTTGAGCAAAAAATTCTGATTGTACATAGTATTCATTGGCTCTTGGAGCTCTGCTGGTGATAGATAGGTTAGGTTGAGATGTGTAGATGGTTGCTAACCTAAAGCACTGGACTTGAAGCTATAACTGGTTTGAAGCATCAATACAAGATGATTTATGGGATCCTGGTCTATGTTGATGGTGATGTTTCTCTAATTGTAACTTGTTATTTTGTTTCTGTTTCCATCTGTGTTTCATATTCTCTTATAAAGGACAGCATGCACAGAGTTAGGATCTACTGTATAGCAGTAACCTTCTCTGACTGAAAATCTTTATTTATATGTTTTCTTCCAATCTGTGTTATTTAAGAATGATTTAATTCAGTTTAAGCATAGGAATGCTAGCGTTCCCTTGTCTTATTGTCTTAGCTGAATATTATTCTTAGATGTTATTTTCAATGTATGTTTAGTGAAGATGAACTTAGGAAGATATGGTGAGCCCTGGTCCCAGTTTGATCCCACAGACTGCCTGATTGTTTCCCTTGGAATGTGTTAAAATCTGGCTAGTTTCAAAGTGCTTACCAGATCTTAGGCCATTCTGTTGTTATCTTTGTATTTGTCTTGAAAGTAACCAAGTAAAGAAGAGTTAGGAGAGGATTTGTGGTGAGCCCGGCCCACTAGTTTCTACTTCAAAAGTTTCCTTCAAGTTTCCCTTAGTTTTAAGATGTTTTCTATTGAAAGTGTATCAAAGGTTGGCTAGTTTAAAATTACTTACCAGATCCTAGTTTACTTTTATGTTTTTCTTGAGTTCATGTCAAAGGTTGGCTAGTTTCAAAGTACTTACCAGATCCTGGGCTACTCTTGTTTCTGCATCATTTATTTCTCCTTCTTATTGTATCATTCCATTCCATAAATTAATCTTCAAAAAGATCCTTAGACATAGATGACTTGCCCCATGGACCACTCTTGCCTCTTGTTTTTCCAATTAAACCCTATTATGACTCCATAGCCCAATGGACTAAAACCTACAATTTTCTACCTTTTTGACCGAAGCTTACTCTGATTGCCTTTAACTTCTCACCTTCGAAACTTTTTTCACTCAGAACTTTCCACCTTGAACAACAATCATGCTCAACCATCCAAAAAACAAAACAAACCATTGGCCTTCATAACTAGCCTAATATCATTACCCCAAACTTCAAAGACAAATCCATCTTTGCACTTTTTGGAGAGATCCCTCTCCGGATTCAGGAAGGCTAGATCCTAGAATCCCAAAGTGGTTGAAATGATGTTGTTTCTGTAATTGGACTCTGCTAATCTTGCTAATAAATTACAGATCCCTAACAACTGGAAGATAGTTTCTATAACCATCAGGGTAAGGAAAGGGTTGATTTTTTATGTCATTCCTTGAATCAGCCTACATCAAATAATGATCATATTAATGAGAAAGAATACATTTTTTTTGAGAATCAGTTGGAACAGTATTTGGATAGCATACAAATGAAATCTTGTGTGGCTGAGCAAAGCATATATGAGTTGTCCAAAGTTATAGAATATTATGAGTATCATAAAAAAGATCATGTCTTATTTGACCCTATAGCTGAATACATGGAAGAGTTTTACAGTACAATTTTCCAGTTTCATTTTCATTATGAAGATCATATACATTCTAAGTTACCTTGGTAATCATAGTATCATGTCTACTTTGGGTTCAAGTGCAATCAAGAGGTCCAAATGTCAAATAAGATAAATGATTGGCTTCATTAGAATTTTCATGTTGTTTGAGTTAAAGTGGAGAGTTGTAGCTGATAGGGTAGGTAGCAGTGTGTGAATAAGCTCAAAGGTGAATGAACATCTTTTCAGTAGGTACGAATTTGGTTCTTCTACAGTGTTAGTCATCAGTATTTTTTACCTGTTAGTGATGACTAGTTCAACAGCCTAGTTTTCCAGCAGCTGATCTTAAAAATTTGTCAAATTTGCCAGCTGGGAAAACACCCATAAAATTTTTTTCTTTCCTTACTTTTCAGTTCATCCATGACAAGTTGAAACCCCATTTTCCAATCCTACCTAACCCCCAACCATACAAATTCTGCCTGTCAGCTCTAAAAGGACAATCCAAGTCTGCTTCAAAAACTCCCCTAAGTTAGCAAGTGGCGCTTTAAGGAATTTTACCCTTGGCAACCATCAAAAGGCCAAAAACCTCCATCTGCTACAGACCAATCATGACAGACCTCCCACTCTGCTAATGAAGTTTTCACACCTCTAAGTCACACCACTTACACACCCCTAAGTCTCAGCACTGCATAGACCACAGTCTCAAGCTAATGATTAGGTGTTTTACACTGTTTATGGATTTGACAAGCACAGGAAACATGTCATCATATTAGAAGAAATTTCTTGACTCCACATTAGAAGAACAACTGCTTCTCAATGTGAGCATAAGCTTGAGATATATTTGCAGGACAAAGAGTTTCTCATCAGGACCTTGCAGCTTCATTCAGCATGAAAACACAGTAGAAGAAAGACAACAATGTCAAACAAACTTGTTATTTGTCATGGCCAAAAACCTCCTTCATCTATAAGCAGAGGGTTAGGGTGCCTCCTTCATCTACAAGCAGAGGGCGATGGCCAATGTTGACTTGAAGAATTGCAAAACTTACTATAAGCACAGGTTTGTTTTTTACTAGACAGTGAAACAGTGACTCAAGGTTTCTGAGGGAAAATGATTATCAAAGCAGGGCTAAGATCTGAAATGTTCAAATCAAGAGAAAGCAGAGTTTTTTGGTCTTGTGCCCTAAGAAAGAAGATAAATTGAAATTTCCAGCATCATCATCATGGCGCAACAAAAAGAGACTCCATTGATCAAAGCTATCATAACAAAATATCTCTGCAGGGGTGTTAATGTGAATGGCTCAAATTAGTTTTGAGCAGGAAAACACTTCAGTGAAAAGGACCTCTGTGTACTCTTATGTTTCTGTTGGGTTGTGGTATATAGTATATACTTTCTAAGTATACATAGGAGGAAAATGGCTAATAGAAGCCTTGGTATCTATGAGTCATTCTAACAACCATTCCACATATCATATACTTGTCTCCTCAACACAAAGATATAAACAGGTTATGGTCTGAGTTTTTAAAAAACTCTGGAACAGCTTGCAGGGCTAGTCAGGTATGTCATTATTTCCACATGAAAGCAACTCCATTTATAAACAGGTGCCTTTTCAAATCTGCTTATCATAGCTGACACAGAGAATCTGGTTTGATCTCCTCAAGAGACATTACAATTGAAACTATTGTTCATAATATGCAAAAGAGATGCTGTAACATACTGTTAGTTTTTTTTTCTGGAAAACTTGAGACAAATACAGGTTTTCATTAGTTAAAAGATCAAGAGGCACCATATTGGTATGTTTGAGCAGAGAAAAATGTGTTGGAAACAGTGCCCTCCTTGATCAAAAGACCATGACAAAGTCCAAATGAATGCAGCAAATTTTGGACACCTACAGTTGTAAAAGGTTGATGAAGCGCTTAGAGACAGAGTCTGTCAAACCAAGTTAAAAAGGTAAGCCATCTCCTCTCAAATAACAGAAACAAGTATGCCATTCAAGAATCAGAAGTATAAAATATATTGAGGCAACAGTTCAATTTCTTCTTCAGCAAAGGGCACTACAAGTAAGTATGCAGGTTCATAACATACAAGAAGCACTTTGGCATATTTTCAGTTTCTAGAGAAAGATCCTAAAACTTATATAGGCATTTTCATTATAAAAAGTCAAAGGTACCATTTCAGTGCATCTTGAGTAAAAAAAGGTGTTAAGGAAGTTTCCCTTTTCAAATAGACAGAGGTGAATAGAGCATAAGCAAATACAACTGCATTTTGCACCCACAGTCAGAAAATAGGTTTAAAAGACACCTGGCAGTCAAGTCAGTTTCAAAAAGAGGCCTTGCCACCTTTAAAGCAGCTAGAAAAGATACTTTGAAATTCAAAATCAAAAGGGTTAAAAATACTTCCTTGCAAAGTGACAGAGGCATTCCATAAACTCTTCGATATATTATGAAGCAAATGTCACGTTTGGATAAGGACATGAAAGGATCGGCGTTAACAGAAAATCACTGTTCAAATTTATACACACAGTGAAAGGACAAGGCCACAGTTTAAAAACAAAATAAAAACCTCTCAAAGACAAAATCAAAGGTATTTCGATTTTTTCTTTCAAGGAGATTAAGGACCATTGCAAATTCATCTCGCAGGCTCCCAAATTACGAGCAAGGCACCCCTTTGTTGCCATCGAGATCAAAGAAAAGTGTTTGAGAAAACAAAAATCGAAGAGGTTTGAGTTTTGAACTGCGCGGCGCGCCTGTAGATGTGCGCGGCGTGCTCAGGTTTGTTTTTTGCACAGAAATACATGGTGGCGCGACGCGCTTGTAGGTGTGTGCGGCGTGCCTATGCACTCGTGTCCTGTCAGCCCGACAGATGACCCGACACCCAAGGTTGCACGGCGCTCTCCACTGCAAACGTGCCGCACACGTTTAAACAATCAAAACGCCTCCAAGAAACTTTCAAAGCCGCTCCAGCTCTCCAATAAAGCCTGCCACTATTTGTAAAGGTATTCTATGTGCCTTTTTGCTCTTTGCAAAACTGTTGAGTAGAGTGAAAAAGATAAAATCTTGGTGTGAATCTCAGTTCTGAGTTGTTGTAAGAGAGAGATGTTTTTGTTTAAAGAACAAGGTTTGCAGTGGTCATTTTGGCTCGAGGTAAAACACCAAAGAGTATTGAATTTTTTTTGATATAAAAAACCATTGTGGCTACCCTCAAACTATATTGAAAGAAGAAGCACAGGGTTCGGAAAGGTGAAACTATGGGTCTGAGTTCAAACAGCATTGGTCATTATATGATGTTTTTACCTTTTTCAGAAGTTCCCTCTGTGTTAACAAGGCAAAAACAGGGTTTTTGATGGTCAATTCCATAGAGCACAGTCAGTAAGTGAAAGCTACCTTTGCAGTCTATAGGTGTGTGTGGAAAAACTGGTATAAGGGATAGTACGGTTTAATGAGGGCAGTGTTCTGTTTAAAGAGGAGTTCATTACTGTTTAAAAGGCTACAGGATTCTTCATGACTACATAAAAACAAAGACATACCAAAAGGAGCATTGTTTTGGTTGAAGGGAATTCATGTGGTTGAATTCTCCAGACCTTTGTTACCAGATCATAAAAACTACAAACTCTGCCACCTTTGTTCTATAAACAGTGAAATTGACTGTGTATCTGCACTAAATTTGACTGTGTATATGGTGTGGAATTGACTGGTTTAGTTGCATACCAACAGAGAGCAGTGTTTTTGGATCAAAGGCTTTTTTCTTTTCCTTCCTCTACAAAGACAAGGGTGCCCTATTGCCTCGAATATCAAAGCTGGGTACCTTTACATAGGAAAGTCACCTTGACTGTATTTTTCTCCTTTGACTGTGTATTCATTATGAATGTTGACTGATTGATATACAAAGGCTAGAAAGGGATCATTCTAAAGGAAACAAAGGTCTTAAGGTACCAAAGAAGAGCATTTCTACACTATCTTTGAACTTGTTGCTTAATAACGAAGTTGACAGGCTAGGACAGAGTTTGGTTTAAAGAAGGCATTCCAAAGACTTGGAAGCAGTTTCGTGTTCCAGGAGCACATCTAGATCAAGATGCCCCTCTAGGCAAGACAAAAGGAGCAGCATGACAGTGGTAAAGATGAGCAGCAGCAGGAAAAAGAGGAAGAGAGTTCTGAACAACAGCAACTCAGC